>JAOXNO010000013.1:74154384-74218105 GCA_028565335.1 Limnodromus scolopaceus | reverse complement strand
GGTTTCTCTCAGCCCAACTCTCCAGCCTGTCCAGGTCTCGCTGGATGGCGGCACAGCCTTCTGGGGTGTCAGCCACCACCCCTCCTAGTTTTTTGTCGTCAGCAAACTTGCTCAGGGTACACTCCATCCTCTGTCCCTTCATCCAGGTCATTGATGAATATATTGAAGAGGACTGGACCCAGTACTGACCCCTGGGGAACACTACTTGTTACAGACTTCCAGTTGGATTCTGTGCCCCTAACCACAACTCTCTGGGTTCTGTCTTTTAGCCAGTTTATGTGTCCATTCATCTAACCCACACTTCCTAAGCTTAGCTATGAGGATGCTGTGGGAGACGGTGTCAAAAGTCATAAGCCTATACTTATGATATATCCACAGTATGTCATTTATGTCCCTGTTTTATTTCTTCCAGGCGTTTTTAAATAATGTCTTTGTCTGAGTATTTGAATTGGAATTAGAATCAAGCTTGACTCACCTTTTTTTTCCTTTTTGCTTTTTAAGGATATTTACTGTATTTCTTCTGCTCTAGTGTTCCTGTACCTCATCCACCTTCCCAGGGATACATAATGTATTCCACAGGTCATCATTTAATTATATGACAGAGATAAAAAATGCCTGTCTCCTAGGACAACCTGTTCCAGTGCTTACTACTCTCATGGTGGAATAGTTTTTGCTATTGTCCAATCTGAACCTTCCAAGTTGCAATTTATGGCTGTTGTCCCTTGTTATGTTGTCTGCCAGTACTGAGTTACTGTTTGTTTATTTAGAGAGTGTTTTTCCTGCTAAAAGGATTTTTATGGATGGAGTTTCTCTGCCTGCCTGTGTCTCAGGCTTATAAGTAGAAATTTTTTTTCTTGGTTTTCACTGAAAAACACAATTTAAGTGAAAAATAACAATAAGCCCCTCAAATATGAAAAGCCATATATTTACCCATTCGATTTTGTCAATAATACCTATAGCAACTGTTACTTGAACTACCAGAGGTATAAGAAATTAGTTTAATATAATCTCCTGAGTGTTTTAAGATACTATATTATGAAGGGTGAGCCTGGACTTACTGACAACTTATTCATAATTTCAGAAGACTGGTTACTTTTTCTGTGACAGTTTTTCTCAGTCGTAACTTCTTTTAGCCAGGAGATTGATCCAAAGACAACTGAGATATTTTTATTTAAGTGGATTTGGCATTAATTTAATTTTTCACAAAGGCTACGCAAATTCTGATGTGCTGAATTTGTGTTCCTGTACTATGTTTCTAAGTTCACCAGGCAGAACCACCTGATTCTGATGCTACCCAATTACGTAGGAAGAAAACAGGAGACCAGAAAAATACTTCCCTCCCTTGATCATGACCATACTGGTTCTGCCTAATTCGATCCCGGTTTTTTAAAGCATTAAAGCCCTGATTCAGTGAAGTGCTTAAAGTCATGTATAACTTTAATCATTTGAGTAATTACAGTGATACTCCACACAAGAAGTTAAATTGAATTCATGTCCTGAGAGGTTTGTCTCATTTATACACTACAGTTTGTTGTATTCAAACAGGACTAAAATATCAACTCAAGAGAAATCAGTGCTTTGCCTGCATTCCACCTTCCCTACGTCATCAAATGAAAAGCAAATAAAAAATTAGATTATAAATTTGAACTTTTTGGATGTGCAAAGTGTAGTGCTAGAAGCGTTATATTTTTTGAAGAGCTGAGATGTTGAAATTCACCTGATTTTGAATTAAAGAGAATATTTTTCACAGCCTTATCACAATATGAGCAAGTCTTATTTCACGCAACACTAACTTAGAGATGCTTTCCTAAGGAAAACAGATTACAGTATTTGTTTTCCTTTAGATAGTCAGTGTCAATAGTAAGTCATGCATAAAGTTTATTAAGACCTATTAATTTTCTTTTGTTTTTAAGATCCATAGATGAACATATGTACTGTAGATGATTTGTAGAATTTCATGCTGAAAAAATAAAATAAATGTGTGATACGAAAAATCTGAAAAATACCTAGACCTTGTCAGGAATGCTTTGAGTCATGTGAACTGAGTTCATAGATAAATTATAAACAATGACTATAGGGATTAAAATATTTGTGCCTTCTTTCTAGGCTATTTTAGCATTCATTACAGAAGGTTCAGATGAGAAGACCTGTGGGCAAAGAGGTGATGCGACAGGTGTAGAGAAGCCTACAGTCCATATATGATGGCATTTCTGTAGCTCATTTATGTCATATATCTGAGCTGATTCTGTTTTCACCAGTTCAAGACAGAGTAGAAATGGGCATCTTAAGGGCATGGTATCGGTTTACAGAAGGTGCAAATTCAGGGGATTTTGTCTTCAGATCATCTACTTTTTCATAACTATTTCCTGATTTCCCTGGTAGTAAAAACAACGGTATTGAAGTTCCTGTCTCTCTCTCTCTCTCTCTGAATTCTTAGATTCAACAGCTGTGGGAAGTATTGGATGTGTTACAAAAACAGCTGATATGTCAGTCATAAACCCCATGTGGCTGAAATGTACCTTTTCATTGCTGTGGTAGTGGTTATAGACATCGGATTGTATGTGTGTGTTGCACCAGGAATACAGCTGTTATTTTTTTTTCTTTAACATCCTAGTAGTGTAGTTTAAGTGAGTGTACATGAGATGGAACTGCCACAACTGGGATAGCTCTGCAAAAAATGGGACTAATCCAAACCCTCTCTAACATACATTTTTCAGTAAAGCTGGCCAGAAATGACATTGTCACATCTTAGATAAATCAAGCAGCAACATGAAAAATAGTTTACCTAAAACCTGTGGGAAAACAATAAAATGAACTTATCAAAATCAAACTCTTCTAAAATGTAACTGAAAAGCAAGAGCTTCTCTTCTGCCTGCAAAATAAAAGTTTCTGCTGAATTTGCGTATGAAAACCAACAGTAAAATAGTAACAGGGTTTGTATATCCCTCAGTAAGAAATGAAAATACAGGTAGAGATCCTGGGGCTTCCACATGGAAATACACTGCATGCTGAAAAAAATATTTCCTTTGTTGTTCATAAGTTGTCATCCTCTGAAGATACATTGCTGTTTCTGTTTCAGTGGGAACACTAGTTCTAGCAGGTCTTCAGCAAACATGAGACTTCTGTCAATGACTAAGTGGGAGGAAGCGGAAAAGACTACAGATGTAGGTATAGATGTGATTTGTCTGCAAAAACTATGATGTCATTGAGACACGATATCTCTGACAGACATTTGATGAAGGAAGTCATGCTAAACAATCAGTTCTAATTAAGAGAATTAAAAGTGGACATGTTCCTACATGCTAGAGATAGACAAATGAGAATCTAAACGCAATGGACAAGATCATCTTCACCTGCAGCAAATCTATTTCTATAACAGATAAAATACAGAAGAATTCTGATTTTGTGAAAGCAGTTAGGCACATGTTCAAGTTATTTTCTAAAATTGAAATGGTACTTAGCTAAAATTAAGGTGGTCTCAACAGCCTATGCTGTATTTAGCACATTATATATCACAAAATAGAGATGAGTGGTTTCTTCTTCACTAATATATATGTAGTGCACACGTATGCATAAAAAGAGTATATTTATATTGTATATACATTTTGTATGATATGCATACCATATGTATGTATATATATGTATATTTCATAGCTTTTTTCTAATTCTGTGGAAGAACTAGAAAACTTTTTCATAGATTTGACATGTAGCCATGTATCTACTGTTCAAAGTCTTCCTTTGAGGGGAAGATTCTACAATTACAATTCTACAAATTCTACATTACAGTAAAAATAATTTTAAATAATCTTGCAAATATTGGAATGAGAATTTTCATCGTGGTGATAGATGTGCACTTTTGTCATCAATTTATAATAACAGATACGATCTTTGAAGAACATCTACAAACTTCCTTTTTACTAAGCTAACAAATACCAAGTTTTGTTTTGAATGCTAGTAAACTAGGTGAACCTAGTTTTACAACTTTTTTTCTACCCAGTTCTGTGACAGAGATCGATTTGAAGAAATCAGTAGCCTTACCTTTGATGTTTCCCCTTCCTCTGGCCCATATGCAGTTACATAGATGGGATCTTTGAAAGACTCTACTCTCTTGGTGTACTTTGCAAAATAATCCCGTTTCTCTTGGTATTTTTATTCAGAGCCTGCCTCCAACTCGTAAAAATATCTGTGATCTCTAATCTGCCAGCCCCAATGTTCTTCTCTGGGAACAAACTGCATAAAATCTTGCACACAGCATATCATGTGGCTGTTGTTGATGCTTTTTTGGTTGGCAGGATTGGAGGGGAAGAAGGGGAAAGGATAAATGAGAAGGAAAGTGTTTAAAATGCCTATTATCTATTTATATATTTACTTACTGGTGGTAGCTGCAATTAGCTGGAGGGGCCTTCACTTGGGATAGCTGATATTCCTGGAGGAACTGAAGTCAACAGTAGGTTTTTGATGACTTAGCAATTTAAGTGCCATTTCTTGATGCACTTAACTTTGAGTTGTCCACAGGGATGTTGATGAAATTCGTTCTAAGTGCTGAATGTTGTCATTATTAAACATTTTTATTACAGCCAAAGCTATTATACACTGACTTCATGAATTAGCAGTATTTTGGCCTGTCTTCTGTAGAGGTTGAGGCCAAGAGACTCTCAGACCAAGGATCTCGGAGTAAGCTGCAGCCCAATACTTTGCAAGCCCTTTGCCTTTCCCATCCCTGTCACTGCCTCTGCCACAATGGCACAAAGCCCAGCCTATTGTCTTCTGCGGGCTTTTGAGTCTAATCTTACCTTCTGCTCTACTAGTAAGACAGACTTCACTAGTTGAGAACCAGAATACTTTCTCCAAGTCTGATTTCCCGAATACTACTGGCTTTTAACTTTCAATCCGTTACCCCAGCATTGACCCTAATAACTCACTGGGGTTTAAAACAATTTGTCTTAGTTAAAACTTGTCTTCTGAAAGAGCATCCAGTTTTAATATAGAGTTAAGAAGAGGTGGAGAATCCAGGTTGTCTTTTGATACTTTTTATTATACTCTTTTTTTTTTTTTTTTAAATTTAATTTGATTTTAAGTTCCAGCTCTTGACTTAGGTTTTTCCTTTTCCTGCTAGATTAAACAGCTTTGTGAAACCCAGATTTTTGCCACATTTAAGGTATCTGTACACTGTAATCAAACTAGTTTTCAGTCTTTTTTCTGATAAGCTAAACAGACTGAGATCATAGAATCATAGAATTATCTGGGTTGGAAGGGACCTTTAAGATCATCTAGTCCAACCATCAACTTAACACTGATAAAAAAATATCACTAAACCATGTCACTAAGCACTACGTCAACCCGTCTTTTAAATGTAAGGTGCTTTCCCCTAACTTAAACAAATTTGTCTGGCCTCTTTCTGCAAGTCCCTCAATTTGTCAACAATCTTTAAGAAATGAGGATGCCAGAGCCGTTTGGAGCATTCTTGTATAGGTTTCACAAACATAAACAGGCTACCCAGAGATGTTGTGGAGTCTCTTTTCTGGAGCTATTCAAAACCTATCTGGATATGTTCCTGTGGAGCCTGCTCCAAGTGAACCTGCGTTGGCAGGGCGGTTGGGCTAGATGATCTCAGAAGGTCCCTTCCAAACCCTGCAATTCTGTGATTCTGTGAATACAGAAAGGTAAAATTACTTCCTGGGACCTACTCACTACCCAACTACCAACAACTTGGAACTAATTTCTACAATTTGATACAATTACACTTAGGTGTAGGTTTTTATTTATGCAGAATATTGTTTCAAGGTGAAAAAACTCCGAGCTCCCATCAAATTCAACAAATATGTTCAATCAAAAGGAGGAGTAAAAGGTTTAAGACAACACATTTCATTTTGAGCATTTTCTTAAACAAAAACGTTTTGATTTCTCATTGGAAAACTGACTTGAGTTTTAGAATATGGGAAGAAAGTATTATTAAAATTTATACAATTGATCCATTTTTTCTTTTCTAATGACATGTACGTTTTGTGGCCAACACCAGCACAAAACCAAAACGATTTGCATCTGTTCCAGCCTAAATTAAGTAGGTGAAACGTGGGTAGAGTTTGAAACTAAGTTGCACGGAAAGATCTACAGTATTGGAGCAGGTTGAAGTAGAGTGACTTTGCAGTATATTAGAACCACTGACAATCTTAATGCTTCATAAAAGGACTAAATAGAAAAATAGTGCCAAATTCTTGTTGGAGCACTTGTAAGTGAAATGTGGCTTAAGTGTAATATTCAGGCAATTATTCTAAATTGTTTCGAGGACTAAACAGGCAAAATACTCTCAAAACACTTTTAAATAATGCATAGCAAAAAATATTCCGGAAGAAATCCAACTTTAGTTTTGTGGTTATCTATTCTTCTCTCTTATGGCAATGAGAGGCTAAAAACCAGCAGGTCAAATCCTTACTTTCATTGACAGTAGTAGGAGAAAATTAGGCTTTATAATCACACTCCTAGGGGTAGGGAATGCCATAGCAGCATTGCCATTGCAGACAGTGGAGGAATTAAAGACTTGAATAGTGGAGGTTGAATTTCTTTGCTTTGGCAAGATAGGTACAAACATTAAGCAGGTGATGAGCAGATCAAATAAGCACTTTGAATTTTATTATAGAACTTTATCTGCCATTCTTTTGATACTTGTAGCAGAAAATTGTAAGCAAGATAGAGAAAGAAAAGGACATCTTCAAAGTCTTGACTTCTCTTCCAACCCTCCTCTTTACTACCTCATTTCAGCTTGGAGGGATTTTTTCCTTTTCACTATGTGTCACATTGAATGATGGTTAGCTTTCAGGAGGAGGATCAGCTTGCAGAGACGGTGAAATGTTTTTTATATTAAAAAATACTCACTTAGTGCTGTGTATGTCTTTTTCCCTGTTGCAAATCCTTACACGTGTACAGTTTGTTTTCTTTATTCATGGTTTTTAAACTGAGCCCATCCTTTGAAAGGTGTTTTTGTTGTCAGGTGACTGCACTGAAGACAATGCTCCTCTGGACCAATGCAAAGCAGGTAAAAAGCAGCCACTCATTTTAGATGTCTTAAGAGTTCTCTTTTCTACTGCAGCTTATATATGCCAGTAGACACATCGTGACATGCAGCTGTGTGACTGCCTGCAACAAAATATACTGCATACAGGTGATGCTCTGCTTTCTAGCTCTGAGGAAGAAGTGGACTCAGCAGAGCTGAGGAGTCATGCAAGTCTCACAGGTAATGAGGAACAGTCAAAGATGCATACTCTGTATTGGTTCAAGGTTTGAGCGTCTTTCTTCTCTTGAGTTTAAATTCCTTTGATCTTGGGTGTAATATTAATTTGATTTGCTTGACTGTGCCTCTGAATCCAGTGGCAGAATCTATAAGCCCAGAATCTGCAGCTTTCCACTATTTAATTAATACACTAAAATATTAGTTTATTGAAACAGTTCTAAAATCCCAGGGAAATATTTTCTGTCTCCTTCATACTCAATAAAGTATTTCATAGCACAGATTAAAACCTCCTGAAGAAATATAGCCACTGACCTGGCAATGCAGGCATTCTAGGAAGATCCCCTAAAATGCTGGAACAAATGCAAGGTTATAGGACATCATGAGATAAGGTCAACGTATAGATAAAGGTTATTATTTAAGTTTAACAAGCAAATTCAAAACTATGTTAACTGATTAACAGTAATATAATGATGAATTCAGTAAGATGTGTTGTAATATGCTATTTAAAATGAAAATGGTCTAGGTTCATTATGAGATAATCTATTATATTCATAGGGAAACTGCTGTAAAATTAATGTTGTGTCATGCTTTAATATTATCATCAAGGAATATTAGTTTTAATGAACAAAGATAATGAAAGAAAGGGGAAAAGCAGGAGAAAATAAAATAATTAAGCCACTGAGTTTTGAAATTCATCACTTTTTAGCGTTCTGTGAATGAATAAATAAGTTGTAGAGTTGATTACTGCACTACTGTATGAGCTAAAGTTACAACAAAAACTGAGGCTGAATTAAGAAATTCTGCAAACTCTTCCTGAAGTCTCAGAGAAGCAGCTGCCAAAAAAGGCAGGTTAACAGAGCTACCTGGATCTTTCTGGACTTTGTCCTCCCAGAACTAACTGGTAGGTGATATTTGCCCAGAGGGAGGATCTCTGCTAAGACAGCAGCCTGTGCTGCTGGAGACCAGGCTTCATCACAAAAGTAGGGTACTGTAAGTTGTTATTAATCATATATATATATATCAGGGTGCAGCAACTCATCTATATAGGTACCACTTTTAATATACAGGCAGTTATCCAGCATCATCTTGCAGACTAACTGTTAACTTCAGAGGCAGAAGGACCCATCATAGGGTTTGTTCCTTTGACTTTTGGAGGCATCTTTGGGTATTCTGAGCCTGAGTGATGTACTCAATATCAAGCAGAAAAACCCATGGTAGATCAAAGAATAGAAATCCAGCTGTCCAGGTAGGCTCCAACAGTAGCTAGATTTTCTTTCTTTCCTAACCTAAGAACAGTACAAAAAGGGAAGCAGTAGAGCATCCCCATGCAATTCCTATGTTAAGGGGTGATAAATTTTTCCCTTCCTCACACCAGCAGAATTTTCTGTTGCTAAGCCTGACATCTGGAGTGCTGTATATTACATGAAAGAGAGCTGGGAGGTAAGAGGATGCTTTCATCTCAAATCAAGGTGTGTGAATGTTGTTAGGTCTATTTATAAACAGATTTTTATCTCCTGCTCCAATCAATTAACAGTTTGTATTTGGTATGCTGTAAATGCCATGAAGCAGTTAGCTATACTCAGCTACACTTAGTTGTTAGTACACCAAGGGCTGATTTTCCTCAAGTGATCCTTTTTTCCACACAGAGATTCCTTTTCCTGTTGTGCCATGCTATTTCTATTGAAACAGAGATCCAGATCCTTTGCTGCTAAAGCGGTATAGTACTGTGAAGTTAATGGAGCTGTGCTGAGCCACATCAATTGGATATTTGGCCAGCAGGAAATTTGTTATTCCAGAGTTCAGTAGAAGAGAAAGATAGACTGGAGAAGGATATTCAGGAAAGGAGCATTTGAAAAGAATAGTTTTGATAATTTGATTCTATAATTTGCTTTGTGATACCAATCATCACACTATTTTAAAAAGCAAAAGGTCTCTCTCAAGTAAGTCTTTTATTTTTCCCCTGAAACATTATCTTTGCCTGATCAAATGTGTCTTAAGTCCCTCTCTGAACAAAATTTGCACACTTTGAAACTCACTTCTTAATGCAAATCAGCTTGCTTGTTTTCAGCTTCATAATCTTTTCCACAGCAACAGCCTATCAGGATGTCACAGATAGAAAATGATGACTTCTGATGAGTAATAAGCAGCAGGGGCAAATGAATCCTTCAGGAAGGAGAGAGAAAAAAATCCTCTTTAGATTAGATCTAACAAAAACAGCCGAATTCACCAAGCATGTAATTTAAACCCAGTGATGATATTTGCAAAGTTTATTTGGTCTTAAACTCCCTTTAAGTACACTCTGTGCATGATGCAGCATAACTTGCTGGTCTGCTGGGTCCCCATCAGCACAGCAGCTGACAGAGTCCTGGAATTTGTCCCAAAAGAACAAGAAAGTCTCGCAAAACATTCCTGATGAATTAAACCAATGTAAAAAAGAGAAACATTTTTAATGGGGGACTTAGGTGGAGTTTAATGTCCATGCACCATCCTGAAGATTTTTACTTGGTGGTGCCTGTGTATAACAAGCTTTTGTCTCTTCTGTCAGAACTGTCTGCCACCTACTGCTTATTCAGAGGGTGTTTTCACAGTTAATAGCAGCATAACTAACAACTAAAGGATATTTCTTGCTGTGGGGATTTTGTATCTCTAGGAGAATATTCAAGTGACTTGGGGATTTGTTTTGCTTTTGGTCAGGGCTTATATTTTTTAAAAGACTTAATACAGAAATATCGGGGAACTAGTCTTCAGCCCTCCCTGAGGCCATTGAGTGTTAATGATTAAGCTGGGCTCCCTCCAGCCAGGGGCGCTTCAGTGATTTTTAAAATTAATATGTTGCCGCTGTTAAAATCTGAGTGTTCATTTGCCTTAGGGATGTGCAGAATGTAGCATACTCCCAGAGAGCCTACCAGAGAGGGAGAGATGTATGTGTTTTTAGCAGGATCCACGCTGGTTTTAGGTCTTCGAAGAACTTTGCATACTTGACTATGGCATTAGTCACAGCAGCATATAAGAGGCACCAAATAAGCACACAGCTTCAAAAAGAAGTAGGGAAAATATAGAACTTAAATTCAACCTTCCCCTCTCGCACTCCCTGATTATTTCTCCCTGGCAAGGAGCAACCCATGTTTTTTTTAAGGAGGTGATCTAGTTCAGTGACAGTTCATACAGGTTACTGTTGAGTGAACCCTTATGATGGAAGAAGTATGATTCATTTTTTTTTCCTCCCTCACTATTTCAGCTTTTCATGTTTCCTTTTCTGCATCAATATCAGCCTCAAGAGGGATTGTAGCTTCTTTTATTTTCTCTGGCAACCTAAAGCAACCATGTTGGTGACAGTCCTAATTACTGTCCTTTTGCCTTCAGGAATCTTTATTATCTCTCTTGGGCAGCTGAACGTTAATTCTTCTGTACGTGTTTATGCACCCAGTGGTGTACAGCTTGTTACTTCAGGTATCATTTAAAAGTCTTATTCCTTTGATAACTGCAAATGGAGTAGGTCCACAGGTAACCAAGGGCTGGTAGAGGAGGAAGGGAAGAAATCTTGTCTTTGAACATCACCATGCAATTTTTGGTGTCACTTGGCAGAGGCTAGAGTGTCTGTGCCTTTCAAAGCAGAAATCTAGCTTGACTTCACTCTGGCATCTCTGCTGGAGTAAGCATGCCATGCTGGACTGCCTCCGTTTGGACATACTTCACAGTTCATGTTTTTTATAACAGTTTTACCTCATGGAGGTTGGGAGAGAATTATCCATTTATAAGCTGATGATTTAAGCGGAGTCAGTGGAATATGGTGATACTGGATGGAAAAACTAATGCAGTTATGAGTGATGTCTTTGGAGAGTGAGGTGCTTAGGTTGTCAATGTACTGTAAAAACAATATTAAATGATGTGATTTAGTCATAATGGCACTGAACAAGGAAGGCTTTGGTAGAAAGAAGTCAAAAATCAGACATGACTGTACGCATTGCTGGATGACTTTTGGAAAAATGGGTAATGCAAAAATAATAATCTCTTCCTGGTTTGCATTTATACTAAGGTGCTCCTTAGGGTTTCCTTTCCAAATAGCTGCACGATCAAAAGACCCTGTCCACAGGGTCTTGTCCAGCTTCTGTGACCCTTCTTTGCCTTAGTCCTGTGTGACACGAGCAGCGCTGCTCATGTGGCAACTGAGCTGCCTCACTCTCCCCTTTGGGTTAAAAAGTTCTGGGCTAGTTAAAACAGTTTCAGATAGTAGGTCATGGTGTTTCCCTACTAAATAGGGTTATCAGTGGGTCTTGGTAGGCTGCCATGACTATTGTGGCAGGGGCAGACAGATGGGGGATCTCTTTAGCAAGCACAGGTGAAGACCACAGAATCAGTTTGTCCACAGCCTCCACAGAAGTGAGAGGAAGGGAATTTCTGATCTCATGGACATGAAAGGAGAACCTGGAGGAGGAAGGGCTCATTACAATAAATGCGCTTCTGTCCTCCCCCATATATAGAATAAAACTAATAACCACCCCATCTCTGTGTGGTTTAGGTAACTAAGGAGATTTAATATAACCTCAAGTCAGAGGGTTATTTTTTCTCTCATCCTTGCTCTGTCCTGCAATCTTTTAATCTGCAGTTTATGCCAAAATTGTGCCAGTTTACACCAGGTGAAGATTTGACTCTCAAGTAGATCATGGAAACAGTCGCAGCACAGGCACTCCTGAGGGTCTGTTACATGTTTTGAGTTTCCCAAAGAATGTCGCCTTTCCCCGGTGCCCATGTTCAGGTGAAACCGAACAGGCACATGCAGAGGCCTCCGGGGGGCCAATTCAAATTAATCTAAATGTAACGGGAGATATTCGCCAGTAACTCATGTGGACACTGGATAAAAGCAACAAGGGCATATGCAAGTCAGCAGCATTGCTTGTCTAAACAGGCAGGTAAAATCCAGAACAATTCCTCAGAAATTAGCCTGGATTTTAAAATGGGCTTAAAAATAAACATAAATAAGTGTGTCTAGTCACTACATTTTACTCTTTTTTAGCCATTTTAAGATTTTAATGGAATATCTGTAAGTGTTAATAAATTCCATATGATGTTTGAGTGAGAACTGAGTCTCCTTCATTTGATTCTGTAGGATTTTTTTAGTCAGTTACAGAAAAAATTGACCTTAATATATGAGAAAAACATCACATTATGTTTTAGTACGCAACTTTAGAGATGAATTCCAATATATTCACCACTCCAAATGTCAATTTTAACAGATTGAGATGATACTAAGTGCAAGATACTATTTGCCTATATAATGGCCTTGGACACATTGGTTCCAATGGATTTCTATCAATTTGAAATATCAGAATTTGGCTTCAACTTGAAATATCCGATGCATCTGCGTAAATAGTAGGATTTAGGCTTGAGGGAAAATTTGAGGATTTAGCAGACTGCCTCTTTAGACTGTTGTGCTGTAGGTAGTGTGGAAGCAATGATTTGATTTTCTTTTCTAGCTGCAGAATAATGTAAACAATCAACTTATGTAATGTAAATAATTTAAAGGAGACAATTGTAATGTAATGTAAACAATTTAAAGGACAGTTTATACTATCTTTTTGATTGCTATTTAAATGTAGTTGAAAACCACAGTCCTTTCCCTTAAATTGGTGCAGAGGGACCTGGATCCTGAGTGTTTCTAGCACTGAGGTAGACTTAGTAGCATTTTCTAACGCTTTGAAAAAGATGTAGCAAGTTTTGCATTTCACTAGTTTTTACACAGCAAGATGAGTCACGCATCAGTGCTAGCAAAATTGTTAATATGCAGTGTGTTATTCTTTGTTTATCCAAATAAAAAGTATGAATTGAAATCAGGTAAACAAATTGCTTTTAATTTTTTCTTTCAGAACTGGTAACACATCATTGTTGTTGCCAATCATTTGGAAATTTGAAGTAAACGTTTAGTGGAAAATTGACAATTTAAGAACACCTGGAAGTACAAATAGATGACATGGTTAATACAGCTATCTGTTTTAAGTAAGTTACATACTTCACTTATTTTTAAGTTCTAAACTGTATAAAGTTCTGTTTAAGGCAGAGCAACTGTTGGAATGAATACATTTACTTTAAATAGGCACTCTGTAAATGTTAATGAAAACAGTGAATCTTGAAATGAGGCTGGCACAGGCAAGAGTTAATGCACAGAACTGTGTTTTTGGATAATTTTTGTTTAAAGAATGCATGGTTTCATTTCTTTCTATTTATTCTAACATTCAAACCAAGTGAAACTCCAGGGAATTATTAGAGAGACAAATTAAAACAACAGATGGACTTGCAGTTACGTGCATAAGGACATCTTTTCAAAAAGCCTCCTGACAATTTCAGATATTCCAAGTTATTCTATTTAATTTCAAATGAAGAAACTTTCTTCTTTCTGCAGAGCTGTCAGTCTCAGCAAGCCCATAAGAAGATGATTTAAAGACATCATGAAATATATTTTTCCACTTGTCTTTTTTTGAAGTACATTGACAATCAGCTTATAAAGTAGGTAGAAAAATGCATTCCGTTTTTTAATGGATGCAAAACATGAGCATTCAGATCTTTCAAACCGAGCAGACTGCAGTGCTTACACAGAAATGATTTCTTTGCAGTCAAGTACATTGACATGGTCTTTGAAGACAAAATATCAAATTTTCCAGTGGTCTGTCTACTCTTAGAACTAGAAAAAGTTTTTTTGGCAAAAGGACATTACTCAATCAGATCAAACCTACCTGAATGTCTGTAACCCAGGCAGCTGGTATAGTATTGAATTTGCACCCTGATTGCAATGTGGAAAGATAATGAAATAATTTGTGAATTGCAGGGCAACAGAACTGTTATTGCTATGCCCTTTGATTGTTTGGCCTTCTGCCACTTGTTTTCAGCTGTCACTATTAATCATGAGAGAAGAACAGAGAGGGAAACAAAATCTATACCAGCTCCTTCTCATAATATGACTTAAAGGGATGTACCTGCAAGTTTTGAAGCTTTGAGACAGAGCAGTTTAAATATCACGCAGCTTGTACAAAATAGATGAATCAGAACCACAAGTGCCACAGAATAGCTGTCCGTAGCAGAGGAATACATTTGGCCACATCAGTGATGGGCACAGTACAAGGATTTAGACAAGTAGATAAGCAGTACTAACAAGACCATGAAACTGGCAAAAGGCACGTCAAAGCAGGCACACAGTTTCTACATGAGTCTGCTGGATGGAAGCTAGTCAGTGTCTGGAAAATACATTGTTACAAGAGTCATTGTCCATGCTTAAATTTCCCTCTATGCTAACAAGGCTGTGTCACAGCTGGACCAATGCTGGCTTGCATTGCACCATGAAGGCTGCTTTCAGATTTGTCTAGGCGTCTTCTTGCACCTCTGGTAACCTTCTTGCACCCTTATTTACCACAGGTAAATACTAATACTGCAGACAGAGAATTTCCTTAATTAGCCCTTTAAACAGGGTTGGACTTCACACAAAGTGTACCCTTTTCTTCAGCTGGGTCTCCAATTTACATATGGATAAATATGCATATGCTGATGTTTATGTTCAGGACTAAATCCATCCAATATAACAGGCTGGCTTTCCTGGTTTTTAGTAAACTTCTGGGATGGAAGTTCACAACTTTGTAATTGGGATTACAGTAGTGGGAATTCAGGTAAATTGGATCTCTATGAGCATAAATAAGTTCCCTTTCTTTGAGCCTACCCAGAACCACACTGAGAAGCTGGTTTTGGTTCATTAAGAAATATCACTGCTTCCCTAAGAGGTTTCTGCAAAGGTAACAAGTCCCAGGACTGCAGAATCACTGGGGGCATGGAAATGGGGGAAGGAAACAATTTTCTTTTCATCTTTTATTTCATCTCATTTTGCAGTAATTCCCTGTATTTGAATGCAAAGTATGAGTTTGAGAAGGTTATTTATTAATCAAAATTGTCTTATTAAAACTTACTTGGGTCTAAGTTTGCTTTATAAGCATCCCATTTAAAGTGCTACATTTGGTTACTGAAATCCTATCTGTTAGTTTCCAAGTTTGGCTGTTTTGTTTTCCAAAACAAATAAGTTTGTGAGAAGTACAATGAAAAATTAAATAAAAAAATGCAAATAGAATGTGAACAAAGCTGTATTTTATTACTAATAGGTGCTGCCTCAATTCATGTTTTAAATGCTTTCTCATGAGGTATCAATACTCCGTGGCAAGAAAACATGCTGATGTCCTTTAGGAGTTAAACCTTAAACAAGGCTTCAAAAATTAGGTGACATATCCAAAAGTTGAATACATTTACAACAACACTTAATATTTATGGTCACTTTCAATCTAATGGGTTAGAGCTGTTTTATTTTTATTGTAGATTTTCACAGCCTGGTAGTAGCACAGCTAATTGAGCTTGCAGAGCATTGACCCATTCACAAAATCTTTTTCTGAGATTTATAGCCATCCCAATGCAGCAAAAATTTGCTCATTTACTTAAGAAATTTATAGCACAAGAAAATGTGAAATGGTTCAATAGATGCATATTATTGCTATTTTTACCTATTCCTTCTCAACACTGAAGTGAAGTAACTGATCAATTCACATCTACCCAGTTGTCTTCTACAGTATGAGCTTAGGAAACCTTATTCTGTAAGCGCTACTGTTTCACTTTCCACTTTCTATTATAACAGACATATAAAATGTTTTGAGTCTTCTCTTCTTAAATTCCAATGAATTAAATTAAATCAGTCATTTAAATTTCAATATTGCATAATGAAATTAATTCTTTAATGCTTTGGTTATACTTGTATAATCTTATATCATTTTCCTCCTAGACTGATACTAATATCATCACCAGTTTTATTTGGATTATGATTGTATCGACACAGGAAGATTTGGACCATGTTAAGTCTCATTCAGATTTTATGTTTCTATGATTATGACTAATTAGGTTATTCTTCCATGATTTCATGAAGTTTGTCTTAAGTTAAGACCAAAGCCTGTAATGCATTCACATAAAGTCATGATCTTTAAAAATTATGCAACTGAAAGGCTCCTACAGACTTTGGTAGGTGTTTGTGTTGGTCCCTTTGTATCAACATGCTTTCAGAATTAGTCTTTGAATTAAATTTGTTTTGAAGTTGATTACATGCCCACTCCAGTAGTGCTGAAAAAAACCCCAAAGCTCACTCTCTCATTACAGTGTCTGGAAGTTTTACTATTAATGGGATCATGATTTGATGCCTTGAATGTGATGAAATTTTTGCATGCTTTGATTAAAAGAGATGTACTGTTTGCACCTTTTAGGTCAGCAAGAGAGCCTTTTAAGATTTTTTTTTTTTTAAGTGTGCCAAATAACAGATATTTCTAGTCTAGCCTCTCCTGTTTGAGACAACATCTTGAGCTTTGTGTTTCAGAGCAATTTTCTGTCTTATTGAATTAAACTCTTCTTGAGAAATGATTGATTGTGTCCAATTGTAGGTGTTCTATGACACAAGTAACGTGAACTGATCCGTAGGTCAGAAAATGAGACTCATATTCTGCTGTTTTACCAAAATAATCAGTAAGTTAGCAGGATGGACTGTATAAAGATACCTATCAAAATTAGTAAAGCTGGAAAACAGCTTGTGTTTCAGGATAAATGCACACAGAATGTGTTTGGGAATGAGGAATTCTGAGAATTCCTTTTCAAGGATGACAAAATTTTAAGTAGTGATTGCAAAGGCACTCTAGAAATACTTTTTCTTTGTGCTGTAGAAACCAAGGAGAGGGATGGAAGTCTAAGACTCTTTGACCACAGGAGCTGAAAAGCTGCCTGTAAATTTTATTTTGATGGTTGGGTTGAACTACCCCAAAAAGAAAGTGTAGCATTTGAATAGACAGTCATAGGCATAGCATAATTGGTAAGGAAGGTATCGGACTGTAATGGTATAGGAAAAAAAATCTTGAAAGAAAAGCAGCTACCAGGGCTCATGGCTGTTCATCAGCCAGAGTCTGAGACCAGAGTTCTTGAAATTAGAGCTTCAACTGCAAGAAACCATCAGGAAACACTGGCGACAGGATCAAAGCCGGATCTCATTTTGGACTTTGCCTTGAGGGGACTGCAAAGTTCAGTAGTCTTATTAACAGAGTGTAACTTACCACTGGGGGAGAAGAGACAAAGTGTCCAGAGCTCTAAGCAAGGTTTTCCTTTACGGTGTTGCACCGTGATAGGACAATGCATAGCATTTCTACTGAAGTCAGTGATCACACAGTATATAATAACACAGTACACGTTCTCCAATTCTGTCTCCTCATTATAGCATTTCAACTACTTTCTAAGGTGTAAAGATGTACAGAATGAATTGCTGATTTATTTTTAAGACCCTAAAGCAGAGTCAACAAGGTAGAAAAATAACCAAATTCACTGATAGCTTAAAAAGATTGGTTTTGTAGGCCACATAGAATGCTGCAGCTGCTTGTAAAAAGGATGTCAGGAAAATATTTCTAAATAGGTTGAGAACATTTGGGTTCAGCAGATATTCATTTCTATGAAAAATAAAAGTCTGTCAACAAGCACACAGCAACAGAATAGTTCATATGCTTTTCTCTTTTTTTTTTTATACTATCTTTTGTGTATAATTTCTCTTGTAAAATACGATGGGTATTTCTCTGTAGAGTGATCATGCCATCTAGATAATAGCTAGAGGTCTTTCGTCCTCTTTCTCTCTGCAGGAGCGAAACCACTCTGGAGTCTCATGTATCAAGACAGTATCACCTTTGTGGGGCCTAGAGCATGAACTGACTAAGTCTCATTATTTTGCCAAGATATACACAATACTGCTGAAAAGTATATAATAACTTAGAAAACCATTAACAACTTTATGGTAGTCATAGACTCAGACATTTCTAGGTCAGTGTAAGATTTCTACTGTCAAGAGTTCCCAAGCCTCTAGATGATGCTGTAAAGAAAGATTCACTCACTGTACTTGAACACACTGAGTGAGAAAGTGAGAGTACTTTAGCCTATTTCTTTGCTAGCTTGGTTCCTTATCTGTTTTCTGAAAGCTGCTGGAAAGCAACAGAGATTTAGCTGCCAGGTCTAAACTGCAGGGGTGGAATTGGCAGTAGTAAAAGCAAAAAGATTCAGCAAATAAAAGATAATATAGATCGTCTCCTGTTGTGCCTGTTTTCAAATTACTGTGTTTAAATGAACTTCTTGTTCTGCAAGCTGTCTTTAGTCTCACGCTTGCTGGCCTCCAATGACCTTTCTCTGATTTTCTTTTCCCTTTACAGTCTCATAGCATTGCAAACTTTTATCTGCTTTTCTGGTACTTTAAATATGGAAATATTCAATGCATACTTTTAATACTACGGGAAGTCTGATCTCAATTTCTAACTGTTTAGGCAATGAAATACATTGTAAGCTAATGCCTTGTGTAATAGATGACTATATGATTTTTGACTTGTGAATATGAATAATTGTACACTGAAAATCTCACTCTGCCTCTTCTTTCTCAGCCTGTGTAATTACAAATGGCAATGAAAATCCAAATCCCTTGTGTTGAAGGGTGGGGCCAATGTTAAGATCAAGTTTCTCACCTTCTTCGTTACTTGTATGAGGATTGTGGAAAATTCCTAGTCAATGGGAAAAATGTAAGTGATTTTATTTTTCTTATTTTTGTAAATTTGTCCTAACATAAATGCATCCCATCTAAATTTTGTTGATGTTCCTTGGCATATTTTTCCTAGACCTCTTTATTGACAGACATTATTGAAAAGAAAAAAAATCAATAGTACTGTGTAATTGAAGAAAAGTGCTGTGGAGTTTTGGTTTTCTTTCTTTTGTGTTGGGTTTTCTGTTTGTTTTTTGGGGGGAGGGGAGTATTAATTTATAACTTCTGCATTACTTTGTAAGTTTTAGGACAGCCTCTGAAGCTTTTTCTGAAATTTGTAGTTGTTGAAGATTTGGCAGAGAGATACGTTTGAGACTTGTCTTCATCTTAAAATCATTTGGCTAAAATAATGGATGAGGAAGAGAGAGCTATCCTTAGTGGTCTCACCATGCCATTTTCCTGCTCACACAGCTGCAGTGGTCAGAGTAGCATTGCCTGCAAGAAAGAAGGATCCAAGACTTCTCGGCTGCTTGCTCTTCAGTGACCAGGTAACAAACAGTGAAGCAGGAGCATTGCTTCAGAATGGGAAGCTGTACTAACAAGTCAGAAGAGAAGGCTAAAATTGAAGTGATCTTGAAACACTACTTCATTGCCTACAGGTATCACCAACAGAAGGATGGCAGTGTGAGGGCTGTAGTCTTGAGAAATGGTAGGTAGCAGTGACAGTGTTAGCCTGGTAAGCTAAATTATCCCAGGCTGATTGTTCCTTTGACATGTGGGATTAAATGGAGGTCAGAAGTCTAGAGCAAGTAATTATTGAAAGATTACTTCATGTAGAGGGAAGGACCAAGGGTGAAGAGCCTTATATGTTAGCCTCTTTGTCACTATGTCATCAGTGAGAACTGTTAGATGGTCCCTACAGTTAAAGTTCCTGTAATTGAACCTAGAGTCCTAGGAACCTAGAAGTACCCAAGGAACTCATGTTTAATGTGACTACGCTCATAAAGCTACCAGACTTATGGCAGCCGCAAGTGCAGAGAGTACCTTGCCTAAGATACTTGAACACCTACAGCAAAATAACAAACTGAGTTTGGATTTCCCACGTCTGATGTCTCTACACTAATGAGTATTTACTCTCTTTTCCTCTTCTGGTTAAACTGCTTGTGCCAAGAATTTGAACTGCCCCCCTTTATGCATGTGTAGTAATGAGTTCCAAGTCAAGTTGTGGCACTTAGGGTCATGGTTTAGTGGTGGACTTGGCAATGTTAGCTTTACACTTGGGCTCCATGATCTTAAAGGTCTTTTCCAACCTAAATCATTCCATGATTCTAAGTCTCAACACAAGTGTTTGGAATATAGGTTGTTCAGCTTCCCTTCCTTTTTTTATTAGCGTGAGATGGACCTAATTAAACTACCCTATTCATCTGACTCTGAAAAACTGTGAGAACCACATCTTGTAAAGCAACCTAAAGGCCATGGGCAAAAGGCACACTGTTAATGTTAATATAATTTTTTAATGAGAAATGTATACTTCTACTAGCAGAGAACTTTTTGCAAAGCTGAAAGAGAAAGTAAAACTAAGTATGAAAACCTAGGGATGTATTCCTTCTCATTTTTAATACAAGCAGCCTTGTATGTTTGAGTAGTTTTGAAACTTACTCTGGTTTTTCATCTTTATTTTTAACGACTTTCTTTCCTTTAGGGACACATATATATTACTCCTTTCACCTCCTCTTTCTTCATGCTAGTGAGTCTCACAGTGCTTTTCATTCTTTTCTTTTCCTGTCCCAACATGAAGTGTGCAGGGAGGTGAAGAGAAGCGCGCTTCTTACAAACTGATAGTTATATAAAGCCACTCTTAAAAACTCGAAGTAATGCAGATCAAGTAATGTCCTAGGGAATAACTATAACGGAAGGAATCTCTGTCCTCTGAGTCCATTATTACTGGTCTGGGGCATCACTGTTATTCAGAAGGCAGAAAAGAAAAAAATAAAGTCTAGAAATTGCATGGACAATAGTATACAGGCAAATTTAATAATAAGACTTTGTTTCTTCTTGATGCTTAAATTTCCAATCAGTGATTTATTTTGTTTGTGTCCATTTTTATTTTTTTTCATTCATGTAATTATGGAATTCTCTCAAGTAATAAGGAACCACTGCAAGTCTTTCAAATCCTCACACATTTCTTTATAAATATCTCCTGTCAATAGGGAAAGTAGCTGGTGCCGCTTCTGAAATCTGCTAAACTAGGACAGGTTCCAAGTTCATTAGGTAGCCACAGAAGAAGCTGAAAACTTTTCCTACATGGAGGGGTGCTTTCCAGTGTGAGAAATACTGGTGACTAGATTCCCAGAGGTGTTACCTCCAGTTCGAGTTAAAAACTTCTGGTTTTACAGCAATTAACTATTTATTCCTCTCCTTCAAAAGACCTCTGTGACTCTTCTACCAAGAGAGAACAAACAGTATGGCAGAGTGACACAGAGGTAGACTACCGAACCCTTATTTGCTATGATATAGCAGAAACCAATTTATAAGTCTCATCAAGGGTTGATAGTAATTATTTCATGCAGACATATTGTACTTAGGAACTTTGAAATATATGGTTTCAATGGACCAAATATCTGAAAATAAAATGTATATGGTTCAATATAGCCAAGAAAGGCAGAACTCATTTTGGTTTGCACTAATCTTGGAATTTATTTAAGTAGAAAACTGCTTCTGCCCAACCTGAGGAGATGCTGACTTCACACAGAAAGTTGCATCCCCAGCCATTAATTGTTGCTGATTTTCATCTGCCCTCTGTAGATGAAAATTCAGTCTTTTCTCTGTGCTACTGAACTTGTTTGCTGGTGACTGATTTCCCTTCCTATCCCCCCTCCCCAATGTTTGCTTTCCCCAGTGATGGGATAAGCATGTTACAGGGCAGGTTTTGTCAGGGCACTGTATTCAGTGCAGTTTGTGCCTTCATTAAGGAAATCTCTGCTCACCAAAGGTACCCTGACTCTTTTGTCTCTTGGGTAGTGTGTGTTTGTTTTATCCAGATATATTCAGCATCCTGGATGTAACTTGAATTCTTCAAACTGCTCGGCTGGTGCAGCTAAAAAACATGCAAGTACACAACAGTATTTGTGACAGTTTTGAGTTAAGTAAGAAAACTGTGGAATGTTTTCTATATTTATGTCTCTTTGAAATGTTTCTTTGCTAATTTATGCCACCCACTGGGCAGCTCGGCTCTCTGCCATCTTTCCTGTTGCCCCACACAACTATGTAAGATTGGATGGTGGAACCTAACAATTTAGTGTTTTCAAGCATTCAAACATCTTGGGTAAATTATATATATTTGGGCGATTTTTCTGTGCTTTACCACAAGCACAACATAGAAGTGTTGCTGGAAGGTGAGGTTTTCCATATTTCAAAATGTAATTCCATATTTCTTGGTCATTTTTTAAGTTTATTAAAAGGAGCAACCCTGAAAATATGTGTGGACCTAACACTCTGCATGTGTCTATGAGTGGCTCTGACGGTAACAGAGATACTAGGGCTCACATTTATAAGATCAACAGGCTGTAATTATTCCTTTGCTCATCCTCAACACAATACATGGATAAGACATCTTCTGGGCTCGATCCTGTCAGCTGCAGAGCAACCTGGCTCTGGTCCACCAAAACACTTAAGCACGTACTTATCTTGAAACAGTTATGTGGAACTATATCTTCAAAGAAAGAATATGCATATTTAAGAGCTTTGTTGATTCAGTACCTAAAGAATACAGCATCTTTCAAGAGGAAGCCTATGTGCCCCTATTTCATCTTCTCTCCTTTGTCCTGTCCTCTTAGAGCACAAGTGATTGAGGCAGCAATCATTTCTCATCCTCTCTGTGTGTATAGCATTTAGTGTTTGGGGATTTTTATCTGAACTGAAGCCTTTAATTGTCTTCAGTAGTTGTGACTGCAGTTCTTTAAGGAGAAAAGAGAGGGACTCTGCAGTTCTTCTTTTTAATAATGCTCATTATTATTCTTGCCTCTTCCTCTTGCTTTCTTTTACTCTTATTAAGCATTCCATTTTTGTCAGGCTTTCATATTTTGGGTTGCAACTCAGAAATTCCCATGCGGTATGTTACTATATATTTTTTTTTAATTTTGTTTTTAAAATTTTCAGTTTCAGAAAGGAAATGTTGCCAAGTGGAAAAAAAGGCACTTTTCCCACATGACTGAACTTGACTGCTATGAACATGAGTAGCAACGAAGTCAGGAAAGCAAGTATCAATGGGCCACCTTATGCCAAGCAAGGTAAGAATTTGGTCAGTGTCTCTGTGTTCCTACAATGTGATAAAATTAGCAAGTGGAGAGGAGTTTGAAATAAAATCTCTGAGTCAGACAATTCCAAAATCTGACAGAATTTTAGTTTAGACCCAAGCTAAACACTTCAGAGCTGTATCTCTGGGATGTTATTGATTAGCAGTGTTCTCAGCATATATTACATGTATGTAATGAAGTAAAAAAGCTGAAAATGTAAAGAAATACAGAGGTAACAACGTTAAATCAGCAGGCTGTATTACGGAAAGGTTTGGAATACAAGAGATTTTCTTTAAATGCAATTCAGAATGAGTTAGTTTCAAGGTCATTGTAAAGTCTGGCAAGAGAAATATCTTGCAGATGTACAGCCAGAGAAGCAAAGATTGCTTTTCAGCTTCTAGGAAGTCTATCTAAGGAAGTTAGAGGCTTGCAGAGTTTCACAAGTTTTGGGAGGTGCTTGTCAGCTTCTTGAGTATTTTCACATGTCATCTTAGGTGGTATGTTTGTGGCTGTGGTTGATCAAGGGAGGTGGCCTGGATCCTTCTCTTGTAATTACTGTCCATCATATCTTTTCCTCCTGTGAGTTCAGTTCCTAATGAACCTGCCACGGTTTAAAAGCAAGATATGCTTTGATGAGTATATCAGCCTGAAAAATCATATGGCTTTTCAGGTCCTGCAAACCTTGAGACATAGTTTTGGAAGAGTTGTTCTTGTTGGATTTTCTCTACCTATTGAGTTAACGATTTGAAAGTGAATGGGGAAAACTGTCTAATGTATTCAGGATAAAGGAAATGTTTGTTTCCTCTTAAGGTCCTTGAAATAGCTAGGTATTTTCACACTACAGTACAGTATTTTACTTGCATCTAATTCTCCCTTCACTGCCTTCTGTGCCACTGTTTAAATTTACAATGTGAGATATGCCATGTCCTTTTTTACATTTTATGCTACCTGCTATTCTTTTAAGTGTATATGCTGTATTTTGGGCCCTTCATACATTCTCTTTTTCCATCTCATTTATCCTTTGAATACCTTATTTTTCTGCCTGTTTTCCTAAGGCAGCCTGCAAAACTCAGGATGCTAAAATTGTATCTGAGCTTAGTATCAGACATTGAAGTCAAAGTTATCTAGAGTATTATGTTGGTTTTGCTGTTATTCTTCAATCATTTGATTGAGATTTTTTGCCTTTCTTCTCATCATTCAGTTCTTACGTTTCTGTAGGGAAATTAGTTCCTTGGACAGGGTTTGCCTATCAACACAGAATGTACCTGTGTAATCTTGAATATAATATGGTGAGACTACAACTGTTCATTTGATTTCTAACTATCACATAATCCCATTTTACCTGTGCATATTTATCCTTGTTCTCCATCCAAGCTCCAGAGACCCTCAATGTCTTCCTGACATTTGGCTTCCTCACATCTTAACAATGCTTCTTGTATTCTCTCTTCTTTCAACATGAATCCTCCTCCCTTCACTCATCTCCATTACCTTCAGAAGAACCCTTCAGTGTTAGTGTTTATTATAGTCAGAATGAGTTTGCATAAGATGGTGGTTATCTAGCCAGTGTTCAACAGTTCTGTTAGTCTGAATTATCTCCTTTTTCCTTATCAATCATATATAAATATTAATTCTTTGGAGAAATTTAAGAAGCAAACATGTATCTTCCATTTTTTTTTTTTTTTAAGTACACATGCTTATATCAGACATTATTTTAAATTAAGGAGCTAGAACTGATGTCCTCTTCACAGAAGTAGTCATTGCTTGTCCTACTTTTTGTTTGTTTTCTATTCTTTTTGCCCCATCTGTATAGTGCAGATCAGTCTGTCTCCATGATGGCAGTCCCTTGTAGTTTATTTCCTGTGTGTACACCGGCTCCATACAGACACATTTACAATTAAGTTACCACAATTCTCTATGGCTATTCTCTTCTGGGAAAAAAAATCAAAACAGTCTGCAGACCACAGCAAATCTCAGAGACTAGTGATCACCCAGAGAATCTTTTGTGGAGAAGCAATGTCCCTTGCCACGAAGTTAGAAACGTGCACTGTGTGTCCAGAAGTGAAAATGTCATTGGGACGAGTGTAATGGTCATGCTGAGTAATATGTTCATTTTGGTATGCAGTTAATCCTCTGCCATAAAAGGGCGTCTTTTCTAATGGAAGTATGAACTGGGACAGGTGAGCATCTTTCACTCATAAAGGCCATTAGATGTGAAACATTAAGTGACTGTGTTACCTTTATAATAATGCACAATGGGATAATGAGGGTAGCTCACTGTGAATAAAACCTTGCTCTCCACTACATTTAAATGAATGCTTTTATATGTGATAAATGTATCAAATACCCACACAGATCTTGATGGATAATTGGCAAATCATGTCACCATTCAAGAGAAGGTCATGCCTTAAACTCTTGTGTCTCAGCTATTTTAACTTCAGCTCTGCTGTCATATAAATACTTTGATATTCTCAGTGTTGGCAGCTGAGTTTCTCTCATTTAACAGTCTTTCCCCTTACAGTGCATCAATAAGATGCAATCCCATATGTGACTTCTCATACAGTGACTTGTCCATGAAGTTCAATTAAAATAAAGAAAGCCTAACGAGCATATTGCTTCTTTTGTTTGGAACAGCTGTATCAGCTCAGCATTAAAAATGTTTGGGGTCTTTTTGGTTTTTTAGTTTCTATTTTAAATGACTGTAGCAATTATGTGAGTGTATGCTGAATCATCATGTCTTGTCTTTAGCGCTAAATTCACCTTGTTTATTTATTTCTTAAATAAAAATAGATGTGGACAAAGATTTCTCTCATATGAATTGGACAGATTGTTATAAGCATTTATGGCCATTGGGGACTAACTTCCCAGATATTACAGAACAAATACTGCTAATAGTCTAGTGTCTAGATATGTAAATGCCATATTTTTTTATTTGAAAAAAAAGAAAACAAAACCGAAGCACTTTTTTTCTTCAACAATACTGAAGACAGTGTTAGCGAAACTAATATTTTGAATATTCCCAAGTGAGTGCGAGTTGATTGCAAGCATTAGTTCTAAAGCACAGTAATCAAAAACAGGTCTGTAACTAACAGGGGAAAAGGTGCTTTATTAGTTTAGGTGTCGGGGTTTTTTAAAGAAAAGAGTTGGAAAGTAGTTGTAGCCTTGATTCTGGAGGATGTTTCAAATTTAGCTTTTGAAATTTTGATTTAAAAATAGAAGTATCTGAAACTTTAATCCTAAACCAAGAGCTAAGATAGAGTGCACAGAAATGTACACTACCACATGTAGTTTGGAAGGGATCCTCACTTGGCTCAACCCCCTTCATGCTTTCAAGTTGGAGGACTAAGTATCTGATTGCTGAAAAAAAAATATATGAAATTACTTTCCAGTAGTTGTGGGTTTTAATTAACCGGTCAGTTTAGGAATGGTATTGTTAGATAGTGAGAATAGCAAGGAAAGTATTTATACTTTAGAAAGTAGTTTCACCTTTCCCTGCCCGGTACATTTCTCTAGCTTCACACACTTTGGTGGCCGATTAGTTGATTTGTTGATGAATGAATGCCAGGCATTTCTGGGCAGAAGATTCCTTCCAATACTAAAACTTGTATCTAGTGTATGCTTGCTAAAATCCAAAAGTAAATTTAAATGAGGGAGAGAACAAGGTGGAAGGTAAAGGAATAAAGGCACATAATATGTCGTGCGGCTCTGCAGACTTGCACTTAAACACCACGTTCATCAAGGGAGTGCTGGATGCAAAAGATGTAAGTAGACTTTCATGATTATTTCAATCATAAATGCATGCTTTATGATGTTCCTTCTTATCTAGAATCTTAGGTTTTGAAAGTTGAAAATTTCCATCCCCTTCATTGCAGGCTTTTTCTCTCTCTCTTCCCAAAGATGTTTGCCTTATTCCTTAGTTTAAGTTAAAGCAATTGAGATATTTCTGTTTAAAAGGAGAGAATTATATGATTATTTTTTTTTTGTTAAATACTCCCTCCTCCCTTTTTCTGTTGAACAGTCCTATTGCTGTTCTATTCTTGTTCCAGACAAAAATTACTTTTGTTTATTAGTTTTGAAGTCTTGGGAGTGTACAACAGACTGTCCTCCTAGCATTGGTGAAGGCCCAGTTGTCTACACTGTAAAATGTCTTTAGTTGCCCTGAAGACAGCAGCCTTAAGTGTACACTTTGAGAAAAACAGCCATAATTATATATGTAATTAACTGCGGTGTCCTGCTCCCTGTGAAATGTAAGAAGGTAAGGAATGCAGAAAACTTTGTTGTCACTTTGTGAACAGTGCTGCTTCTACAGGCCGGTGACTTCTTAGGACGAGGAAATGTTACCAAACATCAAATCTCTCCGTTTCCTTTATCTGCTGGAGGACTCTGAACTATTCAGGATCACTTAAAAAATAATTTAGGAAATGGGAAGCTCATTTGAAAACACGTCCTGGGTTCTGCATTTCCTGCCAAGGGGGTGAGGAAGAGGCAGAGCACTAGAATTCCTTCATAATGTTTCTGTAAGCTCCCGAGTTAAGGATTATCTGGTTTTAATACTTACTGTGTGGGAAAGAAATGCTGTGGAAGCTATCAGGCAGTCACATGTCATTAATTTTTTGCTGAAGATGAGTGTAAGCTAAAGCACTAGGAAATGGATTGTCTTGCCTGGCATGTTGTCATATGTTTGTGGCAGAACTTCTTGAGAAAAAATATTCTGATTTATGTTTTTAGTAATAAAACTGCACCTATTTTCACAGAGTTTCATTATGTACTCTGACAAGGGCACTTAAATCCCTGATAAAATAAAACGTGAAAACTCATTATCTACCATAATGGAGTGGTGCATGAAAATTACTTATAGTCTATTTCTTTTTAAAATACAGTAAATTTTACAGTAAATTTTCTACAGGCTGGAATAATAGAAGATTAGTGAGGGAGCTGGCATACGCCACGTAACTTAGAAGAAGTATACTGTGGAAACAGTACAGCCTTGCTCGCACTGGATTGCATGCAATTTGATATGTCCTGCTGGACTGATGACAGCTCCATGCTGAGCCACCTCTCATGACCCTGCTGCACCCAGGGCACAGCTTAATTGCAAATGGATTAACCTGCTTGTGAATGGTGGAAGTTGTCTTTAAGCCTGCAGTCACACAGAGCAGAAAAGGGAAAGGAAAATCCTGTCTTGTAAAAGATGTAAGACATGACTCTGTGATTCTGACCTGTTCTTGGAGGAGTATGCAAATATAGAAACTCTTGATAGATAAATACAAATGTTCTATGAGACAAGACCTGCCAAAGCAGTAGGATAGTAACTGCTATCATTAGCTCTGAGCGGCAATTTCCTAGGCTCTAGATTTCAATCACTTGTAACTTTTCTGAAGTTTGCACCTTTTCACTGAAACTTCATTCTTCAGCTCTGCCTGAATATAGACACTTTGCTTCTAGTATTTGAGCAAAAAACAGTCATTTGTTTGTAAGCTGGAGAAAACCAGGAAGGAAAATAGACTCTGTAATAAAAAGAGGGTGTTTAAAATGAGAGAAATTACTGAATTTTGAAAGCTGACATTTCTTACAGAAATTACTGAAAAAAATAGGAAGGAGATTGGTTTTAATTTGGCCAATTTTAGCAGTTAAAAAATGATTTTTGAGAACGTACAATATATTCCTCTTATTTCTTCCATTCACTCATGAAGTGCACAAACAAATAAGGCTGATCTTGGAAGGAAGGCAAGAGACCAGAATGGCTGAGTCAAGACTAGCTGGTCAAAATAAAGTGCGAGAAAGAGATGAACTGGCAGTGAAAGCAGGGACAGGTATCCCAGAAAGAGTATAGGGACGCTGCCTGGTTGTGTAGGGATAAGGTCAGGAAGGCCAAGGCATGGATGGAGCTGAACTTGACAAGGGGTGCAAAGAATAATAAGAAGGGCTTCTATAGGTATGGCTTCTTCTCTCAGCCAGAAGAGGAAAGTCAAAGAAACCGTACCCCTCTAATGAGCAAGACTGGCAGACTGGTAGTAACAGATGAGGAGGAGGCCGAGGTACTCAATAACATATTTGCCTCAGTCTTCACTAGCAATCCCTCTTATCACACCTTTTGAGTAGATGGATTGGAAGGCAGGGAGTGGGGGAGAAAAGTCCTCCCACTGTACAGGAAGATAAAATTCATGACCACCTGAGGAACCTGAACATACATAAATCTATGGGACCTGACAAGATGCATGCCAGAATCCTGAGGAAATTGGCTGATGCAGTTGCCAAACCATTCTCCATGAGATCTGAAAAGTCATGGCAGTCAGGTGCAGTTCCTGTTGGCTGGAAAAAAAGGGAACATTGCACCCATTTTTAAAAAGGGGAAAAAAGAGAACCCTGTGAGCTACTGACCTGTCATCTTTTCCTCTGTGCTTGGGAAGATAAGGGAACAGATCCTCCTAGAAGCTCTGCTAAGGCACATGGAGGACAGGGACGTGATTCGAGACGGCCAGCATGGCTTCATCAAGGGCAAGTCCCGCCTGACCAACCTAGTGGCCTTCTATGATGGAGTGACTACATCAGTGGGCAAAGGAAGAGCTACGAATGTCGTCTATGTGGATTTCTGTAAGGACTTTGATGCAGTCCTCCACAACATCCTTGCATCTATATTGGAGAGATATGGATTTGATGGGTGGACTGTTTGGCAGATGAAGAATTGGCTAGATGGTCACATTCAGACAGTAGTGGTCAACAGCTCAACGTCCAGATGGAGATCAGTGACAAGTGGTGTAATCAAGGGCACCCTCAGCAAGTTTGTGAACAACACCAAGCTTAGCGCTGCAGTTGACATGCCTGAGGAATGGGACGGCATGCAGAGGGAGCAGGACAAGCTCGAGAAGTGGGCCTGTGTGAACCTCATGAAAGTCATCAAGGCCAAGTGCAAGTTCCTGCACCTGGGTTGGGGCAACCCTAGTATCAGTACAGGCTGGGGGTTGAAGGGATTGAGAGTCAACCCTTCCAAGAAGGACTTGAGGATACTGGAGGATGAAAAACTGGACATGAGCTGACAATGTGTGCTCGCAGCCCAGAAGGCCAAACATATCCTCGGCTGTATCAAAAGAGTGGCCAGCAGGTCGAGGGAGGTGACTGCCTCTCTAGTCTGCTTTGATGAGATCCCACCTGGAGTACTGAGTCCAGCTCTGGGGCCTCCAACATAAGAAGGACATGGACCTGTTGGAATAGGTCCAGAGGAGGACCACAAAAATGATCAGAGGGATGAAACACCTTTCCTATGAAGACAGGCTGATAGAGTTGAGGTTGTTCAGACTGGAGAAGAGAAGCTCTGGGGAGACCTTATTGCAGCCTTTTAGTGCTTATAGGGGGCTTATAAGAAAGATGGGGACAGACTTTTTAGCAGGATCTGTTGTGACAGGACAAGAGGTAACAGTTTTAAACTGAAAGAGGATAGATTTAGACTAGATATAAGGAAGAATTTTTTTACAATGTGGTTAGTGAAACACTGGAATAGCTTGCCCGGAGAAACGGTAGATGCCCCATCCCTGGAAACATTCAAGGCTAGGTTGGATAGGGCTCTGATCTAGTTGAAGATCTCCTTCCTCATTGCAGGCGAGGTTGAACTAGATGACCATTAAAGGTCCCTTCCAACCCAAACTATTTCATGATCTATAAGTACATATGAGTATCACAAGTTTTAAGTTTTCCACTAAACTACTGAAGTAATGGGGCCACAACTGAAACAGCAGTTCCTTTGTGCTTGGAGAAACTGGAAGAAACTAGTTTGCTTTGAGAACTCATGCACAGCTAATAAGAGGCTGCTACTCTCCATGGAGAAGAATGGGCAGCTGTTCACATCTCCTCATGTGTGATCTATGAGATCTTTTTATTTCTTAGATTCAGAAGTACATGTGATGCCTGAGAGGAAATGGTATCCCAATACTCACACTCAAGTGAATGGATGAAGTGGTGTTAGAAATTTATCTCAATCAAGTCTTGCCTTTTGCATCTTCTAAAATTAACCTTTTGTGCTCTTGCTGAATTTTATCTTTTTGTGTGTATATTGTAGAGAACACACATAGGATTTCAATAAAACTTTTTTTAACCTAGAAAAGCTGCACTTCTGTACTTTTGAGTTATATGATGACCACTGTCTAAACACATACTAACTTGTTTCCACAGCAATAGTAGCACAAGGAATCCTCTTGAATAATTTTTTTGCTGTCTGCTGCTTTCATAAGGAAAGAACAGAAGATCAAAGGAGCCATACCACAATGGTATGCTTAGGGAAGACCCAAATGTTTGATGCTAGGCTTAAATTTTGAGGTAGTATTCAGGGGCCCTAGATTCTTGTGTTTGTGTAAGAAATTGTTTGTTGGCCATCTGATGTTCGGTTTCTTCAACACCATTCAAATACCCTCCTTAAGAATATGAGAAGAGTCTGTAATTGAAAAATCTATGAGCAGTTCCCTTGGATACAGATGTGATTCCATGTCTTTGGAGAGGCTCCTCTCCTCATTTGAGTGCTCCACTGTGTGGTCTTCATGTTTGACTACAGCCCATTTATTTTTGTATCATTTCTGTTATTATTTTGGAAACATTTTGAGCAGAGCTGTACTTCCAGCATGAACTCAGTTTTCATCCTGCTGCCAAGCTCAAACCAAATCTGCCCGATTTTTCACCCTTTTTAACTCAAAAATAAGGACTTGCTGCAATTTTCTTTCTTCTAGTCACGTCACCTCTTTAGTGACTGTCTGATTTTACCCGTTGTGCTACAGTGAAGTAAACTCTTACCACTTGATAAGAATTTTACCTTTAATCATAAACTTATCTGGAGTCTGATCAGGTTAAACTGTTATTAGTCTATCTTTCAGCCTTTCTGGAACATTACAGAGCCTTGTCCTTGCATAGCATCCATTTTTGCGAGGTATGGTAGGGAGGACATTGTGTTTACACCACAATGCTTTGTACTCAATTTTCAGTACGAATACAGACCATGAAAGCGGGGCCTCACAACCCTTCTGGCTTTTTGGGTTTTAAGCAGGAGGTGTCAGAAAAGTTACCACAGGGATAACTGGCTTGTGGTGGCCAAGAATTCATAGCGACATCCCTTTTTGATCCTTCGATATCGGCTCTTCCTATCATTGTGAAGCAGAATTCACCAAGCGTTGGATTGTTCACCCACTAATAGGCAACATGAGCTGGGTTTAGACTGTTGTGAGACAGGTTAGTTTTACCCTACTGATGATTTGTTGTTGCAATAGTAATCCATCAGAGAAGTCTGGTCAAATTGGATTATTCTTGGATATCTACTGACCCATGCTATGCATAACAAAACTTTTTTTCAAATGGTTTTGAGCAGCATTACTAGACTTCTGGAAGAAATAAATCTATAACAGTACCTGCTTTTTTCTGTGAGGACTCTGACATTCTCTGGGTTCATTTAAATTGGGAGATAATTTTATCTTCAGGCTTTGCAGTGCTAGTGGCCTATCATTTCAGGTGTAAAATACCCTTCAAACCAATGTAGAAGAAAATCACTCTAATTTGAAACCTGTTCTGTTGAGATATTCCTATTATACTTTTGTTTCATTGTCTTTGTTGAAATAATCTTTGAGACAATTAGTGTCTCAGCCCAGCATGTGTTTTCCCTCCAACTCAAGAATGAAGGAAGGATTTCTGAGGATAATAACAGAATCTTAAGTACGTAGTTAGAAAGATTGTTTTCCTTCTGCCTTGTTCCTACCTCCGAAGAGTTTATTCCTGTAGATACTACTTATGCCTTGCAGCATAGTTTGAGTGGAACATCCACTGGTATGTGGTTGGGATTAAAATTCCCACGATCTTTATCTCAAAATGTGTTCAAGTATTTTCAGCTTTTATATCTGTTTCATGTGTTAAATTTTGACTGGTTTTGATTGAGCTGATTGAAAATCAGACTTAGAATATATTTGGATACAATACATGGTTTTGGACACAGAGTGCCTAGATAGCTTTTTCAAAAAGCAACTAAGTGACTCTTGACAACAGTGTGACATTCAGAAATTATTTTTGAAAATTGTAGCTGTGTAGCCTCAGCACTTCTCTCCACGTTGGTCAATTCTGTCCATTTGCCAGCATAAGAGGCACAAAAGCTCTATAATTGCCATGTACCAAGATGTATGAATCAGCTGGGTAACATACGTTTAAAAAGGTCATGGCTAATAACAAAGAAAATGTACTTTTTACAGAATAGTTACATGAGGAGTGAAAAAGCCCTAATTAAAACACTATTACCCACTTCATAATTTAGAACTGATCATGTGCCTGGTAATTTTTTATGAGCGGACTGTCTCCAAAAAACTTTATTTTTACAGACTCAGGGGATATACTTTAGGTGAATTTCCATGCCTGGTTCCAAGTTATTGTGGCTTGATCTCTTGGTCAGTGGATCAAGCCTGGAATATTTAACAGCCTGTCACAGAAAATCTTGACCATTTGCCTGTAATCCACAGAGGTTTCAAGTACAGGAACTGAGCACAGCATGCAGGATCCACGTCAGAGCATGCTTTGTGATTCACAGTATCTTGTGAGATTTGAGTCTCCATCGTTTTCCAGGGGGGCTAAAAAAGGCCTTAAAAAGTAAAGGGAGTCTGCAGTCCCAGTCACTCTTCTTCCTTGCCTGGCAGTGTATCAGTGATGGTGTGGTTCGGCGTGCCTAGGGCAGTAACATGTCTAACCTTCTTCAATGCTTCATCTTGATATTCCGACCCAATCCTCATAAAAGACGATATGACAAGACCCAACACTTTATCACCATGCCTCTCAGGATAATCTCTTTGCTCTGTTCTAAGCTCTTCCCGCCCACAGCTGACTTTGCACCACTTTAGTCTATAGTTAAAAATTCCATGCTTGGAGTGAATTATGTAACTGATAGCAGCATCGCCTTCCCTGGAGGATATTAAACATCTTGCAGCACTTGTAGGGAAGACTAAGTATTAACCCCGCTGCTGGGACCAAGGCTCCTGCTTAAAAAAATGTTTATTAATATCAAGTGCTCTGCATGCTCTGCCTCCAGCCTGGGCAAGGCACGTGTTCAGCAGGCAAGTGGTGATGTGAGGTCAGGGGCAGGGGACAGGCGCGCTGTTTGTGAGCTATCTTGCATCTATGTGTGTGCATGTATATGTGCATCTAGCTAAATTAACAGATGAAAGTTGTCTTGTTCCACATTTGTGTTTAAATGCATGGTCTTTATTTGCACTGTTTCTTCAGTCCCAAATGTGTGGAGGGTGAAAGGCTGAGCAGAAGTCCTCACCATCCTTTGTAATTGCTGCATAACTGCACCATTGCCATTATCTAATGCTTTTTTCAGAGTACCTCAAATATTTTTGTATTGTGAAGTGAAATCTCAACTGGTTTTCATCTTTGTCTCCAGTCTTTGACTCCATATTCTTTTGTCAGCATTAAAACCCTGGAACACTGTGCTGGGTTTGGTTTTGAAGTCTTTTGTGGTTTTGTGTGAACAGCTGAGCCTGTCTTTTTACTATGTAACCGCCAACATCACGTTCCCAAGGGAGGCTGGTGAAACATCAAGTGATAGCATGGTATTTATTTTAGCTGATATTGTCATCGTGAAAGAATACTGTGAGTCACTTACTCTGCTAAAATGTTGGTGTGGCAGTTATTAGAAAAAGTATGAAGAAATTGGAAGTTTTTCCCTGAGTTTTTGCGAGGATTCTGAAAAGGAGAGCATCTGCTGCCCTGGTCCCGAGGCAGGCAGTGCAGACATCCTCTGTCTATCATGGTGCTCTTGTGCTATCTAGGAGCTGGGTGGGGACAGAGTTCCTGCATGTTCATAGTCCACCTTGTCTCTTTCTTCCACGATCAAAGTAATTAATGTGAAAAAATAAACCAAAGCAAACTAAAACATGACCACAACCATAGAAATCCTTCTCTGTACAAAGTCATGTGGCAAGTTTGAAAGGTACAGCTGTTAGCAAAGGAAAGGTGTGTGGGGAGAATACATGTTTTGATGCAAATTTCTGCAGGAAACTCTGGGGTTTTGTGTTCATTTCTAAAATGTAAATATCTGTAATGGGTACGTAGGGCGATTCTGGTTTATTTATAAAGGATTTCTTCCTTGGAACAAAAATACACCTGACACCTTGACACAGAATTGTGTTTCTCCAGTAATGACAAAGCAGGCTGCTTGTTTCCAAGGGCTCTTGACCCAACCATATTAGCAAATTAATGTTGTAGCATTCTCAGAGTGACCTTTTCCTGTAAAATTAACCCATTCTGATGAATCATCAGTGCCCACATTTCACAGGCGTCAGTAACTGGCAAGAGCGTCACCACTCCGATGACGGAAAGCTGATCTCCTATCGAGTGCGCTCACCAATCTGTAAAAGGAACAGCCTTCTGTTTGAGGGATGTAATTTCTTCTGGCTGTCTAGGAGCCAGGAGTTGTGATTTTCTTTTTTAAAAAAAGTTGAGGGGTGGAGGGCGGGGAAGGGAAGAGAAGAGGGGAAGAAGCCTAAGAATGTAAGCACTTTTTGTTTATTTGTTTCACCAATAGGGGAAAAAGAAATATTTATTGAGACATAATACAGACTGCAACGAGGGTATTGATTTTATGTGTGATGTTGAATGTACCATTAAGTGGAGCTGAGTGGTTGAAAAGGACAGTGCTGCTTCTCGAGCCTTCTGAGATACTGGTTGCCTGATCAGCTACTGATCCATAGCCTGACATCCTGCTGCTGTATGTGGCCCCCTCCTATGGATACCAGTACCTTTTTCTCCCTCTTTGCCCCGCCCCCACCCTCTCCTCTGTTTTAGCTCTGGCCTCTGTCAGTAAGAAGACAGCTAATCTAAAAACAATGTAGGGAACAGTGTGAACAACCACCATGAGAGTCACTTAAACAAATGGATTTGTAAAACTCGATTGTTCTAAGCCCGTCCAAACCAGGACTACAATTTGAATTAAACATAAGGTGACTCCTTTCACTGAATCAATAAGTGCAAATAAAATAGCTTGCAACCATGTTTTATTTCCCAGACAAAAATGGTTCTTAACAGCTTTCTGAAGGCTATGCTTCAGCCACCTGCTGCTAAAGTTGTTTGCTTTTTCCTAGAAAATTTGATCTCCTACAACATTAAAACAGACAAGTATGCAGTCAGAATGCTTGTGCCTACTTGGGGCTAGATGTTTCGTGGATGTTTGAGAGCCATATTTTTAAATGAACATTATAACTTTCTACAAACTTCCTTTTAGCAAGTATAAATGACAGGGATGGAGGGTGGAGAGATGAAACTGTGGGAATTTTCCTCTTATCCTCACTCAATTTTATCTGAGTTTTGGAGACAAAGGCAATCCTCCCTGTTATTGAGAAATGTCAGTTTGTTGTTTTGCCACTAACAACTTCTTTGCTTTTCCAATAGTAGTTTTCACTGCAAGGCCCTGTTCTTTTGCTGTTCTCTGGTACATGTATTCTGGTATTTGGGTTGCTGCAGGGACCTTAAAGCATGTACTTTGCAGTACTTGTTTCCATTTTGCAAATATACTGAAGCACACTGTAATACTAGTTGATTGTTGCAACTGACATATGAATATACTGTAGTCCCAACTGAAGAGTGATTGAAATGCAGACACTGAGAACAGCTGTTTACAGTGAAATTCCGTTTCCAGGTTGGTTTGTTCTGAACACAGAGGAGTTCCCTAGAAAAATAGATAACCTCTGCTTTTACTTTTCTTTAGACTATTCTCCTTCCTAGAGGTGTAAACACTGGACAAAGATTCCATATTTGCTATTTCCACAATGTTCCTCCAGCAAAGCTAACTATGATGAAAATTTCCTCCTCTAAGAGCTTTTCTCTTTTCTGCTATTGCTTTATCCTCTCCAGGCCACCAAGTAGTGTGTCACTTTATGTCCTCCCCTCATTGTCCTGTATCAGCAAAATTGTTAGGTACCAACAGTGAGAAGTGATAATCTCCAGCATTAGAGATCATTAGAATTTTATGGGATTTACTTTCTGTTCCAATACTCCCATATATTACAGATCACTACCACTTTTCAGTCGAGTTCTCTGCACACTTAATCAATAATTAAGTAACTACCAGGTAAATGAAGGAGGAGCAGATTTTCAGATGCTTTATTTTGAAATGATCTTTCTAAGTCTAACATGCAGGATAAGGAAGGGAAAAGAAGCCTTAATTCACATGAATCAGCATACTCTTTGGGTGCTAATTTACCAGATGAGGATCTTGGGTACTATTTAGTTTCTGATTTTTAACTTTGTGTCTTAGAGACAGCACTGCAGCTATGCATTAAAGCTGTTGTATGGACAGCAGGCAAACTGCATATATTAACATGTTGTTGTTGTTGTTAAATCTAAACCATTTTTTTCAGTAGAAGCACTTAAGGGGAAAAAAACCATTCAAAACCTAATCCAAATCGAGTCTTTATGACACAACAAAAATAAAAAATAAAAGCCAGACAAACTGAACATGTTTTTTATTGTTATTAAAAAGAATATGGATCTGGACTGACAGCTTGTAAACTAGGATGCAACTTGATCTGATTCCAAATGGTCAAAATGTTTTACTATCCTCAAAAAACCCCATGGAAATCATGATGTTTTGTTAAATGATTCAATACACAGGGGCTTGATTTGTCATCTTAGTAATTGGGGATTGTGCCTTGGAAGAAAGTTTCGTATTTTCGTGTGGTTCCCCTTTGAATTAACTATTGAAAGCAAAAGAAAACAATCTGTGTCTCAGCAGCCATGCAGAGACTTATGCTGAGGTGATGTATCAATATTTTGCTCCTCATTCTCTCCAGTGTTTTCTCCTTTTTAACCTGATAGCCCAGTTACCCCAACCTTCCCCGACATCCCTATTTGCTCTTCTATCCCCATCTCTCTTTCTCTACAGTCTTTGAGGACTTACTTTTGGAAGAGGGGCAGTTTATCAGAGGTTCAACTGTTTTCTTTTTAAACAGCAGCATTTTCACAAGTATCCCTTCCACCCTAGCTGCTAGTGATTTAATCAACAATAAGAGCAATAAAACTCCTCTTTATTTACACTGGACTGATGCTTTCTTGAGTATAATGAGACAGACTTTGGCAGGTGCAAGTTTATATAGATAATTTTTAAAAGCCCAATGGACATTTATTACTCCCCTACCATTAATTATACGTGCTTAAAAACCACGTGTTAATAGAGGTGGATACACGTATACATGTGATTGTAAAACTAAATGAACAAGACATAAAACAAAACTGACAGAATGATTCAATAGGGAAAGAATAAGCAAAGGAAAGAGGGGTGATTATTTATATATAAAAAAAAGCCCGCATCAGTATGATATTTAGGTTGCCCTGGCAGTGGAGTGAGCCAGGAGCTGCTATTACTTCTCAGCAAATGATACCAGGCATCTCTGCTGGTTCCCAAGCCTACAACTCTGTATACAGAGATTAGACAGGAGGTACTTAAGTAACAACTACCACCAAGTGAGTGAATAACTGTAGAGTATAACAAAGTGCTTAATTTTTGACAGAAAAGCAACATCTCCTTAAACAACATGTCTGTCATTCCACAGATATAAACACTATATTGCATAAATACTATACTTTCGCTCCCTAAATGATGTTTTGCAAGTATTCTTTAGCAGCCCCTAAACCAAATTGTTTATAAATGTGGCAGTGGAAAAGCTGCATCCATTAACTTTATCTGAAAAATAAAAAGAACCCTGCTGTTAGTTACGGAAGTAAAAAATAGCTGACAGTCATTTCTTGGCTCTTGGTGGTTTTAGTGAGCTATTCGCTGTGATAGAGGAGACTGTGCAACCACAAAACTGCTGGAATTTAAAAATAGCTCTGTAAATAGGTAGTATAAAATTACCAGTGTTCAACCAAATGAACATGGATGCATTTGGCTACAGTTAACATGTAACATTGATTCACTGAGAGAACACCTGAGGCTGAAATTCACAATCCTATGTGCAAAGTCTAGATGCTCACTCAACAGCAAGCCAGTTCATTACCTTTGTGCTTGTTCCCTCAAGAAATGTCAATGTCTTTTACCTAGGTCCAGGTGTAATAGATGTCACAAACTTAAATATAAAACTGTTGGGTGAAAGTTACATTTTCAGTGTGATGCTGGTCCAGTCTTAATGCGCATGTGCAAATGAACTCATAGAAACTACAGTATTTTAGTCTCTAATTTGTTTGTAGTGGACCCTTTCCTTCTCTTTGTCCTCCTTCTTTAAGAATTTTTTCTTTGATTTCAACAGAAGCAGGCTCAGGCCCAGTTTTGCTGCATTTCTGACTGCTTTGGTTGGGGAGTTTGCAATACTGTTTCAACACATTTCTTAAGTTTCACCCCAAGGCTTCAACTGACATTCTTCCCGTGCACACAAATGTACCACTGTCAGGTGGGGATAGGAAGGAGAGGAAGGACAGAATAACTGCTAAGTTGAAATGGCAGGAGAGTGCAAACTGTAGATAGTACTGTAGAAAGAAAGGGCAGAGTCAAACCCAATACTTAATACCTGAACACCTAGAATTGAAATTCAGATTGGGAGCCAAATGGTTCATCTGTGTTTGATGAGGAGGGAAGCACTATGTTGTGAATCCCATATTATATAATTTTATATTTATAAATGTATCAAAGATACAAAATAATAAGTAAGAAATTATTATCCTTTAAGGAAGTTTGAAGCCGAATTTGAACACGACATTTGGTAGATAATCATAATCTTCCTTAGAACATAGGTCATGTTAACCAAAAGTTAATTTTTCTCTGACTTTCAATATTTTACTGGCTTTGAAGCTTTGAAGGATGTGTGGTGGAGATAAGAGAGATGAAAATCTCTTACTTTTATATCTAGTTCAGTGTTAGAATTGTTTGATATTTTTTGTGTAAAATTTTTGCTTCATTATTGCTTAAAAAAATCCATGGATACTAAAGCAATCCTTCTAAAAAAGAATACACAGTCCAAAGTGATACATGTTTGGGTCTAATTTTAAAATTTGTTCTGCTTTGCAATCCTAAATCACACCTTAAACAACAAAGCAAATTTTGTTGTTTGAGCTGCTTTTATTAGAAATAGCAGTACAGATTTAACTTTTTTCATGGTTGGAAGAATAGTGTATGTGAAAAACAGTCCCTTTTTGGAGTTCTGGTGGTAAATGCCAAGGTAATGGGCTGCCTGATCTTTACCAGTAACAGATAACCTGCTTTCACCCTGTACAGTTGTGTGAATTCAGTGAGATGAGTGTCCTGTGCTTGTCCTCAAAACTGTGTTCAGTTTGTTGTTCAAAGGAAGAGTTAAGTCAAAACTAGGACAAAAGGGACAGCTATTCACTGGAATATCTGTGGGCAACATGACCAAAGGACACTTTCTGGGAGACAGAAGACAGAAAACCAGATCTGCAGCACAAACAAGATATATTTTTTTAACAATTGTTACATGATGAAAGATTTCTAACATCAGAGAATTAGAGATCAGGAAGACTGCTACAAAGACTCTTGTGTTCCCAACCCCTTCCATCACTAATACCATGAGCAGGAGAAAGGGATACAATACAGAATTACCCTGATTGTGAACTGATCTTATCTGGAAAAGGTAAAGGACTTGTCAGGAGTCCTCCCTTTGTCTTTTTTCTTTTGAATGTTGTTTCAGGCTGTTTGACTTTGCTCAAAAAATAAATTAGAGATGTGACCTGTTTCCTTCATGCTATCCATCAGGGTACATCTCTGTGGTTCAGTGCAGGCAATTGCTGGTTGTTTCTCCTCTGACCGGAAGTTAAATGGCTTCCAGACCTGCACTGTCTCGCACTCTGCCAGTGTGGAGCGCAGACAGCACTCGTGTGTGACTCCCTGTGATGGTCTCAGTGGACATACCCTCTGATCTGAATGATACTTCAGAGATCAAAAGCAAGAAACAAATTACTGCTCATCAGAGTATGTAGGAATAGCGAGTAGGCATCATCCCAAAAGCATGTAAATCATGGAGAGGCACTTAATGCCATATAGCAGAACTCCAGTCAGGTGGGATCCTTTTACATAAGGGAGCAAGACAAAATTATCAATTATTTGTCCCCACCCTTTGGGTTTCCCTGCTTTCTTGGAATGTGACCCTTTTATTCTCCTCAGCCCCTTCTTTCTGAAGAGAAAAAAAGACCCCATGCTGTTTCACTGTTGTCTCTTGGCTTTCCAGGAGCCCCTCTGGACTTGGTTGTATGGACAAACCAGTCTAAGAGAAGAAATGCCACCACATGGTTTTAATGACTGGCAGAGACGCTTCAGTAATGAATCCCAAATTCTCAGGTACCTTAGCTGATAAAAAAACCTACCTAGCTGAAATGTGTTTTCACCAAGCATCTGTAAGACAAGATTTGAATGGCAGATCAGTTCATACATATCACATCATCTTCCTGTGGGCTAACTACAGTCAGGAAAAGGAGTTAAATTCAAGGAATAGTCTGCAGTAAATAATTTGCTCTTCTGTAGATGCTTTTCTTCTCCATCCTGGTTCCTCCTGGTCTCTGCTCATCACTTCTGGGCACACTGTTTTCCCAGAGGACTTTGTCAGTTGCCATAGGCTGCTGTTGGGGAATAAAGTTCAGTCACAGTCTCCAGTGTAATGTAGAAAGGGAAAGCATTAATTAAAAAAAGGGGCAGCCTAATACTTACAGCCCTGTGAACAGACCCTGAGCAGCTTAGAGCTGATTCTTCTGGTTCATTTCTCCTTCATACTTGGGCATTTATGCTGAGTCAGATAAAGGAAACTATGCCTAGAGCAACACTCTTCAACTGCTATCTTTTTTATGTGCTGAACACCTGTCCCTTATCACTCCCATTGCATTTAAACACTGCAGGTTTCATAATAGCATTTCTGTATCTTTTTCTGAAGATATGTATTCAAATCCATCGATGTTTAACAACAGCTTTTTAGGGGGAGATGATAATTGGCTAAATAGAGGTTCCCTTAGGGTATTTAGTGGCTTTAAAGTAGTACATTTCATTCTGGTTCTGCTTGCTTTTTCAGTAACAGCTTTCAGACATTACATTAGCAAGACATGTTCTTACCCAGAATAGCTATCCTCATTGTCCAGATAACAAGAAAATGGCCAACAGTTTATATTCCAAAGGGAAATGCAAGAAACAGAGTAATGGACAACTTAGGAACAACTTGTTCATCGGGAAATTCTCATCTAACACTTGACATTCTAGTCGTTAGTTTATGTCCTGTGGTATACGTGCTTGTATGTCCTTGTTAGAGATGCTAAAACAATTACAAAACAATCTCATTATCTGTAGAATCATGTACAGCTTTAAAAACGTCCCAACCATTTCTTTGATTTTTTTTGCAGCAATGATTTTTTTGCAGCAATGAGTTTTCCACTTAAGAGATCAAATCAAAGAATAATTTTGTTTGGAAGAGACCTTTAAGATCATCAAGTCCCATTGTTAACCTAGCACTGCCAAGTCCACCAGTAAACCTTGTCCCTCAGCACCACATCTACACGTCTCCTAAATACCTCCAGGGATGGTGCCTCAACCACTTCCCTGGGCAGCCTGTTCCAATGCTTGACAACCCTTTCAGTGAAGAAAATTTTCCTAATATCCAATCTAAACTTCCCCTGGAACAACTAGAGGCCATTTCCTCTTGTCCTATGCTTTTACCTGGGAGAAGAGAGCGACACTCACCTCACGACAACCTCCTTTCACGTGGTTGTAGAGAGCAGTAACATCTCCCATTGGCCTCCTTTTCCCCTGGCTAAGCAACCCCACTTTCACTCTCAGGTTCCTTTGTCTAAGAAAAGAACGTTTACCTGATTTAACTTCTGTAAACCATTAGTCATCCTGTATTACTTTGTTACCTTTATTCTTTTTAAATATACCATCTTTGCTCTTGTCCTGCAAAAGTTTTTTTTGGAGCTTTTGGTACCCATGTCCCCTCTTCTGAAGCGCTTTTTCTCAAGAATTTGCTTGACATAGTGGGTCACCACTGTGCACTGAGCAGCGGGGTTTCTGTTTCTCTGTTTATCATTCACTGATAAACAGTGTCTGGATCATCTTCCAAAATCACCACCATTCATTTAGAAGTCAACAATGTATACAAGTAGGTCAAATGCTTTGTCACAATTTGTGTTACCTTGTATTTTATGTGGTATTGTGCTCTCGATTCACCCAGCTTTATTGTGTCCCACTGGAATGCCATGCAGTCTCTCTAGTCTTAATTATCCTGTATAACTTTGTGGCATCTGCAGTTTTTTGCCACCTTGCAACTCATTTTTAGATCTCTCATGGATCCATAACGTGAACAAACTGACCTCACTGTGGGGCTTTGCGGCAGCCACTGACAACTTTTGGCACATTTTAATTTGACCGTTATTCCTCCTCTTTAATTTCTGTCTCACAGCCAGTTTCTATGCTTTGGTTTTGTGTTTCCCACTGTACCTGTAAGCCATAGAGAGGTATTAATTCCTTTAATGCCTCCCTGTCTGGCAGCTAATTTTCTCTTGCCATATTAGCTATGAATACCAGGCCACCAGCAGCTCCTGACTCCTGAAAGGCAGCAGGCTTAGCCTCTTTCCCAAGGCAAATCCTTCCCCCAAATTCCTAGGTCCCTCTGCAAAGATCATGAGCTACACAGAGTCATATAAAACAATAACAAGAAGCTGTCCTTCCCAGTAAGGGAGGAAGGTTTCCCTCCAGATCATCCCTAAATCCACTGAACAAAGCAGTGTTAGCTGAGGCAGACTCATCACTTAAGGGAGTGCAGTAACATAGCAGTAAAATCACCACACAAATAGAGATGTCTCACAGATTCAGACTCTCTCTAAATAAGGGCCATTCATAATTCATTGCTGCTTGGTCTAACAGTAGTGGTCATTATGATGAAGCAGTTTGCGGAAAAGCGGAATCATAGGAAGCTGAAGCGACTTGATAAATATTAAGAAGTTAGTTTTACACAGGGCATAAATCATCTTACACGCTTCTATCAGCTCTAAAACACTGTCTGTGACTGCCCTTGGATTAAGCAGCACAGGTAGCTGCATGGGTCTTAAAGTTTTCTTCCAATCCAGGCTGGCAAGGGTGATGGAAAGCACTCACCAGAGGGCAGAGTCTGGTTCTTGAACTGTAGTTATTACTTAGCATATACTTAATTAATACTTAATGTTCCTTGAATGTTAATGAGTTTTTAACACTTACAAGCACCAACTGCTCAGGAGCTTTCTGGATCAAGGTTGTGCTGTTTTACAGCCAAAGGTTTCTTTTTCTTAGTAGAACTAATTTTTGACCAGTTTTGCTTTTACACTCCATCTCTAGCAGAGCATTGAGGCTGCAGACAGTGTAGAAAACAAGATCACCAAGCCCTCCAACCAGAAATATTGCTTCCTTTCCTTCATGCTTCCCCACTGAAATTAAAAATAATAATAATAAAAAAGGTGACATTCATTTCTACTGATGTAAGTATTTGCAAATCCATATATTTGTGAAACTTTAATTTTGGGCCTAAGTTGACCTGACACGTCTTTTTAAGGAGCTTGCCCAAGGCCACACAGTGGCTCTGTGTCAGCCAGGATTAAACCTTAGGAATCATTGCCTTTCAGTCCACTAGACCAAGCTGCCTCTCATGCTGCCATCAGAGCTCTCCAGGCCAGATCAGTCTGATTGGCTTCTACATGGGGTTGATCTTTTTAAACATGTATCCTAACCGCCTGAGAAACCAAAAAAAATGTTTTTCTGTACCATCAGAGGGCATAACCTTTTTATCTCTTTTTCTTTTATTTTTCTTTTTTTTTTTGGTGTGTGTGATGGCATTAAATCATATCTGTGCCATACTTTACAAAACCAAAAACCTGAAGCACTTAAAGCTCCAGGGCTGCTGGCCCACTGTGTGTACTCATCACTTCATCTTTACACTTGGACAGGATTTCCCTTTGCCATTTGGCTAGCTCCAGAAGTGATGTGGATGGCATTCACAATAGCAAGAAATAACTCAGAATAAAAGATTTTAAACTCAATTAAAGCTCCAACGTTTTTTCTTCATTATAATTTCTGGCATCCCTGGACCACAAAACTTACTATCCAGAGATGATATTCAGTCCTTTCTCCTCGTCTCAAGGGCTGTGCAATCCAGATAGTGCCTGTATTCCTGGCTGTATCATGCCCTTTAAGGAGCAAAGGATATCTGTTTCCAACCAGGGTCCAGCTCCAGAACTTTTCTCCTTCCTCTTTCTGCCCCTCTTTGTCTGGTTTATTCTATGCTCCAGGACAGGACACGTTGCATGTATCCTGCCAGCCTACTCTGGGATTCATTGACTGGGTCCCTGATGTGTGATGCAGGTTGCAAAAGAGGGGTTTCAGAGCTGTGCTGCAGCTGGCAGCACACCACCCCACATCAGCAGGAATACTGATGCCATGCTGCCTTGTGCCATGCTGGGGCTATGCATCTGTCCTGATCCAAGCAGAGGCTTCCCTGCTCTGACGTCCAAGGGATGAGGTTTGGGGGTCATCCCACTCAGAGAGATTTGGGGTGGTGATGGCATAGCAAACAGAAAGATCAGAGTTTTTTTCACTGCAGTTGTGAGGAAAAAAAAAAAAAGTATTCAGAGCATGAGAAGAGGAGACTTAGCAGAACAGAGGTTTTGAAACCACTAGCTGAAGGTCTGACACTAACACAATTAACAAAGCAAGATAGATTATGTAGATTTTTCTGGATCTGCTGGGAAACTGCTGCTTATTGGAGTTTTTCAAGGCCCTTTAAAACTCTCACTGTACAGAGCCCGACTAAGTAAAAGACCATAGCAGCTCCTTTTGTAGTGTTACAGGAACTTTGCCAGCCTTCAGGTTTCCATAATATACGCACAGTAGCTGTGGGAGAACTTCTTACCATCTGTAGGTAATAACAGTAATGTCTTCCAGTGTTACAGTGCCTTTCATCTGTGGATATCAAAAGGCTTTCTAAATATTAACTAGTTAAGTGACACCACTCTGGTGAGATATGCACTTCTAACTTGGGTGGTTTGGGTGGCTCTTATTAATCTAAGAGCCCTGAAAAGGCTGTCAGCCTCCTTGTGCTTATAAGGCAAAGACAATGATAGACAAGAAGATGTGGTGGCTTTGGAGCCCGTGGACTAGGACACTTTAGGTAGGGAGGAATATTTTAGCTAGTGCCATTTTTATACATTTTGACTGTGTTCTTAAAAATCCTTTATTGGCATAAAATTTGAATAAAAAAAATAAAGGAGAGGAAGTAAGGGAAATAAATATGCATCTAGGAATAGCTGAAAGCAATTATTTTTGTAGGGGAGGGAGTATAAAAACTATTGATGTTGAGTAAAACAAGAACTAACCAAACAGTCCCATAGCAAACAAAACACTTTATGTCCTATGGTGATGTTCCAGTGCACCCCTGAAAGGTGAGATTACTTTTGGAGCTTTTGTCACCCTGTTAATAGATTTACTTTTTACCGAAGGAGGGGAAAAAAATCTTTTCTGGCAGAAATGTTCTATTCTTAGATGGGTTGATTATTTATATTTCCATCTTAGAAACTTGGTCAATTCCCTTTAAAGGGAATTACTATTTTCCCACTGTGGATATGAGTTTGGGTGCTGCTTGTACTCAAGCAGTTGAGTCCTATCCATCCCCTCTCAGGGTTAAGATGATGAACCCTCTCCCATTGCAATTCAGCCTTTGCTGAGACCAGCCTTTCCAGGAGAAGGAAAGAAAGCCATCACCTCTCAAGACAGACTGGGTGTCTGACAGAGCTCAGCCCAGGTAACTCTGAAATCTCCAGTTTGTGCAACTGGGAATGCAGCCAGGATTTACACCCCTGTGGCATAGCTGTCTCCTTTGCTGGCAACTGGGGGATTCTTGAGGCAAAGTGCATGTGGCTTCATCATTAGTGTTGTGGTACTAACTTGCTAAGGCAGGTATTTAAAATTCTTTGATATCCATGTTTTGCAATGAGCTCTATACAGACAAGAACTCTTCTACCCAAACAGAAAATGTTCTCGGCTCTTAGGCCAAGGGAGATGAAGCTCATGGTGGGATTGCAGCCCCACTTTGTGTCCTTTACGCTGAACTTTGCAAAGGCCAGCACCTTCACAAAGGTAGCCCAGAAGAGAAGGCCAGCCAGAATAACCATCTATCCAAGTGTAACTGCTTGACAAACCCCTTTGCATTTTTTGGTCAGAGTTTTGCGTTCTTTTAAGAAAGCACAAGAGCAATAGTGGACCTGGTTTATAATGCTCTCATTATAGTATTGTGCTTAGGAGATAATACAAGATCTAGAAGCAAAGAACTGTGAATACACAGAGAGCAGTGTTAGAATACAGTCATGCTCAACAGAGAAATATCCTGATATTAAACTAGGTCACCTTAATTTGAATAAATGGACTTCTTGTCCTTTTAAACAAGCAAAGAATAGCATCAACATCAGTGGGACAGTTTGAAGCCTCAATGTTAAAGATGTGTTAGAATCCATGAGAGGAGGGAGACTAAGTATGTCTGTGATCCCCTTACTTCCCTCATACCACTACGGCTTTAATGCTGAAAGAAAACAGTGGATGCTACCTAGGTACTGCATGTCCCTAAGGGAGAAGGTGGTACAAGTCCCATCTTAAAAAAAAAAAAAATTAAAAAATAATATACTATTCATTTACTGTGTGAACTCATCACAAGAACATTTTTTACACCATAATAAACAACCTACACTGCAGCTGAAGTGAACATACACCTTAGCAGAAGTGAGCGTATAATTATCAGTTCATTATTTAATTGTTATCACGTCCCAAGGACTTGTACCTTTTAAAAGAAGACACAAGTTGCAGCCAAAGTAAATGCAGAATAAAATGCTTGTTTGTTGTAATTTTCTCACATAAACTTTAAAATCAGTGTCAAATGTGTGTTCAGTGAGTGAGGCATGGATCTTTTCTTAAAATACTCTCCACAGAATTAGTAGGTGTTTCTGACTGATCCTGCTGGAACTGGAAACTCTCTTGTGCCCTCTGACAGTTGTTCATCTCACAATTGCAGATTTTAGCATCAACCCACAGACCCCCCTTAAGCCCCCATCCTAACTGGGGACTTTCCAGCAAGAGAGGGCTTATGCAGGGTCCTAGTTATTTCTCAGGAGCAAGGAAAAGGCTTTAAGGAGAGCTCTTACCCTCTTGCTGCGCTCAGCTGGAGTTGTGCCGAGCTCCTCACCATTACTTTGAAAAGCAGAGAGCAGAGGGTGGCCATCAATCTCAGAAGAGCAGAGCCAGGCAGCCACCCTCGGCAGCTAGTGCCAGCTTCAGAAGAATTCTGGCTAAATTTCTCTTGAACTCTTTTTTTTTTTTTTGTATCCTTTCCCCCTCCTTTTTTTTTTTAATGTTAATTACAGTCCTCAATATCCTACTGATAACAACAAGATGGGGGTAAAGGTGAGAAGTATTTTGCATAGAGAGTTTCTTTTCTATTCATTGTCTGTGCGTCCGGATACCTTTAACACACATACAATGCACGTACAGTTCTTGCTGTAACTGCAACATAGCTCACTTCTCATGAAAATTTATAGAGTCTTTCAATCTTTAAAGACAATTCTAACAACAACTTTATATATGCTGGAAACATCACACTCTTGAAGGAGGAGAGAGAGTCACAACAAATTTTTTTGGTGCTACGTTGTGTTTCACCCCAAATGTTGGCTGGCTTTTATTTTTGCATTTAGAAATGAAAGGAAATCCTTATCATTTGAGTATCATCTGATAAACTAGCGTACAATAGGGCAAGCCAGTCCTATTTCAATGCTGTAAACAGGCATTGATGCTCTTGAAGAAGTAAAAATGTTGGTGGCTGATGAATATTCAGTTTACCCATTTTCTTCTCTGTGAATTTATTTTGGAAAAATAAGCCATTATGAGAATAAATCAAGTATTTCTCTACTCAAAATCTTTCTGCAGCTCTCTTATCTTACACTGGATCCACAAAGAAGTTGGGAAAGGATTCTAATTTTTATTTTTCAGCCAAGAACAAGCCTCAGGTGTTGTAAAGCTCCTCAACATCACCTGTTGCTCAGCTTGTGTGAAGTGCTCGGAGACCATTGCTCAGGCAAGGACTTGCAGGCAGGCAACGTGTGCTCTGTGCAGGGTGCTGCTGGGACAGGGTCTGGGAAGCTGAGCACTGGCCCAGGTAGGGTGTGCCTCACTGCTGTAGGGGGTTAAGGGTAAATGCTGAGTCTGGGAAGATGAGGAAAGCAGATGGATTAATTTCTTTTCATGAGTGCAGAGGCTGGGAAACTGGTAGGGGTGGGAGGATATGGGCAAAGCAGTAGGGTCCTAATATATGCCTACGAAAGATCCAGGCATGTGTGCAGTGGGTTCCAGAGCTGCACTAGTTGTTAGAGGTGGTTTGCAGGTCATGTAGGTGTCTGTCAAGTAATTAATCATTGCTGTTTGGGGGTGGGAGGTTTAAAAATGTACTTTCAGAAGCAGTAGATTTGAGATCAAATAATGATATGCCAGTGACCTTCTAGGGGAACTGCAAGCTTTCCACAGTGGTGTCTATGCTGAGCTATTCTCCCTCTAGAAACTAAAAAAAAGAAAAAAAGACAACCTGCTACTTACGTACCCACAAGCCAGGATTTTGCTTAATGAGGGCACTATTTGCAGTAGAAACTCACTCTCAGCCGCCCTTCTAACTGTTGCCATCATTTAGTGTAAATGGTTTCATAACAGTGAACAAAAATTATTTCAAGTCAGAGATGTGTGTGTGTGTCAGTCATTCAGAGCAAATCCAGAGAGAAGTCAAGTGACTGTCATGTGAATCACTTTGAATTTAGCTGACTACAGGATATAATTACCTGAATTTATTGTGTTTGTGAACGTTTCTTTGTATGAAAAGGTGTTTTTTCAGTTCTTTAAATACTTTTGGTGGACACAGATTGAGATAAATTCCAACAGAGTTTAAGAAACGCATCCTTGCACCTGTATCTCCACAGCTAATGTAATTAATTGTACTAAGTATCTCAGTACAATTATGCTTTGTATTCCTGCAGTTTGTGTTTAAAGCAAATGCCAAAGACAAGATAAAGGGACATTAGTAACACAAATAAATTACAGGGAATACCTTTCTCTGAGCCGTTTCAGCCATCACACTTTCAGCCTGTGTTATGTCTAATTTTTAAGCAAGGAGCACAGTTTTATATTAGTGATTGAAAAGCTTTCTCTAGCTAAGGTTTACATGAGAAAACAGAGGAAAAAGTTAGTGTATCTTCTCACTGCTTCCTTGTTTGGTAGTCCTTCTGCCTGCACATCCTTGATGCTTAAAGGCTCTATTTCCAGGTGGAAGAAAACTATTAGTGTTTCTCAGTTTTCACCAATGATGTTATTTCAAAGGTTAGAGGAAGGTAGAGGATTTGTATAAAACAAGCCTTTAAAAAATGACTCACTCCCTTCCTCCAGACTCTCTCGCTATATGCAAATTTGAGAACTCCTTCACAATGTGCTTTCCTGGCAGTGCAGCACAACTCTTTGAGGAGAGGGAAACACTTGTTCTGTTGCAGGCAAACGTTAAGACAATAAAGCATATGAGCATCTGGCTGTTTCATACAATTGGTTTCAGGGAACTCTTTTTTTTCCATCAGCCCTAGGGTCTGCAGATATACCATCTGGGGGGTTTCCATAGCACTTTAGAAGTGGACAATACTTGCCCTTGGATACATGCTTGATGTTTGAAAACTAGACATATTCCCATTTTTCAAAAGGCTGGTGCGCTGACTTGGTTTAGGGCTGCTCCAGAATCTCCACATCTGCAAGACGAAATTTTCTTCCTGGGAATGCAAAGATGAGCTGCCATGGGGTGTAGTGGTCAAAGGTTTTTGTTCTTCTGACAGGAGGACTCCCAGGGTAGGACACCATGGCAAACGCACCAAAACTGTCTGCAAAAGTCTACAGCTGCCCTGTTCAGAAGCTCTGAGGAAACCAACTCCTTCCAGTGAACTTTGCTCTTGATCCAGGGCAGTAGTTGTTGGACTCCATGCTTATTTAGTCACATAGACAGTCGTTAACATTTTAAACATCTCTGTTAACCAGGAACAGCCAGGAAACCCTGATTTCCAGATTGCCTGTGGGTAGAAGAGATGCCAGCATATTGGTGATTGCCATGTTTCTGGATACATTTCTCTCACTTTTCATGTTCATGTTTCCAGGAAACATGACCAGAAATCTCTTATGCCAAAATGTGTCCTTACACCTGCCTCTATCCAGAGTATGTCTCACTTCACGCACACAGATTACAAATGAGCAAACACTGTGAGGTCTGGTATTTCAGTAAATGAGGGCAAAGAGAAGTGCTGGCATGCTGTGGTGTCCACAGGCTCCGGTTTCCCAGTCCCCATTTCTGTCAGCCAGCGCGAAGGATAACATCCAGCTCCTGGGGTCCTCATTAATGCCTCCTGCACTGGGCAGCAGGAGGCAGTGAGGAAGTTAAGGAGTAAATGCTGGGCTCTTACATTTTTGCTACAGAAGATGCAGTTTCTTAGACTGGCACCAGCCACTCAGAGACAAATGCAGACCAGCAGACAGCTTACTCTTCTCTTTTTTTTGAAGTAGCATCCATTCCCCTTGAAAAGCCCTTCCTTAGTGCACTGTGTCTACCTCGATGTATTCGGCAGCCAAGCCAGCAGTTATCTGAAAAAAAATCAGTACACCGCCATCCTATTGCCTCCCCAAAGGTCAGGCTTCACAGATTCATAGCAGAGAGAGGGTGTAGGGTTGAGAAGAGGGGGTACAGAAGACAACAGCCCCTGCCCTACCCACACGAAAAGATTTGGCTGGGATGGCCTCATGCTGGTTCCCATAGGTTCAGCTGCTGTACCACTCTTACCCATGTGAGCCCTCCTTTTCAGTCAGCTGCGGTCAGGGACAAGGCTGTGCAGGTGTCTGCTTACTCCTGGCGGTTTTCTGGGTATCCCCCATGCTGTGCTCAGGTGTTTACTCATCATGAGACAAGAAGCACAGGCGTTTGGACTGTGAGCCTGACTTCAAGCCTAGCTGAAGGATGCCCTTTCTGTGGCAGGGTCTGGTGCAGTGCTCCTGCTCCCTCTGAGTTGTCTCCGCTTCCTTGCCAAGTGGGGAAGAGTCTATGACAGTGCACACCTGACTTTCACGCCGGTCTGAGTTCATGTTGAGCTTGCACTCAGGATTTCTGCATTCAATTAGCTCCGAAGCAGTATGATTACCATTTGGGCCTTTTCTGATAAATGGCATTAATTCACAGGAATATGCTAATTAAATCATTTGCATTTTTTTCCTGTTGATGGAGAAAAGGGGCTGAGCCATAACTATCATAGCCCAAGCAGAGACGACTCTCGCATGCTAGTTTCATGGAATATCTCTCATGGGAGATGGAGGTGGGCTGCACAGGGCTGCTGCAGAGCGCAAGGGGCTGTCCTGCCCATGAAGGTTTCTCCAAACTTCTGTAAGAAAACATAAAGGTTAGCCTTTTTCATCTCACTCACATCTCCTCTGCTATCTATTTTGTTAAGCTTTTGCATGTATGTTCCTAATTAAGTTAACAAGTGAATTGTGCCATTCAGCACATATCTCTTTGTGGTGCACACTCTTCAGTAATAAAGTGGCATTATAAAATGATTCTATTTTTCAAGCTTTGAGTCTAGATCAAATAACATATGATATCTTTGAAGGCATTTTTATTGCTGCTCTTAAAACATACGAATATGATGGTAGTTTTCTTCACACACTGGAAACCAACCCCGCTTACTTGCTTTGATTTGCTTTGGTTTAATTTGATAGGAAGTATATGTATAATTATATCTCTCCCTTTTGTCTGTCATTTTTCCTGGAACCCAAACAGAGCATACTTCTACACAAAGCAGGCAATGAAAAGAATGGCACTCCTTGAAAGAGATTTTGCCTATTGCTTAAAAGTAATGACTGTTTCCAAACAGAAATGCTTTATGTCAGATTGACTGCTCTGAATAGCTGGAAACAGACTTTCATAACCTCAACTATAATACCTTGATAACAACATTTGTGAGACTAGAAATTGAATTAGCTAGGTTGAGATGTATTTGAAAATAAGCAGAAAACTTACAATTCATTCTGGAAGTCCAAACTCTAAAGCTGTTCTATTCATTAAAATCTTACTTGTTGCTGCATGATTTATTATATGTTGTGTAAATAAATCACGTCAATGTAGGAGGAGAGAGGAAGGGCTGTGTATAACATCTGCAGCCAACTCAAAGCTCTTGCAAAGGAGTATTTCACAAATTCCATTGCATACAGTGGAATATAATGTGAAATAGAGATGATTTGAAATCTCCTGGCTCAAGAGACTGGAGGCTGTAGGATTTTCAGTTAGAAGAGTAAAGAGAGAAGAGCAGCATATGTGACTTTGCAAAGGATGGTGGCAGGTTCTTGTGCAGATTGTATGTGAAAGGTGTTGTTTAGGTTTTGTTCATCTCCAGCCTGTATGATGGGATTAGAGAGTTTCATCTGCATTATCCATGCTGTGCTTGGCACTTTACAAATGAAAGTTTGTTTCTGCCACCAAAGGATTTACATCTAGGTCAAGACTTTACTAGCCATTAAGTAAGCTTGTGTCAATTAGAGCTGAATTTGCTGATGGTAGCTGCAAGTACAGCTGGGTTGTAACAAGGCTGCACTTGAAATTTGTAAAAGGTGCAGAACTGCAAACTGTTGGATGGTAACAGAATTTCCAGCACCAGCGTTTGACATCAGTTTCTGGTCCAGATTGGAACTGGGTGGAAGAAAGTGCAACTGCACTGATGTCAGTGGTTTCAGCTACGTGTCCAGCTGCCTTTGCTCTGTTAGAGAAGCCTACAGCAACTAGATGAAGTTTGTGAATTGGGCCCACTACTCTTGAGTGCTTTGCTTAATACTCTCACTTTGGGATTTTGTTTGTTGTTTCTTCTTTTCTTTTTTTTTTTCTTCTTTTTTTTTTAATGGTGAATAAATCTCATCTGGCTTGTCAGTTCATAGCATGTTTCAGCTTTGTAGTATTTTGCATAGACGTGAGGGGGAACATTGAAGAGTCCATTTCTTATCCCAACCTTTCTTTTCTTTTGGTTTCTAATGATAAATACTGGATGGCAGAGCTTGTAATTTTCTGTGGCTCCATTCCGATCAACAGAACCGAATGGCTGAATGGTCTCTCCTTCAATTTGAAACAGTGTTTACTCATTGGCAATATTAGGAATTGACCTGAAATAAATGAAAAGTTACATTAGATTATTATTGTCATCAGACTTACCTCTAGTGTCTGAGCATTGATTTTACTGCAAAGAGTAAACCTCAATGCCTTCAGCTGATTAATGTGCTGTTTCCAATTTACATGTGTGGATAGTATCTACACAAAGATCAGAGCAGAGGAGTGAGGTGAGCTACGTTAGTACCTCTTCCTCAGCTGTAGGTTTGGCAGCAAAGAGAAAAAGACAAAAATGAAAGCATGTGAAGATTCACACTCATGGGAAGGATCAAAAAGGTCATTTTCAGCTCCATGATGTGCATGTTTCTTTTAATCAGTTATGATAACAATCAAACATACGTAGCAGCAAAAATTAAGGCTTGTCATCTTCTGCTTATTCAGCATTTACCAAATTAAGCTCATCTCAAAAGATTGGGTTTTAATTTGTGATAGAGCTTTCTGGTGCTGTTGTTTCCTGAAGCTGAGAAAGCAAGTGTACAGCAAGGGCAATCACAGGGAGCGATTGCCAGAAGAATGTTGTGGGTTTAGTAGGAATGACAAAGGAAGCTGGGCAAGAAGTGGAAAAACTGAGGTAAAATGACCTTATGAGTCTGATATTTCCAGCCACTAATTAGTGAAGGAGGTAATTGCATAGTAGAAACTTAATTTAGTGTAATTATATAAGTCCATTTCTTGGAAATGATGGATGCAGAGATGGCTACCAGTTTTTCAAATTACTTTAGAAGAATGAAGAATGAACCATGGAGCAATTTCTACAGTAACTAGCTGCTGCTCCTGGAAAGAAAAGAAAAAAAAAAGGGAAAGAAAAGAAAAATTCATCAAACAAACGTTCCACAGATGCTGCTTCTCCACTTCCAGTGTGGAGGACAGTCATTTCCACAGTGCGATGGGTCCCTCTTGCTCTGCAAGGTTTCCCACACTGCCTGTCAGCTCATTTCTCAGTGATGTTACGATGCTGCTTGGACTCAGCAGAGGAACATGAAGGTGTGTTGACCGGCATCTGGCTGCTGCACCCAGATATTCCTTCAGACCACCTGAGAATGAGGCACCATAAAGAAACCCACATGCAGGTGGAAGCTTATAGCTGAATGCAGTGGATGACTGCCTTGTATTGCTTGACTTCAGGAAGTGTTTTAGGTAATTTAAAACTTAGGTCTAAGTCCTGCAAGCACTTGCATGCAGTGGGAATCACACCAATCAGATCACTAGTCAAGTTCACTGCAGTTTTTAAAATGCCTGCGCAGCATGTTTTCTTTCAGGGGATTTGTACATAAGAACTACGGAGAGAAGAGAGGCTTATACAATGTTTAAACTAACGGGAGGTCTGTCTACCGGTTGATTATTTCAGCTTGTAGGTAATAGGGTATTAAAACAGCTTGATAGATCACTTACCTGTGTCCTACAAAAGAAAACTGGAAAGAAAATAGTGAAACTGCCTTTTGTTTGTCCTCACATGCCGTATAGGATTCTCCCATTTTTCAAAACACTAATGCAGTCTGTATGTTGCTGGAAATGCTATGTATTTTGTCTGGGACCAGTCCAAGGCCCCTGCTCTGCCACCTCCCTGGAAAGCCGGGCTGGGCACAGCTCAGAGGCAGCCGGGGACTGGGGCACTGGGTTTTCTACCATGGTGGGGGAATCAAGGAGGGGCGTGTGCATGCATGGAAGGAGAGCAATTCTCCCAAAATGTCAGCTGCTGTCTGCACCACTCCTCAGGCAGTGGCTGGCATGACAGATCCAGCTTTTTGGGTACTTGACCCTACCTCAACATCCCAGATGTAGCCCTTTGCCCTTTTTCTCCCTTTCTTTTAGCAGGGAAGGCTTATTTTCAGCCTGGTCCCATCTATTCATCATCGTTTTGGCAGTGAAGCTGAATTTGCTTATGTTTCTGAGGAGCTTTAAGCCAGCCCTGTCTGATATATATGTATTTTCCGTATTTACAGTATCTTGTTACATTCCTTATGAGTAGTGACATCTCCAGGTGTAATGTATCCAGGATCAATAAATGCCATCATAATCTTTATGCATGTTGTACCTAAGAGATGGGGAGTGTTTGAATAAGTCTGAAGTTAAGTGAGCATATAAAGTTGACAAGCATTCATTTTGAACTATGGTTGTGAAGGCCAGGTCTCAAAGATGGTTTAGTTACTCATTCATCTGAAACACCTGTACTTTTACTCTCTGACTTATTAAAATAGAAAGCATAAACGATATTGAATGTTCATGCTTTAAGCCATTAAAAATGGACCCTTTTATGTTCGCTTAAAAATCTTGAGGGTGTTTTTGACTACTTTCTCTCTATTTTTTTTAATCAGCAAAATTCTTAAAGTGATCCTCACTTTATTTGATTTTCTTTTCTATTTACCCTGAAACAAACTTCAGTTTTTGATAAATGGTGTTTCAATGCCCACTCAGTGTGAGATTGAAAGCTAATTCTTAAGGAAATTTTTAAAAATGGATGATTGTGACAATATTTTATCTGAAATTTCATTTTGAAAAGAGAAAACAAAATTGCTTCCAGGTCATATCAAAACTGTGTGTGAGGAAAATGTGAAGGAGAACCCCAAATAATCACCCTCTGCATGTTCATGAAAGTAGCTGATATCCGTAAGAACCAAACCAAACTTAGTAGGGAGGTTTCTATCTTACCTTGGTTTGTTTTCTGTTTACTTGCCTCAGATGTATTCTACCTCTCTCTTCAGCATGTGATGTTACATTTCCACCCAAAACCACTTTCATCTGCAGTACTGATATTCTTTCCACTGCAGCAACTACCAACCCAGGTAGGTCTCTACCATCACACCTTCCAGACTTTGAAAATATCGTATATAGTGTGACATTTTCCTTGCTCATCCCCATCCCTCTGCATCCACCCAGTTTTTTGCAGTGAGTGCTACTCCTTTTTTCCACAAGCAATCCTAGCATCAAAAGTGGAATGTGTTGGTGTTTGTTCCCAGCCCAGCTACATCCCAGGATGAGGGAGCACTCTCTTGCTCTCCTCACAGGTCTTCTCCTTCTGTCTGTGAGCATCTAATGAAAGAAAATTATAATTTCTACCATGTCCAAAGACTCCCACACAGTATTATACGAAAGTTAGCACCTGATCATTCACAAATGAAGGGATTAGGTAAACAGTGAAAATATTTTGAGATGTAGAGTTCAGTAGAAATGCTCATTAATGAAGTTTCAAACATATATCTCTGTGTCAGCATCGTGCATTTTCATCTCAAAGCTCCTCCTCCAGTTTGACATCTATACCACTTGCATACAACTTCATACACCTCCAGTGCCTGTTGCAAGAAAAGAAGCTATTCCACTTTGTTAAAGACACAGCCCACAGTATGATTCATTAATTTATCGTTGTAGCAAATACTTGAAGCCACATCGGCTTTATGGCTACCATAAAGTGTCCCACCTAACACAGAACGAGAGCACCTTGCAGTACCTACCTAATATTGAAGTGATAATTGCACCATTGCACTGTTTTATGAGGCAGTAATCCAGTTTCTTAGCAGATAAACTGCAAGGCTGAAGGCTGAGTAGTTTATCTTGATGAGGGGACTATATTATTGCTGAGTAAAACAGCATGATGGTACTATTGCTACTTTTCTGTGCTTGGGGTAGGGATTTTTTTTGTTTTATGGTGTGATTTGTGGGGTTTCTTAAGTCTTTCAATGTGCCTTTACCCAGTTACCAAAACTAAATTAAAGCCTCTATGGATTTGGGTTTAATCTCATTGTGGGTTTAAAATAGATTGCAAGGAAAAGATGCTTGTAGTCAATACAAGCAATAGAAATGTGTTTGAAGGTTGTGTGTAGGTAGGTAGCATTAAAAAATATGCCCTGCAAAGAAATGCACTGCTAGACTGAACTCCTTTTGCTTTGTTTCTAGTTTGCCGAATTGCGGGTTTATGCCAGGTTATGATTTTAATTTTAAAAAGTGAAACAGTCCTACCTAAGGCTTATCATGGGATCAGCCAGTGCAGACACACACACTGTGGCCGGAAAGGTTGCTCACCACCTTCTGCATAGCGTGGTGAGTACATGGGGCTGGTACAGCTCAGGGAGGTCTGTGGAGCAACTGACTGTGCTTATTTGGATCCTCCAGTCTGGAAGCACGTGGGGATGGGTATCCACGACTCCCGTCACTGCTGAGGCCTGGGGAAAGTCCCTGCAGGCTGCCAGGCTGCCTGTCACATCACAGGGGTAAATTTCTGCTCCCCAAGGGTTGCTCGCACATACTGCAGGAACACACACCTGTGTATGAGGGCATTTGTTTGCATATTCCTCTCATGGGCAATAACTTTGTGTAGTTTTTTTGTTTCAGCAGTTGTGTACCTAAGTGGTTCTTGATGACTCGGTCATCTTTCTTAAGCTGCTGGTTTTGTTATATGAAGCTTCCATGCTGAGCTGTACAAAATCAATAAATAACAACAAGAGGATATTTCATCTCCTTTTCCTGCAAGCCTATATTCCTCATGACATACACAGGGAATGTTGAAAGGCAAAATTATTTCCAAATCAAATGATAAACAGTGCCTTTTGATAAGTTTTGCTTATACAGGAGATTCTGAAGAAAAAACAAAAATGTCTCTCTCTTCCTCATAACTTCTTTCCTCAGGCTTAATAGAAAAAGATAAAATGAGAACCATTACAGTGGCATTTGCCAATTTTCAGGCAGAATATATTGCAGGTGAGTAGGCATTCACCTTCGGAGATAAAACTGAGTCAGAGGGAAAGAATCCACATTGCCCCTAGAAGGAATGATCGTTCACATCGCACTGGATGTTTTTTATGCCAGCCGTTTGTCAGTCAAGCAGCAGACATCTTTTTGCTACACTCTGACTCCACAGTTCAAATGAAATGATGCCATAATAGAAGAGGCTGTCCAAGTCATGAGAGTTATTAAATGTCTTTCTTTTGCACCTAAACCTTTCTTTTCTCCCCACAGGATAAATGATATGGTCCCTGTAATATTTGTTAAAAAAAATAAAAACCCCCTTGCTATTGTGTATTACTGAAGGAAAATAGGAAGTCACAAGAAAAACATGACCTCAAAGTAAGGGCCACTCTGCGACATGGTTTGCAAGGGAGTACGAGACCAAAATGCTAGATCATCCTCTTGGTCCTGTGTAACCTGCAGAAATGCTGGATGGCAGCCCAAGGAGGACAGCAGCCTCCATGTGTCCCCCATGTCCCCTGCCCTCCCAGAGAGCTGGACAGGGCTGGAGGTGGGTCCATGTCTGCTTTAAGGTCAGCTCTGGTAGCAGTGCAGGCATACACTGCCCCTTGTTCAGGCATCATTGCAAGGTCTGCAGTCAGACTGAGGTTCATGTTTTTCTGTGGATCCAAACTCTCAGAAGTGCCTGTTACATCAGGATGCCCAGCTTGAGATCAGTTAAAAGGGCTAGCTCTTAGAAGGTGCTGAACAAACCTGTCCTTTTGCCCTCTTTCCCTGCCTCCCCTTGAACAGAGCCCTTTCAAGGCTCTGAAGTCATGGACCTCCAATCACTAATCCATTTTTAAAGACTGTGGTTGGTCTATAGGTATTGCTGAAACATCATCCCTCTTCTCTGGTCTCCAGCTAGAAATATAACACAGCACAAAATTGCACAAGTGTCTCAATAATGGTGCAAAACCAAATTAAATTGTGGGATATTTCACACTGTGCACATAACTCCTGATGTATGTTTTACAGGCTGCACAGTTTAGCAGCATGATTTTTAAGATGTAGCACTACAGTAGACATTAAATACAAGAAAAATAAATGTACAGTCTTTGCCACAGTACGAGATTCTTTTCCTTCCTGGGATGACACCAATGTATACTAAAACAATCTATTTAATTCAGTTTAATTCGTCTTGGAAATAACATCTAAAAACATAGTACAAGGAAGACAACCAAAGAAGCCCTTGGCCAACTAAATTAGATTCAGATTTCTAGAATAAATATCTACCCTCTTGGACTCAAGTAGGAGAAGAATATTCACCCCTCACCCCTACTGGGGTGCCACATTCTTTCTGTTTGTCTTACTGAAAGGCACTTTCTTCACAGGTCCACAAGCATCTCTTGGTTTATGTCTGAAGACTGCCTCTCAGCCACTGAGCCTTTAAGGATGTGGTGTTCTGCAGTGTGTGCAGCATGAATACCATGTTGCCCGTATTCTATCCACCTTGAGAGCAACGACAACCCAAAACCAGGCTGTGACCAGCCAGCTTCTGGCATTTAACCACGTGGTTGGCTTGGCTCTACTGGCCTCTAACAACAATGGATCACGTAGCCAAAGAAGTAATGATAACAAGTGAAAAAACCCAGTGTTTATCCTCCATTATCTTTTGCTTTCGCTCTTCCTTAGTTTTCCACACATGAAGGAGGGGGATAAAAGAACGAATCTCGATTGCAGCAGCTCTCTCTACAAAATTGCTTTGGCTCAGAGGCAGAATTGTTTTTGATCCTGCCCAAAGAGATTTGGGCAATGACAAGTTTGTGTTTCATAGCACAGGCATCAGCAGACTGGCTATTTGTTTATGTTTATTTTTTCATATGACATAATCTCCTTCCAAATAATCTCTGTCATCGTCTCGGATGATGCTATTCCTACACGTGCGGTTCACAGTAGCACTTTCAGCCCTGACATTTCAATGCTAAGGAAAGCTAAAGGCAGGGATTTCATTACAGAAGCTCCCTTCAGGCTGTTGGCAAGATGTAGTGAGATGCCAGTTGTTCCCAGCCATTTTCTGTGAATGAGAATATACTGGATCATTCAACCAAGTAGAGTATATTCAACATTATTTTCTTATGATACATACACCATATTTTGTAACAAGTGTGATGAAAGAGTTCAGTAGATCATGCAATCTCTTGTGAGTTTTGTTTCTAGCATCTTCTAAACCAGTGGTTATTCAAAATGCAAGAAACTTTTGAAGGCTTCCTGCTGCATGTGGTACTCTTGCCTTCTTTCCCCACCTCTCTGTTAATAAATAGAATGAGACTAAAAACTGAAAGGTGTTCAAACCTATGTTGCTCATCAGAAAAGACAGGTGATATGAAACCTTTTTTTTTTCTTTTCTAAATCTCCCAATTATATTATCTCTTCCAGTGTTTCATCTACTAGAGTCTTGTATGTTGTGATGGTAATGTATTACTGTTTTCCAGCCACTTTTTATATGTCATCAAAGTGTTTGTAGGGGTGATAAAAAATTGGATTTAAGCATTTATGTTTTAACTACTGTAGCCTCATTGTAACCCTATTTGGTTTTATCTTGAGACACCTACCTGCCTATTTAGATGCAGCTTTCTTCCTGCCTTCCCTGACCAGATCTTGGCACTCCATCAAGGAAGGGTATGGTCTGCCCTGACCTCCTTAGTGAGTGAATGGCACTAAGCCTTCACCTGTTGCTTCCTCAGAAAGGGATGAAAAGAGCAGAAGTTTGATAAAACTAGGAAAAGCTGGATAACACCACACACTAACTATACCAAGACATCCTATTTGTTCCTCTTGCTACTACTAACAGTCCCATTCTGCTCTCCTCTGCACTTCTAGCACTGCCAGATTGTTGCTGCTTCTGGGTGGATTCAGATCTGCTTGCAGCTCATTGCTGAGCCACGGTACTTGTGAAAGGCAGTGACGGTCCACCTACACTGATTTGAAGGTATGAGGGGCTCATATTCCAGCACAGCTGAGCAAGGTGTTGTCCAGCTTGCTCTAGCACAAGTTGAGTGAAACCAGGGCAATCTAGCCCTGCCTCAAGCTGGCCACTACAGTATATGTCATGGCTTTCACTGTTGCTGTGCTCGGGTCTCTGCTGCCCTAGGTACATTGTCACTGGCACTCAAACTAAATAAACTGACAGTAATTTGGACACGACTGCACATGCTGCAGCAGCACCCATAACTACTTACACAAAGGAGAGAGAGGTCGGTACTTGTACGGTCTAATTTTAGGCACCCAGCTCAAGTAATAGAGATAATTTAGTCACCCAGTTAAGGCTAAATCCCCTGGGCCCTCTATGTAGCCCATGGGGAGAAGTTCCTCTTGAAGGGTGCTTCTGAGCAGGAAGATCTCACAGCCATCAGGCCGGTGACACAGCAGATGCATGGCATTCTCCCACACTGAGGCAGTATGAGTACTTTCCCAGAAGCGACGGGCTTCAGAAGAGGAAGGTATTTCCTTTTCCAGCAGCAGGAGCATCTTTGGACGCCAGCTGGATGCTCTAAGGAATCCACTGGCCCATCAGAAATGCGGAAAGAAATTATTGACATCCAACATTTTTACATAATAGGTAGAAGCACAAGACCTTCCACTGGTCCCCTCTTTTTCATTACTATTCCTGCCTTAAATAAGACAGTTTTCTTTCCAGTAGTTGGGGATTTTTTTAGACAGAATATCTTTTTGCTGTTCCACACAAAGATGGTGCAAGTCTGTAAACACAGTGCTCAGAGGACTGCCTGGTTTTGTGATTTCTGCTTTGTTAATTTTTTTCTCTGGAAGCTGCATAATTTGTTTCCTTCTGGTAGTGGTGTTTATTTTAGTATGCTCTGATGGACATTGAGATTGCAGCCTTTTACACATTAGTTAATCAAGATGTTTCAGAGGGGTCATCTTGCCTGCCTTATTTCTGCCAGTGCCACGTTTGTCTGGAGCTGCATTAAAGGATTTCCATTTCAGTAGCCCACCAGCATGCATGAAGTCTGAATTGTGGGTGGGTGGTGATTTAAATTACGTGAAAGAAGAAGAAAAAAACACCTGCAGCCGTTGTCCTGCCGCCTCTCCATTAATGAGCACAGAATTCACACTCTGGGTTCTGTAAACCTCATTTAGGTGTGTCAGCAAGAGCCAGAACTATATTAAAGGCCTGAAACTGGAAAAATAATTAAGAAGGCTCAATACCAATTACTTTTCATCTTCAAACTGCTGCTTACAGGTCATCAGCATATTTTTTTTCTTTTTTTTATGAAGAGGTTATTTAGATTTCTTCTTGATTTTCTCAGCACTCCATGGTGTGGTACAGAAAAAGGCCCCAATATACTACAAGCCAAACAGCCCATCTCTCATATTAAATGGAAGTCAGACAAGGACAGTCCATTTTTCTTTTTAATCACAGGTGGTATTCATAACACTTCCTCTATTTTCTGTTTTCTTTCTTATTATCATGGATAATGCAATGGAAATGTAATCATTTTTAATCAGGTTTAATTATATACTTTATTCTCATTCTTTAACTCTCCCACTTGCTAAAAAGGTGAGTTTCTGTTTCATTCTGCTTCTTTTGTTGGACCACTATAAAGCCATCAAATAACAATATGTGGCTTCCAAAGTTAATGTGCCTGCACAGACAATGGTGCCCACCGTAGAAGCCTGTCCTGATTTTGGCATCCTCATTTGGGCTAGTCCTACCGTAAGGATTAATGTCAGGTGTGTCCTG
>JAOXNO010000013.1:74085029-74154284 GCA_028565335.1 Limnodromus scolopaceus | reverse complement strand
CCGTAGAAGCCTGTCCTGATTTTGGCATCCTCATTTGGGCTAGTCCTACCGTAAGGATTAATGTCAGGTGTGTCCTGAACCACAGTGAGTCAGAGTGTTCCTGTGTGCCCACATGCCCTTGGAGTTACACCACATCACAAATTCTAAAGCATCTCTCACACCGGTAATAGGTATGCCTTGTACCCATCGTATTCATCTCCGGGGTCTGGTGCTTCAAAGAAGATGCCAGGCTAATTCTCATAAATATTCCTCAGTTTATTAAAGCTGAAAGGTGTCCCTCTCGTCTTTTGCTATTTCAAAGTACTGTTCTGAGGAAAAAGAGTTACAGTCTTGTGATTAAAAAAATTGCATTGTTAAAAATAAAATATTCTTACCTGTGTTACTATGAAAACCTTAGATGCTTAGATAATTATAAGAAACAATTCAAATTCATTCCTGGTTTTTTGGGCTTACTTATTTTTCTTTGCTTTATGCTGGCCAACCAAGGTTGATGAATTTACTACATATTATTCTCTATCATTTCTAGCTCCAGGTTTCATATCCTGGCAAGGTTTGAATTTTAAGTGCTTCATGCAAGGGTGCAGAATATTTGTTTATTCACTTTAATCACCACTGAAATAATAATAAAAAAAAATTGCACTGCAATATTTATATTTCATCAAGTTTTGTGTTTAAGTTACAAAAAAAGTACTGAATACTTGGTAGGGGCAGGAGAGCTTTGTCTTCACTCTTTCTTTAAACTGTCTTGTCTAGACATTCCTCAGCCACGGTTCAAGGATACACAGTGCAGGTCCAGTCTTACACAGAGTCCTCGATCCCTTTTACATCCTCTTCTGGCCGCTGGTGTGCAGCGCGTCACACTGCTTCCCTCTTTTTGTAACCTATTGCCATTCTGGTGACCTTTCCTTTTCTTCTCCAGCTTTCTCAGAAGTGAGCCACAGGCCAAAAAATGGGGGAGGATGAAAATGGAAACAGTATTGGCACTCATAGTTTCATCCAGCACGTTTTTTCTGTTCATAGGGGAAATCTTTATAACCTTGTCCGAAAAGGCGACATATTTTTAAACAAATGTTGACAGGGGTGGGCAAACTTCAGCAAGAGTGTTTACTCTAGAGCTCATTTCCTTACTCACTGACATCTACGGTTATGATATATGCTAAGAAGGCATTTTCCAGGTTGCAGTAAGATTTCAGACAGTCTGATAACTGGACCATCATTCTCCCAGTCAAATGTGAGGGAAATGTGGGTCTGCTCCTGAGGTTGGTTCCTAATAACCCAATAGAGACTACCTGTGGACAAGGTCATTTAACAGCTGAATGGCCATCATTTCTTTACGAGAGAGCAAAGTTATAATAGACAGGGTGGAGTGAGTCATAGCTATTGAAAGCAGAAAGTAAAATAAGAGCTTTTAGACAGCTGTAGCACCAGGAGAGTAAAAGGCATGCATCTTGAACTGTTGTAGCATAGATCTACTGGACCTGTTACTCATAGACAGCACATTGTGCCAGGTTATTCTCATTAAGAATGGAGAAATCTAATGAATGTGGAGAAACCAGAGCTTGTTTGTCAGTGTCAGAGATGCTCTCGCTTCGAAGAAGGGGTTTCAATAATATAGGTGTGGCATAAGCCAGAGGTGAAACCCTGGCTCAGTTCAAGATTTGAAGGGAATGGGATTTTTGCCTTTGACTTCAATGAAGCCAGGATTTCATGCCAGAAAACTAGTGCATCTAATGTTATAAAATCTATCAGTTGCATAGCCAAAGAATAGATTTAGCTGATGCAGAATTTGTCATATAGCAATGCTGTAGCATCTGTCACAGCGCCTGACGGTGAGAAAGTACTAGTAACAGCAACAGAAATTGAATCTGTGTCCCTTTCATGACAAATGTTGCCTGAGTTAGCTATACGTGTGATTTTGACTGAAAATCTGAAACTGGAAATGGATAATGGAGTTGTTTATTCTTTGGCACTTGGTGAAAAGTGCAGAGGTAACTGCTGTACTTTAAATCAACTCTTGGTATTTTTTATATGATTAACAAGGATTTTAAGGTTCATGAGGAATGGCTGAGGCTGTTATCCCTGCACGGCACTGTAAAAAGATTTCACTTTTAATCTTGTGAAGGGCACTGTGAATTGCTTTGGTGGCTTTGAAAAAAATAACAGCTGTGGTGACTGACGGTTCTCCAGCTGAGGGGGGGGAGTCAACAGTTTTATTGGTTTACTTAAAAAGAAATATGGAGTGAACTTCCTACCTTTGCAACGAATGAAGTACCAAAAAAGCCTCATGCAGGAAGGTACTAGCACTGGCAAATGTCATGGAAGTTGTTAAAGTGATTAACCTTGTTAGAGCGAGGCACGGAGCTTTCAACAGCTATCAGTCTGTCTCTGACACAAAAGTTGCTGAGAACAGAGTCTGGGGATTGGTTTCTTCAAGTTAAAGTGTAAAAGGAGATATTTTGAGAAATGAGAAATATTTTGTCCTCTGAGAATTAAATGTTAATTTTCATGATGAAGCCTTCTGGAGTCAATAAACAACCGCCAGACTTTATCAGCACAAATTGTGCAGTATTGTTGGTTTGTATGACTTGGCATTTGCTTATAAAGAAATTCTTACCTCGGGTTTCTTTTTAATAGAAATATTAAAGTTATTGGAAAATACAATGCACAGAAGAATTTGTCTTCTTCCCAGTTATTGGATATATTTCTGCCAGAACAACAGATGAAAAATGAATTATCCATAGAAATTGTTAATGTAATTTGTTTTTTTTTTTCTGTGGCTGGAGTAAAATAATAGCCACCACATTTTTTCATATATCCACATGAATTGGCACATATGAGTCTGAGACAGGAACGCTGCAGACCTTACGCAGACAATTTTTTTACTGGATTCAGCAATTCTTGACATCAGTCTTGAAAGAGTAAAACACGGGGTGTACCCAACAACATACATGTTTCCACAGCCTGGCTTACACTATGAAGTTTGAGTAGGCAGCCACTGCGGGATATGAGGTTGCATGCTCCAGCCTGGAGATGGCTGAAATAAGGCATCGCTTTTAGCCATGAGGATGGAGTAATAGTACAAAGAGTTGCAAAATCAACCCCTTGTTATCCACCCCCAACAAATTAGTTACATCCTGAAGGCAGAAGGAAAATGACAGCAAACCTGTTTAATGGGAACCATTATGTTCCTCCAAATGTTTCTCCAAAATTAGAGGAGTTTCCTTAAAAAAAATTTGTTCATTTTCAAGAAAACCAGTAGGTGGAAGAACTTTCTGTGAATTTTAAACTCAACAAAGCAAAGTGAAAAAGCAAAAATGGATTTATTTGTATCCTTTTACCTCCTGGGTCCCCAGCAACAACTGTCAATGCAGATATAGATAACATAATAAAGCAGAAAGCTAATGAAGTAATCTTGTCGCTGGAGTTGTTGGAAATAATGTTTCTGTATTTCATCTGTTGCATGTTTTTTTTGTTAGCATTTTGAAATGCTATCCATCCTTTTAAATGAGTAGTTATGATGGGCCATTATGGGAAGAAATGGGGAAATGAAACCAAGCCAATAGCCTTTCACGTTAACCCAATTTTATGTCAGTGGTCTTGATCTTTTGTCAACTTAAGAGTCTTATTTTGGTTGCAGGCTATTGCAGTATTACAAAAAGATCATTTGGCTTTTCAGTATAGGTAATTTCTGTTCTAAAGGAATTCCTTCCACCTGAAGGAAATGTTGGTGTAAATAAGACCAGACAAGTGATTGTACCTTTCTTGAGAATTACTGGTGCTATAAATTTTAGCTAATCCCAGACCCAAGGAATCAGTACGCTAAAGCTCCAGGCCTTTAAACACATGAATAGCTCTATTGAAAGCAGTGGCACTTTGTCTGTGCTTAAAGCTAAGCACCTGCATAAGTCTTCACAAGATCAGGATCTAAGGCAGAAATGTATTACCTTGGTATCTCAAACACTTAATTTCAGATCTATAATGCTGGTATTGTTTGACCCTGTTGTCACACTTGGGTTGTCCTACCCATTCACTGTAAGACCCCCAGGAAGCACAACACAACTTCCAGGTCTTTTCTCTCGATGTTATGGAAGAGGGTATGTGTACCTTTTAAGTCAACTCTTGTTTTCTGCACACAAAAGGGACACCATATTAATCTTTTGCTTATCTCCAAGAACAGGTAGATTTGTGTTTGTCAATGCAAACCATACATTGAAGTATTATGCTTGTTCCCTTAATTACACAACACTGGTACTTTGCCACACCTCTCTGCTAAAAGCAGTTGTTTATAATCACAATCAAACCACTCACCTGATGCAGTAGATGTTAAGAAAGACTGACTGAGAGGCACTGTAGACCTAGTGTGAGGAGTACCTCAAGGAGTAGTTGCAGCACTTTTGAGGAATGCAGTAAAAGTCAGCAGTCTGAGATTCCTTGTGTTTGAGGTAAGTTCTTCAAGTGCATTTGTCTCTCCCTTATTTTTTTCATAATTGACCATCTCTTTCTTACGTGGGTATGTTTTCTGTTCAATGAGATAGTACTCTGGAGGTTTTTTTAATGAGTAACATCCTGTCTTTTAACTAAAAGTATGTATGGAAGACCTTGTAAAAGAGGAAAAGGGCAGGCAAAGAGGACTTAGACCTCTGAAGTCTTGCTGTCTTGAAGAAGAGATGAGAGGGCAGAAAGAATGCTTTTCTCAGAACAGGATGAATGTAATGCTAACTCTACTTCTGCTTCATGGGGGGATACTGCATTTCAGTGTTTGGTGTGGGTATATGATGGAAGACTCCCTAATATCATTGTATGAAAGAGACCCTAGGATTTGCTTGGGATGCTCTTTGTGCTAGTTGTTCATCTACCAAACCCTCTGGTGTTTCTATGTGAATGAGGGATAGGTAGAGGCATGTTTGTTACTAGCAGCACATGAATGCATTAGGCTTCTTCTACGATATTCTGCAGTTCCTAGCAAAGTGCTGAGTGTAGAACAGTCTCAGTGAGCTACTATAGCTGGCAGAGATAGCTGAAACTGATAACCTGGTCTGCTTGGTCTTTTAGAAGTATGAACAGGAGAAGCAGCTGACTGTTTGTTAAGTGGTATGTGGAAAAATTATCTTTTTATTTTTTTAGATGATTCTGAATGTTTTATACAATCAAATTATGACTGATATAACCTAAATAATGTGGTGCTGTAATATTTCTGTAGCTGGTGGTGTTACCTCTCTTTAAGTTATCGGGGCATTCATTTCTACTTCAGCATGCTATGTTTCTAAAGGTAGTCACAGGTTATCTCCAAGACCATGGTAGCAGCATCTGTATTTTTCCAATGAGTGTGAGACCGGCACCCAGGGCTGTCTAATCCTTTCAAAATCCTCTAATTTAGGAAAAAACAGCAAAAATACTGGTAGGAAGCCTGGATGCAGACTCTGGATCTGAGGCTGAATGCATTTGATGGATAGAATGTTTGGTGGATGACAAACTGGCTGGGTGCTCACATCCAGGGTGTAGTGATCAATGGCACAATGTCCAGATGGAGACCAGTGATGAGTGGTGTCCCCCAAGTGTCCGTATTGGGATCGGTACTGTTTAATATCTTTATCAATAATATAAACAGTGGTATCAAGTGCACCCTCAGCAAGACTGTGCACAACACCAAGCTGAGTGTTGTGGTTGACACAGCTGAGGGATGGGATGCAATCCAGAGGGACCTGGACACACTCAAGAATTGGGCCCATGTGAACCTCATGAGGTTTAACAAGGGCTAGTGCAAGGTCTTGCACCTGGGTTGGTGTAACCCCCAGGATCAATAGTGGGTGGGGAATGAAGGGATTGAGAGCAGCCCTGCCAAGAAGGACTTGGGGGTACTGGTGGCTTGGGGTAAAGCCTTTCTGCAAAGATGAATACAGTCATTGTAGGACTAAGGAGGGAGCCAGGGTAACAGGCAGGAGGCTTTGGGGTAGTAGGGTTTCTTGGAATCAATGGCTTGGCATAGAGCGCCCTGAGGACAAGCTGTAATGGGCAGTTCAAGAACCAACTGTGACTTCAGTTTATGTTTTAACCTGATCAGACTCGGAAGTCTGTGGCATAGCCATGCTGATTGAAGCCTCTCAGCAGAAAAATTCCAAAATAACTAGTGACTTTAGCTGCTTCAAAACACCCAGCTTGAATCTCATAAGTGGGCTGAACCTTCCAAAAGTCCTGAGCATCCAGTCTCTGAAAACTGGGATTCAATTTAGTGCATCAATTTGGCTCCTCAGTTTGTGGGGTGGGGTTCCCCTCCCTTTTTTTTTTTTTTTTTTTGAAAAAAAAGGGAAAGTTTTTGAAACATTAGTCTTTGATCTTAGTAACTTCTGAGCCATCTTCTGTGTGAAGAGAAGAGATAAATCATTATGGATTCATTTGAGGATTTACAGTACTTTGGTTGCTGGCTCACCCACAGCTTTTACCTTGAAATACAGAGGCTGGTGCAGAGCTTTCTGAGGGAGAAGGTATCATATTCCTGACTGGAGTGAGCAAGCAGTGGGTGCAGGGGATATGCTTTGTCTGTGTATTAGAATATCTGGATTTATTACTGCTGGTGCCTTCAATCCTTCTGCATGTCCTTCTTGTGCAAACGCTTGAATTACTTAATTTACTAGTAGTGCTGTATGTAAGAAGTGAATTTCAGAACTGAAGTGCTTGTTTGCAGTGGTTTAAAAGAGTATATAACAAAACAATTTGTGGCCTTGCTTGTTACTCATTACATGTCCCTTAACTTTCATCCTGGCCTTCCTTTGCTTCCATCTATCCAGTGCCTCCCTGTGCTTGCCTATACTAAGAGCTTTTTTCAAGTGCTGTATTTTAATATTTCTCTCCTCTGGGGGCAAAAAATCAATGATGGGGAATAGTAAAACAGCAGGGAACTGACCTGGCTGTACTTCAAACCAGTGATGTCCATGATAAGAATCTGTTGAATTGTGTTTTAATCTATCTTAAGAACATAAGTATAACTGTGGAAATGATAGATTTGTTTAATTATAATTTTTCCTGCTAGAGTCACTCTTATCCGGAATGCTTAGGCAGGATGAGAGCACCTTGTGAAGGGTGAATACTACAATATCCAAGTGCATAAATTTTCATATTAATCACTTCCATAATATTTGCATGTATACGTTGCTACTATATTTGGTTAGAATTTTAAATTGTTACAGTAAAACTGGCTCCTGTGAACAGAATTCCTAAAGCCTGTAAAACAGGATGATGGACAGAGAGAAGTGTGTGTGCTAGAATAGCTGTTAGTGGCTGTGTTAATCAATTGGGACCTATAAATCCATCTGTAGTCACTGTCCTACAACTCAGATGGATGTGGAACTGCTTAACAGCTGCACTTGTCTGTCTACAAATTCCGTTGCATAAGCAACCATGATCCTGCTGCTGAAGCAGGCTATAAGTTTGCAAGACGATCAGGTTCAGTCCCTTGTTTGGAGTTGGGCAAGAAAGTCAAGCTAGTTGTTTTTCCTCTATAGCTTTGCTTTAAAAACTCACCCATGGAGTGAGGAACCTTTCTGAGCCCCCTATGGTCCCTTCTGTGATAGGTTCTCTGTAGGTAGGAAGCATGATCCAAAGGAACTGTTATCTTCATCCTCCTCACTTCTCAGCAAATCAGTATTTTCTAATGATGGGAAAACTCAGGTGCCACTAAGCACCTCTTTGGTGCTGAACCAAAAGCAGCAGCATTAAAATAGATGCTTATGGTAAACTCTAACATGGTATGTCATAACTGGGATGGATAAGACACAGATTTGAATGACCTGAATATCTTTCTGTCTTTATCCAGAAACATACAGATAGTCTTAATACGTAAGGCTGTTGAAAGATGTAAACTCATGTTATTTTGGGGGTGTCTCACTTTCAGAGGCTATAGAGGAGGGCACAATGGTTTTTCTATGTGGTTTTAGGACTTGCAAACACCTGTTCTATGTGATTGTCACAGCTACAATTGTGCTCAAAGGACATGCTACAATGCTCTGGTCTCCATGTCTCCAAACAGAGCTGCCAAAACTCTGGAAATCCTAAATGTGATAGCTATGCAGGCAGTCACCGATTTGATGGCTGGTCCGTGCAGTCACAGTGAAGTTGCTGCCTTCAGAAATCCTGGGGTCTTTGATGTGGAAATCTCCATGTTACATTCTGTGGAGGAGATTTTGCTACTCTTTCAGGAAAGGAGCCACATGCTGTTTCCCTGGGCTGTTGGTAGTCGAAGTTAAACCCTGAAGCTGCGACTTGGCATAACTCCTTCAGCTGACAGACAGGAATGCTGCACTGTCAAGTTCATAGTTGTAAATGACACTGCAGTGTTGAGGGAGGCAAAATTTATATTTCACTTCAACAGTTTTCTACTGTTTCCTTGCGAATGCCACCAGTGTGATCTTCTGAAGATGGAAGAAGTGTTAACAGTTACCACCATGAACTGGGGCTTGTCTGCTTTCTGCACACTCTGCATTTCTCTGTTTCACTTTGGGTGGCAGGCTTTTTTTTTTTTTTCCCCCCCAGAATAAAATCTAGGTTCAGTCAATTCAAATTATTTGGATTCTGGTTCTGTGGATTCTGCTCACATTCTGCATAAAGAACAAAAACAAAAAGAAAAAAAAATCAATCTTCACACAAAGGCACTTGTTGCTGGATGCTGTCTTTGCTTTACCCACTTCCTAGCTATGTGAAAAGAATTAATAAGGCACAGATCACAAGCTGATGTTTGTAGTTGTTCTAGGGCTTTTTTTTCTTTTGCTTAACTCAACTAAATAAGGACCGTTAAATCTCTGCTAATTTCGTAATATTAAAACTGCACTTAAACGTATTTTCTTATTAATCTGCGACAAACCATAAAATGTAATATTTTCACCATGACTATGGTGAAAATGGCCATGAAACTTGTCAGCTTTGTTTCAGGCATATAAACTGTTGTAATAATGGATGTTATCCTCCTAAAATACCTTTGGTTTCTATTTAACTTGCATGCATGGATTATTATGCCAGTTTTGGTTATCAGTAAATTACTCTTTTTTTTTTTTTTTTTTTTTTTTTAGTGGGAGTAACACACGCTCTGAGGCCCTCTGTATCCCGTGACCTAAAAGTCATTCTGCCAGAGATGTTTAACTGTTTTCTAACTGCCTCATTTTTAAGTGTGAATGACCTTTTATAAAGGTGCTGAAATGACAGTGCTGAAGAATGGAACGCTATTAATCTTTCGAGGTAACTTTAGCACCACAAGCTCGCACAGCGCTGCGATGGGAGAACATGCAAATGCATCGATGGCAGAATGTGCAAAAGGCAAATACCAGCTATGCAGGAGATTCAGCTATGGGTTTAGCCAAAACTAATGTTCTGTGTGAAGTCAAAATTTTATAAAGCATTTTCCAGACCAGCAGCAGACAGACCTAAACGAGGGTGAAAGTTTTTGAGTACTGTTCCCAATGTACTGATGTGTTTGGTCCTTAAATCTTTTCTCTTTTTGAGCTTCTGAAATGCTCTTAATTCACTGGTTTCAAGATAGAAAAATCAGATCCACCCACAGATGCCACATCAGTTTGAGTTTTTGGCAGGTAGAGAATTGTGTCTCCCTTTCAACTCTTTCTGTCTTGGGCACTGTCAGCATGGCAGAAACATTGCTGTTCTGAAGGGGCTGTTGCTAGCTGGTGTCTTCAGTTTGAGGTTTGTGTCTCTCAGGAAGAAAATGCATGATATAGGCATCATCAAGCTTAGGCTTTGAAGTATTCAGAGGGAAACTGAACGTGCTGAAAGACATTGTCATTTATCATGAAGATCTCTGATCACTGGAAAACACAAAGAAGATCACAGTGGTGGGCATGTTGTTGTCTTGTCCTGTCTCTTCCCACTATTTAAATGGTTGTTGCACTGAAATATACTGAAGTCTGGTGCTCCGTGCTTATTTTTTCCACCCCTTTCATCAGGTAACTGGACTTAGATAGGCTGTAAGAAGCTGCCTGTTTTCTAGCTGAGCAGTGGAGATCAAACTTCACTGACAAATGTTTGTATTTGATACCTGACATAGACAAACCATCCAAAAAGAGTGGAGAAAATAAGTGCTGAGATAAAACATAACTGAAAAATGTTCCAACAGCGTAAGCTTTCATTATAAAGGACATGTTGCTTGAACTGGAAATTTGAGAGGAAATGTTTTTCTTCCTGCCTCTAGTTCTTGTATCTTCATGACACAGGAAGTAATAAAGTCATTTGGTGATAATGTTTTTAGTTTAAAACCTCTAGCCAAATAAGTTGTATGGATTTAGCGTAACTGTAGACCTCTCTAGGGGAAGTAGACTGTGCCTGCTGCTATTGACTTGCCACCAGGCAGGTTTAGCCAGTGCTGAAATTATGTAGTACCTGGAGTGACTTCGGAGCACACTCTTCCAAGAGTCCTTCACTGCTGGCACTTTATACATGGGTATAGGCTTATTTTTATTTCTACAGAGATATTTACTTAGATTGCCTTCTACACAACATTGAGAGGATCATGTAGTCTTTTGTACCTACATTCGTCCTCCCTCCCCGCCCATTCAAAAATGAGAATTATGATACCATTGCAATGTTATTTATCTAGTACTTTTTGCACTTCTCAAAAGGAATTTTGTCAGGTAGAGTACACTTTGTCTGCTTCCAGCAATTTTTCTGCTGAGTACCAACATTGCTGTATACTTCTGTCTCATGGGCTAAGAAACCAGCTTTCATTCCTAAAAAGGCAATGCCTTCTGGTTTCATATGCCTGTGCATGTAGGTGGATACACAATGGAGAACTCTGATATATGGGGGAAGCTTGGACCATTTGGTACCGTTGAAATTGCTGTAAGAGGAGCTCTTGTGTTTATCATTGTTGTGCTTCCTCATTCTCTGCTCATTTGCTTGTTTAAATATTTTATTCCACTTCCAGTTGAAACAGCAGGATAGGAAGTACCTTGAGGCAGAAGGAAAGGTATTACTTTGTTTTATGCTTCATTGTTCTGCAGGGGGAACTTGAAAATATGAAGTAGTACACAACCCATGAACTGAAAGCCTACAAAGCTATGTTAGATTTTTGTTGCTTATTTCCATGTAGAAGGAGAGGCTGAAAATGATTCATTAAACAGAAAATGGAGGAGAACTGTGATGAATGTATGATGTCTCAAGTACTCTCAGAAATAGATTTGGCGTTCTCTGCTGAAGAAGATATTATATTATTGGGCAAGGCTAATAAATTTGTTTTAAGATTTTTTTTGACAGTCTTCAGTTCTCTGACAGTATATATGCAATGCTTAACCTACAAAAGTCATATCTACTAATGTCTTAGCTGCTCTTAGAACTGGTGCAAGTCTAGGCCAGAAGACATTTTGATGCATCATCTCTAGTAAGGTGCCCATCTCCTCCAAAAAAAGTTCGGAAGTATGCGTTTGTTTTGTTCTGGTGCTTAGTGCTTTGAACAGATCCACGGCTGCTACATTTCCCAAATATTGTGCATTAAATGTAATGCAAGACCTCCTTCATTTATAATTAAATATTTCTATATGGTAGATCATTTCACTATGGTTCTGACAGCTGTTCTTCATCTGCTCCTTTCTCATCTTTCTTTATATAATCAAAGACAACCACTGCTCCATTTCTAATATATGTTGAAATGTGCTTAAAAACCTATTCTTCTTTTTTTCTGCGTAATTCTGAGCAAAACTCCATCATTGTAAAACTTTCACCAGAAAACTAAATATCAAGTCTGCTAAATTTCTCAGGGGAAAGTATTTTTATCCTGAGAAAAGTCCTTATTTTTCACATTGCTCTTGAGTAGATTATACAAATTGAAGATGTATACACAAACTCAAACTAGTCCAAAAAAAATCCTAACAAAGAACAATTTCAATAGCCCAATTCTTTCTAAATTTCCTTTGGCTGTGAAGTAAAATGTCTGCTTTATTTCCTTGAGCCTTGGTTGCAGTGAGATTAAACAACAAATGTTGTATTGAACTGTAGACTAGTGCTTGAAGCAGTGTCTCTGTCCTGGGAGACTCTTTCAGGATTTTCAAAAATGGTTCCTTGAGTTCCTTACAGAGAGAGGAGAAATGATGCTTGCATCTTCTCCTCCTTATTCTTGCCCCCAGCTGCACCCATAGCAGGGTAATCAAAGCACCTACTTGCTGTACAGGAAATAACAAGCCATTGAAACCAAGCAGGCCATCTGGATTTTGGTGGGAAATCAACCCCTCTGTTGTCAGTCCCCACTCCTTCCTTTTGTCATCCCTCTCCTCCAGGTAGATCTGTTATCCAAGATAGAACAACAAGGTTTTTTGTCTTAGCAACAGAATCATAAAATCATAGAACATCTCGTGTTGGAAGGGACCCATAAGGATCATTGAGTCAAACACCTTGCTCCTCACAGGACTGCCTAAAACTAAACCATATGACTAAGAACATCATCCAGATGCTCCTTGAACTGACAGGCTTGGTGCTCTGACCACTTCCCTGGGTGCTCTGTTCCAGTGACCAACCACACTCTCAGAGAAGAATCACAGAATGGTAGGGGTTAGCCAGTCATGTTATTATAGAATCTTTTCCTAATGTCCACTCTGAACTTCCCCTGATGCAGCTTCATTCCATTTCCTTGTGTCCTATCACTGGTCGCTGGAGAGAAAAGATCAGCACCTCCCTCTATGCTGTCCCCTTTAGAAAAACATAGACTGCAGTGAGGTCACCCCTCAACCTTCTATTTTCCAAGCAGAACAACCCAAGTGACCTCAGCCGCTCCTTGTACTCAAGGCCTTTCACCATCTTGGTCACTGTCCTCTGGACACACTTGAATAGTCTGATGTCCTTCTTATATTGAGGTGCCCAAAAGTGCACACAGTGCTTGAGATGGAACAGTGTAGAGTGGGACAATCCCCTCCCTTGACCAGGTACCTATGCTGTGCTTGATGCACCCCAGGGTATGGTTGGCCCTTTTGGTTGCCAGGGCACACTCTTGACTCATATGCAACTTGCCATCATCCCCCCCAGATGTCTTTCCACAGTGATGCTCTCTGGCCTCTCATCTCCCCATTTGTACATATAACCAGGACTACCCTGTCCCAGGTGGAGAATCCTCCACTTGCTCTTGTTAAACTTCATGTGGCTGGTGATTCCCCAGCTCTCTAGTGTATCCATATCTCTCTGTAAAGCCCCTCTGACCTCGAGGGAGTCCACAACTCCTTTAGTATCGTCAGCAAACTTACTTGATGTGCATTAGATTCATGCATCCAGATCATTTGTAAAAACATTAAAGAACACTCGCCCTTGAGTCTCAGTTGAGCTGTGCAGAACCCCACTGGTGACTGGCTTCCAGCCTAATGTAACCCCATTTACTATGACTCTGAGTCCAACCCATCAGCCAATCTATTACCCAAGGTATTATGGACTTGCCTAGTTGTGTGCTGGACATAATGTGAGAGTATCCAAATCTTTGCTCAAACCCAAAAAAACCCCTATATATATTGCCTTCCCTTGGTCAATCAGGTGGGTAACCTTGTCAAAAAAGGAAATTAAGTTAGTTAAGCAAGACTTTCCCCTTGTGAACTGGTGCTGGCTATGACCAAAGAAGTTAATTTATTTTGTATAAAGGGAATCCAGTGTTTCTTCGAATAAATTGTGCTTGAGGGTTTTAGGCCTGGTGCTTTGACTTGAACACTTAGTTTTGCAGGATAGAGGCAAGGTCACATAAAATGTACCATCAGAGGCACTGAGACAGGTGCTTATCACAGATGTTTATTTTTGAAATCTCTTTGTTTTCTTTTTCTTCCCTATTCAGATGATTAGGCACCTGATAAACAGCTTAGAATATTGCATGGATGTTCAGCACTTCTGTGGAATATCTGAAACCAGAGGCTAAGCATTTTTTGTTTAGCTGGGTAACTTAGACACTATCATGCAGTAATTGTTGACAGGAAAAGGTTTGTTTCTCAGAGTGCTTATACAGGGGAATTAGTCTGTTTCTTTGTAATGTTCATTAGTCAACAGAAGTTTTGGCTAACTTAATTTTTCACTTTTCTTTACATAGGCATATTCATACCTATCTCTCTTTTCTGTCTTCTGTAAAGCCTCTCATCACTAGAAATAAAATTCTTCCAGGTGATGGTTATCAAAACATGAGTTAACAAATCTGTGGTCTGTAGGCACACCCTTGAGTATCATAACCTCAGCTGAGGTTTTGTGGCTCACGATGTCCTGAGGCGTGATGTTTCTATGGCCTAACCTGAAAGTTATGGTTTACTTTAAGACCTTTGTTGCTTGGGACAGTGACTGAATTTGTTCAAAATTAGTCTTTCTTGCAGTATTTTCCCCCAAAACCATTTTGCTGTTTGAACTGGTACATACATTGAAGATATAATGATTGTCATCACTTTTGCAAAATATTCCTTAAAGGCACATCAACGCCTCGATATCTGTGGCCTGGTTTTAGCAACTTACTCTGTACGTGTGCACTGAAATTAAATAGACTAAAATAAAAAAGATATCTTCTTTCTTTGACGATGCCTTGCTTGAAGTAGGCAAGAAATTGGAAGCTTTCTGGACAGTCATCCATCAATGACCTAGTAAAATTGATTTAAGGGTAGAAAGGCTAGGAGAATGCTGTTACTACACCGTGTTATAATGACATGAAGATCTCCCACTTGGACACCTGACTTCCCAAGGTTTTTTTGCAGGGCAGTCCTAGATAAATTATCTATTTTATTTTGCAGTGAGTAAGTTTGTGAGATCCTGTGAATGTATTGATCCCTAGTTCCAGTCCCATGTTAAGCATTAATTTTTCTTGCCCTCTACATTTCAAATTCATTTGAGGGGAAGAAAAAAAAAGCATACAAAAAAAAAAACCCAACCCCAATCATAAAATAAAACGACTGAAATCATAGTTCTATCAAGGTCACCTAATAAGCCTCCTTTGACTGTTACTTCAACAGTGTAAAGACTACCTGTTCTTTCTACAGTTCTTTGGCTGTAGGATCAGGCCTGAGACTTGCCTGACCATCTGTAGCATGAAGTTCAGACAGTATAGGTCTTCTACTCCAAAACAGAACAATTTTACCTATTTCTAATGACAAAACACATACTATTTTTCTCTTTCACTTTCAAAGAGTTCCTGTGCCCCTGCTTTCCCCTCTCCTCTATTACTGAAGACTTGCTCTGATTCACACTTGCAGAGTGCCTGGGTAAATGGAGCTTTTTAGGGATGCAAACTTTAAGGACTATACTACTGTTCATTTGCAAGTTGCAAAGGCAATGTAATATCCAGAAGTATTGGATTTTTTAATATACAAGCTTCAAAAAAATGGAGCACGTCCATTAAGTCTTTGATGTTTTTGCTACAAAGCCAGTTCTTGATATAACAAAATAAATGTAACTTAGTCATGCTTTTAATCCAGGCACTCTTCATCCTGTTGAGTGAGAGAGGCTTTAGCAGAAAAAGGGCTGGTATGTTTAGTGCTCAGCTGAGTCATTTAATGTGTGTTCTCAAAAGTTTGTCGGTATTGATTTACTTGCACTAAAAGCCCCATACAAAAATGATCAGGTACAAAACATCAGATGAATGGCATAGAAAAGGCAATATGCAGCTTGCAGGGTGGGTTTGGGTATTTTTGTTGTTTTTTGGGGGTTTGTGGTTTGTGGGTTTTTTTTTTTTTTTTGTTATAAGAGTTGTCTGGGAAAGATCTGGAATATCAGTCAGGTACAATAGCTGCTCTATATGATAGGTAAAACGATAAATCAGACGGGTTTTCTTGTTTAAATGCCTTTTACTCCATGTATTACAGCCTGAATTATAAAAACTTCTGTGCTAAACAGTCACCGTTTTAACTGAACTGCACTGGGGAGATACTGCAAGCAGGCATGTGTTCTGGAGAACTCTTGAGAGCAGATGTAAAGTATGCAGATTTGTAGAAGTCCTGTCATACATAAACATACTTTTTTCAGCCCCCAATTCTTCCTTTCTTCTCTCTTTGCAATTTTCTTTTGCAAAAGACAATAGCAAAGCTCTACCCATAATCTTTCTGTGCCCTTAAGGGAGGTGCCCTTTTCACCTGGTTACCAGTCACTTTTCAAGACATAACATCTTATCAGCATTAACTCAGAGCAAATCAAAGGTGCAGAAGGTGACTTTAATGGCAAGATGGTCAAAAAGTGCTCTCCTTCTCTTTGGCTACAGAGCTCATACAGGGTGATATCAGGGGGGCACCATTTTTGCCAGCCTTAGTCCCATATACACACTAGCTTAGGAGGAAATGTAATTAAAGTCATCTCAATGACACAGTAGAAGTTAAAATATCCACCTGTATATTTAACTTCAATCTGTCACTTTACAAACAAAGCTGGTTCTGCTGGTGAGGCATCTGACAACTCTAGGATGGAGATAGACCTCTTGGTGACCAATAAATCTCAAAGTCGTCATGTGCAATTATGCATCTACTATTGCAAATGAAGTGATGCTGTTTGCAATTTCTTCGATGTGTTCCCTTAAATAGCAGTGGTTTTCATGTTTTTACAGACGGGCAGGTTCTTTTTGATATGCTGTATGTTCTGGTTTGTGTGAGAATGTGTGGAAAATAAGTGAGCTTGGATTTTCAGGTGAATTGTACTGTTTTTCCTTGTATAGAGTTGCAACTTTGTGAATCTCTTATTTCCGTAAGAGAAACTGAAAATAGGTCATCTGAATTCTCCATTACTATACTGTACGTGCCCCTCAGATATTGGAAAAATTGAGACATGTCAGTTAAATACAGCAGACAAAATAATATGCACATCAATCAGTGACTGGAAACAGTGTCCAAAATGTTATTTATTACAAGTTTTCATCAAATATGCATTATTCTAATGATCGACACAGTACAAAGACAGACACTTGGGAGAAAAATTATATGGAAGAAGACTAAAAAAGATTGCAGTCTACTTGGTGGGGAAATGTGGCTTTAATTTTAAAAATCATATAGTTGTTATGGAAGAAGCCATATAAATCAAACATGTCAATGTTGACAAGATTTTTATCAGGCCTTCTAGTCTTCTCTCGTCTCCCAAATACCACCCAATGAGTATGTATAATAAAGTCAATTTCCAAGCTGTTGTAGTAAGAATAATGGCATAAGTTTTCCTTTCTCTTTCATTATTGTGAAAGTTTTGCCCTATTTATTTGAATGACATTGGTATGAATAGGGAAAAGTGCATAAATAGAAACTATCCACTGTGCCTATAAACTTACATTTGATACATTGCCCTTTGTCAGTACAAAAAATTCAGTCCAGATTCTTTTCCTCCCTAGTTCCATGAATCAACTGAGTGGAAGAATCCTTGATTATTTTTTTTTATTATTATTTTTTATTTTTTTTCCCTGCTACTGGCATGAACAGGTAACAAACAGTTTTCATGGAAAATGGCCACAGGTAACAGGGGAAGAAAAAAAAGGTAAAAACTTAACATCCCTTTCCACCCCTACTTCCCCATCTCTCACAGGCACACACACTACCCATTGATTTTGTTTTTCTCTCCTATTTTTCAGTAAATTCTGTGTGATAATTAGTAATTGTGCATGTGGTTAGCTCTCATGTTCAATTTATCAAAAGTGACGCTGTATCCGCACTGCAGTTCTTGTAAAATCTTCACATATCAACAAGGTTTTAGGAGGCGGCTGTGTTTTAAGACTGGGTGTCTCTGCAGGCCAGTTAAGGACCAGTGTCAGTAAGTTTTGAAAAGGAAGGCAGTAGCTTATGGAAGATTCAGGTACTGCCTAAAGACTGAGTTAACTGAAAAGGAAGGAAGCCTGAGGACTTTATTATTATCAGTAGCGGCTTCTAGGAACAGGGTGACTAAATTTTGCAGAGCAACTGACAATAAAGTGTACCATTTTGGGTTTTTTTACTAAGAATTGCATTTCAAAAACCTAAAGATTACCTTGTAGACAGCATTTTCCAATAACTCTCACAAAACAAGGCAGTATTATTGGGGAGGAATTGGAGAAATAGGAAGATAAACTTGTGGCAAATCCACCTCTTCTTGGAGTTTAACTCTTAAATAGAGGGCTTGTGTGCCAGTTCCCTAAAATTAAAAATGGATCCAGAGGAAATGACTTCCCAGAGAACAAGCTGGCCACTTTGGACAGACTGGACACAAGCCATCCACACAGCTGCCTGTGGCTCCAGCCAATTGCTGGCCTGCAGGCTGCTAAGGGAGTCCTGTACCTTCCGTAGAGCAGCGAGCATATGGGCCTTTCCACAGCTGACTTAAAGGAGGAGGAAAAAGTGGCAGCAAAACACTGGGGTTTGCTTTGCTTTATTGTGGTGGATGGGAGAATTTTAAATGCCAAGTAACCCTGTTTGAGATGTGTATGAAAAAAAGCAAGAGGAGATTTTTCCAAGGAAAGCGGGTAATCCTCCTTAGCCCTGTAGCATGGGAACATATTTTGCACTAGGCTGTTTGATTTTATTGAATGAACAATTCAGAATGCCTTCTATTCTTGTCCTCTGAGTAAACTCTAAACCATCTAAGCAAGCTGCAGCAATCTCTGTGCGGCCAGAAGGAAAAGGTAGCATTCGTTTTTCTTCTACTCTTACCTTTCCTGAAGGTATTCAGAGCTGGGAAAACAAAACCCCAGGGATAACTCTTGTTGCCAGTCAAAAATATATATTATTGTCATGGACAGGGAAGGAAGAGCTTTTCAAGCCTGGCATGGAGAGTATACTGTGCAGCTGTTTCTGGCACAGGTTATAAACAGAGCTGCTCACAATAGATCAGTCTAATATTGGTTGAAATTAGTGTGAGATTTTTGCCTTTCTCTTCTGTGGTCTGGAGAGAAAGAGTACTGTGAGATCTAGTCCGAGAAGCTATGATTTTTACTGCTGTACATGTAGGAAGAGCAAGAAACACACAAATGGCAAGAGTATTTGAGTTACCTGCTCTTCTTCCAAGGGAAGCAGTTTGAATGGATGACATAATTCCAAAATGCTGCATTATGGATGTGTTTTGAGACATTAGTTGCAGCTTGATTATGTTGAAAATATATGTTGCTCTTTAAATGAAAAAAAAAGTAAATGTGGATGTGTCTTATAACGTAAACTAGTTCCAGGTAGGGATAAGCCCCATTGTTCAATTTCTTTTTTATATTGTTTAGTTTTAACACTAAGGTTTCTCTGGAAATATGCAGTTATTTCTATTGATCACTAAAATGTAAAGGAATGTCTTCCCTATTCTTCTTACAGTAATGCCATACAACAGGTGACTTGCATAATAGTGTTTAAATATAGGTTCTTCCAGAGTGGAACAAAGACAGTAACTGAATTTTCAGCTGTTTATATTATACTAGTTCAGGTAGAAACTTGAACATTCAGATGAATCCTTATTGTTTTGAATGATGCCATGAATCACCACCATCTACTTATAGAATATAGCTATTGTTTGGGGTAGGTTTTGTTACCTTGTTTGTTGTTGGTTTTTTTTTTTTTTAAAACCTGTTCTTTTTCTTTCTTGTTTTACAAATTGCACCTGTATGGAAATAAAGAGAATACTGGAGGGTGTTTTTTTTTTTATTTCCTTTTTTGTCACTGAACTATTTGCAAACTGTTCTTGTAAAGTCCCCATCGTAAGCAAACATGCAACCTACCCCAGACTTCTAGAGATGCAAGCACAGAAGAGTTAATAAATCCACAGAGGTACAGTAACCAAATGTTAGATCCACAAATGTGAACGCAACATTGAGATGCTGTTACAAATGTATTTTTAATAATATGGGAGCTTTGTATTAGCATACGGCATCTACATATTTCTTTTTTTTCATTTCTGCCTCCAAAGCAGAGAAATCAGAAACTAGTTCTTTGTAATAGTCTGAAGTTAGATTAGGATCTTTTTATTCAAGTCAGCTTTTAAACTTAAAGCGGAATTAGGATATGATCCACATAGAGGATTTTACTCAACATAAAGGAATTGTAACATGTGATTCCTTATGTATATGACTAATGAGTTAGGTTTTGTAATCTAGAAATGAGGTTTGATGCAAGAATTAGTTCTTGCTTTAGGCAGGTTTTCCCCGTCTCTGCAGAGTTATCCCAAACGTCTGACACCAGCCTCCTCTCTAGCCTTCTTGATGTGGTGGTTTTAAAAAAAGAGAGCCACTCTGACAGCCAGTATTTTCCATCAGCAGGACCCCTCCTGTTGAGCATGGGATTGGCCATATTTCTCCCTGGGCAGGGCATACAGCAGAAGGCTGGGTGGAAAACGGCTTTGGGGCAGCCTTGACATGCATGCAGAGAATAGGAGCTTGGGAGACTGATGAACTCCATGTTTCTAGCCCAGCACATGGAGTTGGAGGAAGAGGGTTGAGCAGGGGTTTGAAAAGCAGCTGCAAAGTGGCAAAGTGGAATAGAGCCAAGGGCTTGAATTTTATATCTACAAGAGCTGCTAGAGCTGAGGGCAAAGTCAGACTGAGGCTTTGTCTTCAGTGCCAGAAAAAGGAGCGGAAGAAATAATGTGTACTTTTCCTAAGATAACAAGTTCATTTTAGCTATCTGGCCATAAAATCCTACACAAACGAGAACTCCATAGTTTCTACCACAAGTTCAATGCAAAATTATATACCCTTCTCATCTAGGTGCATCTTGCTTAGATTATGTCATAGGGAAAAAACCTGCCATTATGTTATTCTGACTGTGACTTTTACTGCCAGATATACATCAACTGTACTGCTGTTAAAAAACCCAAACAAAAAAATGAAACACCCCAGGGATTTTTTGTTGGATTTTTTTCCCCTTGAAGGAAAGACACAGTCTCACTGCCCCTGAAACAGGTGCCACAGATGGTTTCCATCTCTTTTTGGGCTGTTAGTGTAATAATAATATCAATTAAATGGACACCTTCATCCTCCTGCTTTGCTATGCTGTTTTCTGTTCTTTCTACTTTCTACTATTTTTCCTATGTATAGCTACTAGCAAAATCTTCCTGAATTCCTTTCAACAGAATGAGGAATGAAATGTTTTCATTATTCCTTGCTGGCCTATTTTTCAGTCCTCCCCTTCCTCCAAAAAAGTCTGTGAATAGTGACATGTCCAGCAAGAAGTGTCTGTCTTATTTTTGGGGAAAAATACATGAGATTTACTGTTGCCTAGTCTAGTTGTAAAACAAACATTCATGCACAAGCATTATAGCTGTAGACAGAAAAGACTCTAAGATTGTGTGCGTACACTGCAGGCCTCCTCAGACCAATGGAAGATGGTCTCTGTACGGCTTTTTCTAAAACTTCACCTATTCCAAATTTTTACTTTCTCAAGCCATGGAATTTTCACCATTTCCTCTGGGAAGTAACTCCTATCTGAATGGATCCTGCTCCTTTTCCTACTTAAATGTAGCATTTTTAAACTACATCTCAATGCTATTAATTTATGTCATCTTCCCATCTTAATCATTTCCATTTGCTTCCTGTCATTGCAGTCTTGGAAACACAGAGGTTAAGGAGCTATGAGCTCATTACAGCATCTCAGTTAATTTGAATTGTGCCCAGTTTTTGAATCTTATCTTCTAATTAATGGTGGGTGGCTTTAGAAGTAGCGGCTCTCATTTTCTGGAGTAACTGGCACAAGATGGGCTAGGTCTGGGAAGGCTAAAACCTTTGAAAAAGTCATGCTGTAAGCTTCAGTGAAGTGCCCTAAATCCAAACCTACTTTAGCAAATTTGGGTCAGAACTACTCTAAGCATAGTTTATTCATGTCGAGAAATAGATATTAAAATCCTCTGCATTATCCTGGCTGCTTTCTACAAAGGCCCTGAATTCAAAATGCTATTATGGGAGCATGTGCCAATTCTGTCCTTAATTAACTCATTAAGCCTTATCCTGCTATCAATGGATTATATAAATATAACCAAGAACAAACCTACCCTGCTGACTAGAGGAAGTCTTGCTACTATTACTCCACTCGTGTTCTGGTTTGGTGTTTCTACAGCCATTGTTCTCCTGGAAGACAGTGGGCATTTCCTATGTCTGTGACTTTAGGATGGACAAAAAAGTAATGAAAACTCTCATAAAGTCTGCTGATTTGAGTCCTGATTTATAGACTATTGACCTTTTTGACAGGGAATTTCGGTCCCAAGTGTAAGAGTTGAAAAGTAGTATTAACAATTCTGTGAAATCAAGACCTAAAGTAAAACTCCATCTTCCCAATATCTTAGAGAGCAGCATAATTCCAATTAAATGTCTCTGAAGATCTAAGAAAAACTGTTTAAGTTTGCAAATGTCTTTTAATTGTTCTTTCTGTTTGGAGAGTTCCATCTGGGGATAAAAAAAAGCCTTAAGAGAAAGCTCAAGCAACCGATCACTTTTACCACATTATAACTAAATTGAGCATCTGAAGATCTCATTTTGTTGTTTTGCTCCCCCTACAAATGCTTGTGTTTCAGATGTCAAGGCTGCACCTAGACTATAAAGGGAGAGAGTTCCGAGATAAAACAAGCATTTTGGGAAAGCAAAACAGAAGAGTCATTAATCTCTCAGATTGGGACCATTTGCCGTGCTCCTGCTGCAATGAGAAACATTCTTCACACCAGGTCTTCTCAGGATATTATCCAAAGGGAGAGGAAAGTGGTTCCCATGGTGCCAAAAAGTCAAAACATCCATCAAGCATCAAAACAATCCTCTCTGATGCCTGTTGGGATGCATCTCTTGGGAATCCCATGATGGTGAGAAGGAAGTTGGAGGGGAGGAGAATGCGATTTAGAAGAGGAATAACTTTCAAGAGAAAATCCCCTTTTTTTTGGAAGCATACATACAGGATGCAATATGCCACTCATGCTGATGCTTACCATTTTTAATCATAGAAGAAACCTGCTGCTTGCAGCCAGGAATTTTCAAATATAAACACTATAGGCAAGCTGCTGAAGGAGCGCTGTGTGAACAGCCTGCTGCCAGGGCTGCTGCTGCTGGAACTGCTGCTCAGAGAGCTCTTGTACATGTGGCACCATCTTTCTGTGCTTTCCCGTGTGCCTGTTCTGCTTTGTGATGGCCAGCTAATTTGAACATCACAAATCTACTTGTGGGTGCATAAACTCAGCCATAGCTTTGTCTAAGAATTCATGTTACCTTAGAACTGTTTCATTCCTGAAAATCATCATAAGCATGTTTCATCACGCAAGGGGGATTCCAGCACCCTGGGAGGCATTTGACCGACCTCACCAGTTTTCCACTTGTGCTGCTTTTGTAAAGAGGCTGTCAGCAGGGTTGTATTTACTATTTAGGTACCCACAATTGTACTGAAACTTTTAGTCATGCAAATGAAAGAAGATTTAAATCCATTTTCTTGGTTACCCTCTCTGTGAACTCATACAAGCTGTCTGTCTTGTTTGCCATAACTCAAAGGACACGAAAGAAAGCTCATAGTCTGGATAAATAAGGTGTACTATATAGAAAGGGCTAACAAGGCCTAAGGGCTTGCTGCTCAGCATGGAGTTCTGCCATTTGGGAGGGTTTACAATACTGAGCTTAAGGTACAAGCTTCATAGCCTGTACTGCAGCGTGATTGCTTGAATACCTCTAACTTTCATTCTCCTGAAGACTGCTTCTTGTTGCAATGTCCCAATAGCTGGGAGCATTAACCTTGATTTACTCAGTGACAGGCCTCACTATATGATGTGCCCATATTAATTGTTACAGGATGACTATTGTTCTGTTTCCCACAAAGATCCCTTAAACCAGGCCTTCAGCTATAGCTGGTGCCAGCTGACTTAACTCTACCATGAAGCTTACCTGAGTCCCATTCCTTGAGGAGATGGCCCCACCTGCTTTCTGCCAGAGTAGCCTGTGGCTATGACTACAACACCTTGATGAGAGGGAATAGCTGCAGTGCTTGCTTACTTTCAAATTATGTGTCTATGTTGTAAAAAAAAAAAAAAAAAAAAAAAAAAAAAAAAAGGCATGTGTTCAAGGACAAGCTATTATCATGGAGGCTCCACAGAGTAGTTATCAGCTGTAATGTATTACCACATTAAGGAAAAAAAGTGATTTCTGCAAACAGTCCAGCAATGACTTATTGTTATCTCCATGTTGTTAGAGAGAAGATTACTAGTGCCAGGATGCACCAGTGATCTGTTTTAAATGTGTCTATGAATATGGGGTTCCTTCACTTTGCATTACTCGTCCAAGAAACAGAAATGAGATTACCCAAAAAGGACTTGATGCTGCAATGACTCTCTAAAATACTCCTTTCTCACTTTGCAACTTCCTTGAAATGGTTGGTTTGCCAAAGATTTTACAATCAGAGTGCTCCACTACAATTTCTTTTGTGGCACTGCGCATTTCCACCCTGTTCTACGCTCAAGATCTTATTGCACCTACTACTACGTATTTGCATTGTCGTCTTGTAGCAATGCTGTGTTGACCCTGGGAATTTTGCCCAAGCCCTGAGTGAGCTGAATGGCCTTTGTAACGTGACTGTGAATATCAATAATGTTAATATTCATGCAGATGCTGGCTTGGTCTCGGGCAGTGCAGAGAGGTGCCCACCACCTGCTATGCGGAATGATGTTTACTTATTGATGCTGACTCTTGTCTGCGAGACTCAGCTGTTTTGTGGTGCCAGCTATAAAGCTGATGCTTACACTGTCCTTCTGTTTAAGGAAATGATCATTAACAATACTTAAAATTCATAGTGCTCTATTGTAAACGTTGATAGGCCTAGAGGTAATTTTCACTTCTTATTAATGTCAGGCATAAACCTGATGAGTTCATTAACTGGATTTATACAGTTTGTTGCTGATGACAAGAAAAATACTAAAGCTTTAGTTAACACCTTTTTTTTCATGGGTACAGAATAGGCTGAGTTTTTGATTTGCTTGTTTGAGCTTCCAAGTCACTGCGTATATATCAAGTTTGCCTGTGTATGTGTTATGTGCTCTTAATGAATATTAACAACATTATTCTGTGTATATTTGGATTGACTTTGACTGTGAAAGGCAAAGAAGGCCTTGTTCTGAGTTTTGGCAGTAGGTACCAGATGCTTGTTAAAAGAATCACAAGTATCTTCAGGTTTCGGTTCTGGTACCTCAAGGTATTCAAAAGCCAACTGCTGTATGGAGGGCAGAAGGATCCCCAGCAGTATGGGCTGGGTACAGCCTGGTTATGGAGCAGCTTTGCACATTGAGAGTCCAGGCCTGCAGAGTGCCCTGGAGCCTAATGGCATCCTGGGCAGCCCCAGCAAGTGCACAACCTGCAGGTCCAGCAAAGGAATCATTTTCCTTTACTAGGTACTTGTGAGGTCACAGCTGGAACACTGTGCCCTGTTTTGAGCCCTTGGATGAATTTGTTACCTTTAAAGAGAAGACTACTGGGAAATCTAATTTCTATCTCTTATTACCAGAAGGGACATCATAGAGAATACCAAGCCATACTTCCCTCGGAGGGACACAGCAAAAAGATAAGAAGCAATGCTCAAAAGCTACAGCATTGGAAACTCCAATTGGATAAGATGGTGGCAAAAAAATATCCTGCTGAAGCTGGTCGAGTATTAGATCAGATGTCCAGAGAAGTCATGGGATCTCCATCCTTGGAGAACTTAAGTCAGCTGCCAAAGGCCATGGGAAATCTGATCTAGTTTTGAAATTAGCCCTACTTTGAGCAGAGGGTTGGACCAGAGAATTCCAGGTGTCCCTTCCAACATCAATTTTTCTATAATTTTGTGAGTTTTAAGCAAATTCTTGGCATTTCTAAGTCTCTCTTTTTCTGGACCTGCGTGGAATAATTTACATGGAAGTGGAATAAAACCCCAGGATGATGTTAGAATTTAATCTCTCACTAGCAGCAGTAGTGATGCACCAGCAACACTAAATTGAAGAAAGATCATGAGAGCAATCTCAGCTCAGGGTAGTGAAGGATTTGTAAAAAAGGATCTTGCCTTTCAACTACAGGTTTCCTTCTTCCTGCCATGCTGTGTTCTCTGACTTTGAACTTACGATTCCTAAGGCAATTAACCAGCCTTTCAAGTTGCCCTTGTTGTGTACACCCACTATGGAAAGATAAAGGACAATAGCTTGAAATGAAATTTACTGATTTCTAATAGCTTGAGGCCTTTTTCTCTGCAAACCTAATGCTCTTTAGTAGGGCAAGGAGACAACAAGCACTTGAAACTAAAGGCCATTTTATGTGGCCTAATCAGAGGATTATATTGGGAGAACATGCACTTGGCATGAAAATAAAACAGCAGTTGGAGAATTTTGTCCCTGGAAAATTCCAGTCCTTCCATCTGAACCAATGCATTTTTGCATATATGACTTTCAGTATCATAAATGTCTGCTGAATTGAGGCTTGCTCAGAATTCATCAGTATAGAAAACGCAAAGACTATAACTGGTTTATTAACAAACGAAAGCCATTTAAAAATTCTAGAGTGATATTTCCTTTGAAGGATTTTGTTGGGGAACGCTCAGTAAATTAGTTCTAATTCATTTTGGAAAAGGAAATATTTCAGTGTTTTTTTAATTAAATTTCTTTTTCGATTAAAAAAAAATGCCAGCATTGACAATTTTCCCCATATTATTTGGGTTTTTTTAAAACATTTTTTAAAATAAATTTTTAATCGTATACTATCTGCGAGCTCTCTCAAGAATACAAATTTTGTGCCATTTAATAAAGCACTAATACAGTGACTTAATGTTTACTTACCTATAGCATCTAACAACAGAATTCACTTGGGTAAAATTTCAGTGCCATTTATCCCCTGAGCTTCAGTGAATATTGCTGTAGCTATGTGCTTTAGGCCATTGAACAGAAAAGAAAAGAGAGACATTAATTGTATCTTCTAACATGGCCAAGACACACATTTACTAGATTACAGTAATCAAATAGCACACATTTTTTTTTAAATGTCTACCAAAAAATGCTTGTGTAGGGCATTGTACACCAGATATTTTCCTTCTCAAAGACCTTGTCATCCTTTATACAAGTTGTCACACTGTCAGTTCTAAGATTTGATTAATGTGCAAGAAAGCAGGAGGAAAACAAGTAGCTGAAAGAAATTTTGTACCCAGGTAATAGCTTTTGGGCAGCTTTTTGGCTACAGATACCATAAGAGAGGATTTCAGAAAGGGATGAACACTAATATGACTATGTATGCTTGTTTACATTTGGAATGTGCAATTAAAGCAAGACTGATCAGACCAATTTTTCAGGAGCCAGCTGACTTAAACCAGTAGATTTGATATAGCTGCATCTTTGGCCATTTCTATAGCCATTTAATTCATGAAAACAATATCCCAAAATGTTTCTACATCCTTAAGCTCTTTCTTTGCCTGCTTTTAATTCTTTTCTTTAGTCGTGTCCAGATAAGACAGTAGTGACTGGAAGCCAGCTGAACAGACTAAATTACTTGGCACATTGGCCAATTTCAGCATTTTTAAATATACAGGCATTGTATATTCTAATAACCCTCTGGCTTTGCCATAGTGCAGTTTTAGTGTTTGTCATTTGCTAGGCCTTTTCCCTGATTTTTGTTTATATGTCACTTACTATAGCAATGCAAAATTTCTATTTAAATAAGTTAAGCAGACTCAGTAATTATCTTTTCTTCTTTCCTCCCTTTCACTTCAAAGGAAAATTGGGGCAAGAAAATAGTTGCTCTCTTCTTTGTATCTGTGACATAGCATTTGTGTTTAAAGAAAATAGTTTCTGGATCCTCCTCTGGCAACTGATGGTTAAATCTTCACCAGAGAAGGAATGGCTTGGCTGATAGGACTTTGTAGGTATGCATCATGCAGTGCTATCTGCTAGAGGGAAGGAGTTAGGGAGATCAAATGCTTTTCAAAGCATGCTATCTAGAAATGTTTATAGCACTGAGGCTTGTGTGCATGTTTTTGCAAGGTTTTAAAATATAAACTTTATAAGCTTGATTCTGCTGTCATTTATGGCACTGCACCACTGCTCATCCTGAGGGAAAACCAGATGTACACTGTCATGAATAAGAATAGAATCGGTTCCCAAAGCTCTTGCCATTGTAAGGCTTAGTTCATTGAGAAAGTTATGTGTTGTCTATTTGTATGTGCCTTGTCCACTTAAAACTCAATTTTGCATGAACTCATCTGTAACACAATGATGCACTCACCTGGGCTGGAAATTCTGAACACAAAAGTTGGTATTCAACTCTCCTTACTTTTGTCATCTAAAAGTTAGTTGACAAGTCACTGAGGCTTCCTCTGTGACAAAAAGCATTGAGTGGCTTCCATATGAGGAACTACTTAGCAGCTTAGGATTCTTCAGCCTGGAAAATAGGACAGCTGGTTAAGCCTGAGACAGCTAATTGATGTGAGGGTATGTGTCTATAAAATCGTGGACTGGGTAAATACAGTTGATTGCTCAGTATCTTCCAACACATGACCTAGAGAGCATCAAATGAAAACATCAAGTGGCTGGTTCAAAACAAACAGAAGAAGGTGTTGTGTTTATCAACATGTGATGTTTGCTGGGCAATTCTTCACCACAGCAGTTGTTGTAGCTAAAAGTTAGCATGGGTTCAAGAAGACAATAGGTTTATGAAAGGAGAAATTTTACGAATGTATAAAGCTACATTACTCTCAGGTAATTTGTAGCTGCAAGCTGTTGATGGCTGAAACAGTGTTTCAGAGAGTAGCATGTATAGGTTTCTAATTTTTATACTCTGTGTGTTTTCTTTCAGCCAGTGTGGCTCATACAATGGGATGGGTAGACCATTGTTCTGATGCTGTGTGTTTGTGCTTATATTCTTGACAGGGTTGTGGCCTGTTGCATTTACTACCACTCAGGTAGATATGTTATAGTAGTCTTGTTATGAAGACACTGAGTCAGAACTATCATACTCTTTTTCTCATCAGGCAAAGTAGATGGCATGTGAGCAAACATGCAACAGAATTTTTCTCTCCAGTCCTACTCTAAGATACTTGACCTATTATAAAGGATGGATGAATAAATACTTATTTTTTATATACATGCCTGTATAATAGAGTAAAGAACAAATGTATTTACAAGGACTTTACGAAGTCTGATGATAGGAAGTTGATGTAAGTGAAATTCAGATCACAAAAAAGGTATAGGTTTTCTTGGAAGGGTGTAACTAAATAATGAAATTACTAACTAATTAACATATTGGATCCTCTATTAACACAGTTTTAAAATCAATACTGGATATTTTTTAAAAAGATGCAGTGCTACTCAACTGGAAGTTAAATATTTGATGTAGGGTTTTTTAATGCAGAATTCCTTGTGTGACAGCAAAGAGATTCTTTGTCTTCCATCAGACCTTTTTTGGCTTTAAAAATCAATGAAACAAGTACTAAGAGATAAAATTAGTTTTAGTTCCCAGGAAGGAAATAGAGGCAGAAGAAGATCAAGTGATGCATCCAAGTTTGTGCTGGGTTGAAGACTAGCCTTCCTGACAGTAAGCTTAGTGCTTTGATACCTATACTAGGTATCCTCTTGTGAAAAGCTTTACAATTCTATAAGTAACTCTACAATGGAGGCTTGACTGAAAAACGTACTCAGCTTTTCAGAGTACAAGTAAGCATAACATCCTCATTGCAGATGCACAGAATTATACCAACCAAAAAGCCGGTTTACAAAATCTGTCAAGGACAGTGTGGAAAAATGAAGGCATACTTCTAAATCTTGTAATTGTTTCCTGTGTTAATTTGTAAGAAGGGAATGCACATGAGTAATCTAGCAGTGAGCTGAGACAGCATTATCTCAGGTTTTGTGAACTAATCTTCCATCTGTAAAACACGCTTTGTTTGGATTATCTACAGGGTGCACATTTCTCACTGAATTTGTTTTCTTTCTGTAACGGGAATATATTCAAGGAAATTAATTTGTAAACAGATACAGTCGCTGCCGAATGAATGGATTCTCTCTTGGCACTTGAGGTGTAGTGCTGTTGGTATCTGGACTGCTAGCATGCGTGGGAGTCTTTGGATTGCTTGCCAGAAATCTTCCTATAACGTTCTCAGGAAATGTATGTGACAACTCTGTAGTCTTAGTGAATAGATAGGAAATTTCTGCCTGCCACCTCAGAGCTTAACCAGTTTGAATTAGAGGATGGGGGAGAAAAATCACACAATAGCATGGCTGATGTTTTCTTTTAATGCAACTGCAGGCAGTAGCACATATGTGATGGTCAGCAACAATCTGTCCCCATCATGCTTTTCCCATTTCAAGTCTTTCCATGGTCCTGCTGTGGAAACGTACAGTAGAGCTGGTTATGACCCAATTGGTTTTGACAACATTGGCTCCAGTATGGTTTTATTTCATGTTTATACTCTAGGCAAACTGGAGACTATGCATCCCTCACAGTCTGGAGCTGAGCACGAACAGTTGCCAACCATTTTGCTGCCTGAAGGAAGGAGTAAAAAGCCACCTCAGGATCCCAGAGATTCATATAGCTGTGACTTGTCTACAACATCAAAATGAAAATCAGAAGTGGAATAGAAAAGAGGGAAAGGGGACAGTCCACTACAGTTGTAACAAGTAGGGAAGTAATACAAAAAAATCAGGCTAAAAAACATCTTAAAAAAATGAAGGATTGGATACATTTATGAGCAGAAAAGTGACTCTTTAAAAGCATAGCTTTCTGGAGATCCTATCTCTTGTCTTTTCAAGCTCTAGCTGTTCTTTTTACTGACCTATCTTTTTGGTCATTGCTGTACTGGTGGAGGGGAAGAGATTGCAGAGTTCATTCCTGGTTTTGGCTCTGTGGAAGCGGTATTCCTGATGGAAGAACAAACATCATCAGCGCTCTGGCTTCTGTCACAAGGATTTTGCTGTTGTTTAGGGCTTGGCTTTTAATGGAGACAGGACTGAGAAAAGTTTGTTTGGGAGGAAGGGCCTGGTGGCAGACTTGAGGTCAGGATTCCTCTTGCCTAGTTGAGCTGCCTTAAAAAAATGTATCTAGTATTAGCTAGTTATTCAGGCTCCCTCTGTGGTTGGTCCAGAAAAAGTCATCTACAAAAGGCATTTATTTCCAGCTTAATATATATGTCTCAGTGAGCAAGATGATTAATTTCTAGAAAGTGCCTATATCTGTCCTCTGGCAAAAACAGGAGGCCTGACAACTAGATTAAGCTAAATGTTTAGTCACTAGATAGCTAAGGCTAGGTGAGACAAATCCCATCATTAGTCAGAAGCATACAGCATAACTCGATTTATAGCTCCCTGGATTATTTTTTTTTTCCTATTGACTTGGCAGTGGCAAAAATGTTCTTATGAAAGAGTAAAGACTTCTGAAATAGACATATGGACAGTCCCTTAATTTTTTTAGTATCTTTTGTACAAGAGAAAAATAAAGGTCTTGGAGTGTATTTCTCAGCTGGTTCAGATGCTGAGGTGGTGGATGCCATGGGGAAGTAATGGGTGGTCTTTTTGTTGAGGTGCAGAGTCACCAGGAAGAACTGTTAAGTAACACAGGTTCCACTATGCTAGAGAGCAAAAGCCTGAGGTGGGGAGATCAGCTGTACGTGTTATGGAAATTTGGGGAAAAAAACCACAAAAAAAACCCCACCCCACCTCATTGAAACAGATCTCTGAGTCCAAAGATGACAAATCCTCTCTGCTAGGAACTAAGAGCGCTAGGATATAGCCTAAGTTAAATCCTTTGGGTTTATATATATATATATATATACATATATAAATATATTTTTTTCTGTAGTTGTCTGAAGGTAAAAAACAAACATTTATCTTAGGGCTTAAGAAAAATGATTTTACCAAAAAACATTTTATTCAGTTGTGTTGGATAAAAGGGCCTTACCATCTAGGCTGGAGTCGATTTTTCAACTTGTATTAATCAACATACTTCTATGAAAGTCATTCTTGTACCTTCCCTCTTCATTTTTCAAAATTCTTTAGTCTCATACCAGTATCGAAACAGATAGAATGATATCTCATGTCCTTGAGAGACTGGAGGCCTTATGTTTAGCTATATCTAAAGAAAAATATATTCCAGAGGACCCAATTACAATATCTTTATCCCAGCAATACAATTAAAGCATGACTCCATTTCTGCAGTGTAGAAGGGACCTAAATTCTGCCTTCAACCATGCTAAAGCCTCTTTATTCAAGGTTATAGCATGGTTTGGGAATATGATTGAGGCTTTTTACACAGTAGAAAGGATTGTCCTTTAACTGTATTCAGGTCATGTTTGAAGCTGTCCACACAACAGCCGGTGACCTCCATGGGAGCACAGTGGTGGGGTAGAGATCCCCTTTCACAAAACTGTTTTGTAATGTCATGGTTTAATTGCAAGGGTCAATTTGTTTGCCAATAAGCTTGAAAGCCAATAGGGAACTGGTGATGATGTGCTGTATGTGAGGTGACAATGAGTATAGCTCCTTGAACTGTGTCTATTATAAAGGTCTTATGCTGGAATGCGAGCAGTGAGATTCAGGAGCAAGTAAAAAGTTTGTAAATATGTACCTAATTAACTAGCAGTGAAAAATGAAAAGTTTGCACAGTCTGAGCTCCTCTACAGCGGAATTGGATGTGGATTAGACAGTCAGGAGAGAACTGAAGTCTTCTACTTAGTAACAGGCAGGCCTGTGCAAATGTTAATTCTACGGAGTTTGAGGGCAAAGCAATAGATTTTGTGGTGTTAAAACCTTTCATGAAGCTATACCAGTGCGTGTTTTAAAATTGTTCAATAGCATGAAGAATATGTTAAAAAGTATAGCAGAAAATAAAGGAATGTTTTGTTCTGACACTTTCTGAACAGTTTCATATTTAAAAAGTTTTTTTCATGTTTTCCTTCAGTTCCATTACAAAACTTCCAAGTGTGTTTTAAATGATGTAATATACAAGAATGAGAGGAATTTACTGCCTCAAAATGTAAACTTCATTTCATCTGAATACTATTGAGCTCTCCTACTTGCCAAAAAAGAATTTAAATTGTAAAATTCCCAATCACATGCTTATGCAAATTATTTAAAGAAACATTATTTCAATAAACCAAAAATGTATTTACTACAACTAATTACAATAGCCAGTAGCTATAGCTTTCACTGGAAGCATTCATAGCCATCTTGACTGATCTGTCAGACCATAGTTAATGCTATAGGTTGTTTCATCAGTTTCTGTTTCTGAAAAAGGATAGGCCCTATGGACGTAGAGTTACTTTCCTATAACACCAGTGTCACAGAAAACTGATTAGTTTACTTGAAACTGTGACTTCTCTAGCTTGCTAGCAGATATCTTAGGACTTTTCTAGCACAAGCAGCCAAAATTCAGGAGAATAAGAAGGTACCTTAGGGTTCCCCAGGTCTTTCCAGCTTGTTGCAAGCACGTGGATTCATGCAGACTTGTACATCACAGGTACACATACAAAAATATCATTTAATTGAACAAAGAAGAGAAGGCTAATAATCTTCAACCCCTTCCATGCACAACTTATGTCCTTCTGTGACTTTATTCTTAATCAAAGAATAAACAAAACTAAATGTACAATGCTACATCACTAAGATCATCTTAATCATATCTGACAATCTGCCACAAGGCAAGGAAGAGGGACAGGACAACAGACTGCAAAACTGCACAATAACTAGTGCTGATCTGTCAAAAAATGTGTTCAACCCTTCTGGGGAAAGGTTGGATTAGCACAAAAGCGATGCTGTTGTGCTTTCCATGAGTTGTCTCCAGAGAGTTGGTGGGATTTGCATGTGATGGGAAATAGCCTCAGATTATCCTGCCAGAGAAGGAAAAAGGGATAGAAGGTTTGGCTGAAATATTGAAAATTAATAAGGTCCCTGTAAAAATTAATCAGTCCTGCCTCTTCATTCGGTCCCCTAACAAGAGAAATAAAGTACATTTTACTGAACTGCAGGAAGGCCAAACAGAGCATTTAGCTGCATATGTCAGTAACCAAATATCATGATCAGAAAAGCTTGTCCTATTAAATAATGGGGAAGGAGTTTTAGTAGAGCGGCTTCATACAATCACAAAATCACTGAATACCAGGTTTGAAGGAACCTCAAGGATCACCTGGTCCAACCTTCTTGGCAAAAGCATGGTCTAGACAAGAAGGCCCAGCACCCTCTCTGGCTGAATCTTAGAAGCGTCCAATGATGGGGAATCCACCACTTCCCTGGGGAGATTATTCCAATGGTTGACTGTTCTCATTGTGAAAAATTTTCCTTTTGTGTCCAATTGGAATCTCCCCAGGAGTAACTTGTACCCATTACTCCTTGTGTTTTCCATGAGACTCCTTGTAAAAAGGGAGTCTCTATCTTTGTAGCCATCCTTTAAATACTGGAACGCAGTGGTAAGGTCTCTCCTAAGTCTTCTTTTCTCAAGGCTGAATAAACCAAATTCTCTCAGCCTTTCTTCATGTGGAAGGCTTTCCTGTCCTCTGATCATCTTCTCTGGACCCTCTCCCTCCTGCCCACATCTTATTTGCATAGTGGGGACCAAAACTGAACACAGAATTCCAGGTGTGGCCTGACAAGAGCCGAGTAAAGTGGAGTAATGACTTCTTTATCTCTGATGGTGATGCCCTTGTTGATGCAACCCAGCATCCAGTTGGCTTTCTTTGCTGCAGCAGTGCACAGTTCAGTCATATTGAGCTTATTGTCCACCGGGGGCCCCCAGGTCGCTTTCCACAGAGATGCTCCTCAGCCAGGTAGATCCTAGCCTGTGTTGCACTCATGGATTATATTTTCCCAGGTGCAAGGCATTACGCTTGTCCATGTTGAACTTCATAAGGTTCTTGTTAGCTCACTCTTCCAGTCTATCCAGATCTTCCTGCAGGGTGGCTCTTCCTTCCAAAGTGTCCGCTTCTCCACTTAGTTTGGTGACGTCAGCAAACTTTGTAAGGGTACACTTGATCCCATCATCCAGACCACTTATAAAGACATTAAACAGCATTTGGACCAGTACTGATCCTGGGGGGACCCTACTTGTTGCAGGTTGCCAGTTTGAAAAGGTGCTATTTGCCACCACCCTCTGGGTGTGACCTGTCAGCCAGTTCCTCAGCCAACACACAGACCACTTGCCTAGACTGTAATGCATCCATTTATCTAGGAGGAGGCTGTGGGGAAAAGTGTCAAAAGCCTTGGAGAAATCCAGGTAGACAATGTCCTCCACACATCAACTGAGCAGGCTACTTTGTAATCAGGCAATCAGGTTTGTCAAGCTCAATTTGCTCTTGGTGAATCCTTTCTGGCTTTTCCCAATCACATGACTTGTGATAGCCCCCAGGAGGATTTATTCTATAACTTTCCCAGGGACTGAAGTAAGACTGGGCCTATAATTTCCTGGATCCTCCTTTAAGCCCTTTTTGTAGATGGGGGTGACATTAGTTGTGTTCCAGTCTCCTGGGACATCCCCCTGATGTCCGTGACTTCTCAAAGATTATGGAGGGTAACCTTGCAACAACATCAGTCAGCTCTCTTAACAACCTCGTGTGGATAGCGTCAGGGGCTGTTTATTTGTAGGGGTCAAGCTCCTGTAACAGATTGCCTACCAACTCTTCCTTCACTGATGGTGGGTCTGCATTTGCATCAACCTTGATTTTTATTCCAAAAACCCGGATTTTTGTTCCACTGGGGCCCAACAGTGCTGGTAAAGACTGAGGTGAAGAAAGTGTTGAGACCCTCTGCCTTTTAAGCGTTGTTGATGACTAATTCACCTTTCCTATTTACCAGGGACCCCGTATTTTCCTTCTGTTTCTGCTTGTTTTTTATATACCTGAAGAACCCTTTCTTGTGGTTTTTGACATTTCTGGACAATCTTAATTTGAGCTGAGCTTTTGCTTTTCTAACTGCATCTCTGCATGCCCTGGCAAGGCCCTTGCAGTTCTCAACAGGTATTTGTCTCCTTTCCCATCTCTGCTATGCTTCTCTTTTGGTTTTGAGCAGACTCAGAAGCTTGCAGTTAAGCCAAGGGGGTCTTTTTCTCTGCCTGCTTCCCTTCCCTTTAAAGGGGATTAACTGGGTTTTGCTTCCAGGAGAGCATTCTTGAAAAGCTCTCAGCACTTGCTAACTTAACTCCTTTATAGTCTATGGAAGCTTCCCACAGAATCCCTGTCAGCTGAGCTCTGAGCCAGCTGAAGCTTGCTCTCCTCAAATCTAAAAACTGCATGAATTTTATAGTAAATATTTATGTCAGTGCAACCAGAATTAGTATGAACAGTAACCCAGGGTGCCAGGCTCAGCAAAGGTCAGGGTAGGCTGAACAAAGAAGCCCTCCGCCTGGTTAGTCTCACCCATGTGAAGTCAGTAGCCCCCAGCTATGGTGGCTAAATCAGCCCACTGCTCAGCCTTGGCTCTGCACTTGCAGCCAGCAGCCGAGAAAACCTGTGAGGCTGCCCTGATAATCACAGAGATCTCTCCTTTCCCCAGCTCCCACTTTCTCATGCAAAAACATGAAGCAGATAAGAAGAGGCTTCTGTAGTGGCAGAGCTTTCACCACCGTAGATGTATACACTTCTGCTCTCAGGAAGGAAAATGCTGAGCAGGACTGGTTCCTGTGAGAGGTGAACACATATTTATACAAAACATTTTTTCAGTATCACTTTCCTCTCAAGAAGCATACAGTGACTCTCACATGCAAATTGCTACACTAGATCTTAAAAAAAAAAAAAAAAAAAAAAAAAAAAAAAAACAAAAAAAAAAAAAAAAAAACCACACACTCAAAACCAACCAACCAAAAAAAACCAAAACCAACGCCCTTCCCCCAACGAACAAAACAAAACCCCCACAAGCAGGACGTGTCCCCCATGGCAGGAGGATTGGAACTTGATGATCTTTAAGGTCTCTTCCAACCCAAAGCATTCTATGATTCTAAGAAAAAAACCTACACACCCCACAACCCCATCTAACAAACAAAAAATGCCATTAAAGCTATTTCTTCTGCAGGATGAGATGGGAAGGGGGAATGGATTAAGGGTTGGTGTGGGGTTTTTCCCCCCCTCCCTTTTTTTTTTTTTTTTTAAAGTATTGGGAACAGCAAGGAATGGACCTACTTACAATCTTAAACAAATTCACGGCTGTGTAAAGTAGTAACTGGTAATAGACAAGAGACCTTAAAGTGTGATGGGCTGGCAAAGGTGATGGGAGAAGAGAGCTTGGAGTATTGTGGGTGGAGAGAGATGTTTTGGGACCCTTGACGGAAACATTGGAATAAGGACAAGGGAATCATAGTGGAAAGGAGAGAGATGGAAAGATAATGAGAATTTGGGAAGCAGGAAGGTAGTTAATCATACTCAGGACAGCAAGAAGTAAAACAGAAAGTAAGAAGAGGAAATGAGATTGAAAAGCTCTCACTGATGCGTGTCAGGGAGAGCATGTAAGAAATTGAAAGGATGAAAATGAGGAAAACAAGATGATTACATGTATTTCTGATACAGCTGAATGGCAAATATAAATCATTTTGCTTATATGTGTGTTAAATAAAGTGAGGCATTCATTGTCTTTGAAAGATTTCCTTCATGGTCAGTGTCTGCCTTTTAGGGCTATAAATGGTAATAAAGAAAACTGTATAGAATAGACACTTCATGACTGACTCCATCCCTTTACCTTTTCCTGCTGTTCGGCAAGTTTCATTCCTAATGACAGTTCTGGCAGATTTGCACAATCATTTGAGCTTCTGCATTTTCCCTGTGTGTGCCATTACAAACCACTCCATGTCATATATGGATAACTGGCTCTGTCAGCCTCCAAGAAGGGTTTCTTGTCTCTCCGTATCCTCAATATGTAAATTAGATCACTGCTATATGTCTACAGATGGTGTGCAATTGAGGTAGCACAACTGGACAAACAGTTCCTGCTTGGAACTATCACCAACTGAGCCCCTTTATACAATATAGGGAGTTTGGAGGAAAAAAATAGCATCCAAATTCAGATCATCTTTCATTTCGGTTCTACCAAGAAAAAAAAAACAAACAGACAAGAAAATTGTGCTGACGAAGCTGGTCCTGGTTTGCTCAATCTGTATTTATTGGGTTCTGAAAATAGATGGAGCATTCAGAGCTCTTCCCATGTACTAGCAGCAGGCAAAGTTCATTCACATCAGATTTTTCCTTCCTCTTCTCCCCTTTGGGCAGTGTAATGTAAAAGCCATATAATAGAAATAAAACTTTAAAAAGCCTGGAAAAATATCCAGCAATATTTTAGCAACCTTCATATACCTCTCAAATCTGAAAGAATCTTTCTAAGCACTAAATGGATATTCGCGACAGAAAAGAAACAACTGTTATGTCCTGGTAAAGGCTGTGATAAAGATTTGAAGATTCACAATCTTGATAGGAAGTCAGTGATAATTTGGGCTATATGATCAACTCTGCTGTTCAGAGTTCAAACAGGAAATGCATACTATCATTACATCAGAAATCTAGTTGAGATATCCTTGCTCCAGTAACCTTTGAATTAATAGCTGTCTACTCCACTGTGTATTCAGACAATATCCCAACTTGATAATCTGGTTTTCCTTACCTTACTTTAGTTTTATTCTTTATATATATATATGCTTATATATTTCTATTTTATATACTTTGTTTAGAACTTTTGGCCACACAACTTATTCATAAACACTCATGTATTCTTAACAGAAGAAAACTGAACTGGTATGCCAAATGCTTCTTACACAGTCACACCCCAATGCAAATTATTTTACCAGAATAAAATTATGCTAAAGAAATGTTAGTGTTACAAAGTCACTCAGAATTGAGGAGGTGCCAAAAATTACATTACCCTCAACCTTATTTACGCTTGTGAATTAACTGCTATGTGTAGTGATATGCTTTCACAACATAATCACCAAGTGGAGTTTCCATAGAACTCCTGCTCCACCTGCACGTAGGCTGCAGTGTTCCCTGCAACAGAGCTGGAACTCCACAGTGGAATTGCCTCTTTTGTCCCAGCATCCTTGCTCATTTGTTGTGGAAAATCTGAGGTATAAGCTGAATGAAATAGAGGGACAAAGAAAGATGAGATAGTCTTGGGATTAAGGAAGCTGAAGGGGACCTAGAGATTTTAAAGTAATCCCACTTCTACCTAGAGTTCTAGCATGATATTCAGCAAGTCACTAAAAACACATGTCTCTTGGTATGCTTGTCATTTTTTGGGGGGATGGTATTGTTTTAAATTTTGGTTCTGGAATCTTATTAGCAGTAGAGCTGCTATCTGGCTAAGTAGGAGTTACCCTGCACAGCACTGTATGCTTCTTTCTTTGTTCTCATTGAAACTCATTCTCTCACTTATGAAACACTACTCTGTACTCACAGAAGTGTTGAGAATGATTATTTATGAAATACTTAAAAAAAAAAAAAAAAAGCTATAGCAAAGCTGACATAGAAAAAGGCCTAAAGAATTCATTGTTCAATTAAGATTTGGGTCTCGTTAGGTGCAAGTTGCTCATTCATGATTTTCAAAGCAAAAGTGCAGCATCTGCAGAATCAGTGTTCTCTATGAGAAAATATCCATTACTTCAATATTTTCCAATTGTTTCTCAGGGAAAATTTAAACTATATACCCTTTCAGCTTTAAAGTGTATAATGTGGAATGCGGTCTTAAAGGTATTGTAATTTGGGGCTGCATCTGGTCCTATGCTAATAAATTAAGCAGCTGCCAGGAATATACCCAGGCACTAAAATGGTATTGTCTGTACTGTAACGTTGTCAAAATATTTCTTGGTGTGACTTTGGCCTGAGCCGATTAGAATTTTTCCTGAACAATAACATGGGCTGGGGACCACCCCTAATAGACAGTCAGCACGTGGCTATGCTGTTTTGAAGGATAAGAGTTTAACAACATGCTTGTATGCCAGTCTGTGTCTGTTGGTCTCAGTATAAACATAGTCACAAGAGCCAGGGTCCTAGGCCAGATTACCTATCAAAAAATATTGTTCATTTTTCCTTCTATCTAAGCAAGTTGTTGCATCATGAGATCCAATGGAATACACCTATACCATGCTATACCAAGGAAAATACTGCTTATTCAGGGGACATGGAACTTGAGTATGTGGCCACACAACAGTAGGGAGATTTCAGCTGAGGAAGGGTGCCACTGAGGGAGGCCTTATGCTCAAATACTCCCCCACTGAAGTTGAAGTCTTCAGCTGTAATCTAAAGAATATTAGAATATTAATAGCTCTGCTGCTTTTTTCTAGTCTATATTCTGGAGTTTTCATGAGTGAGGTTGTGGAAATAAAAGGTACCTTCTTATTAACCTAACTGGTATGGTTAGATAGGTGTTCAGCTATCAAAACCTTCTTCTGTTACTGCTTTTTCATGTTCATATAATGAAGTTCATGACAAGAAAGCCAGTGTATTAAAAAACCACCAGCTATCATCCAAATTGAGGTTGCTTCGCCATACACTAAAGTCAAGAAGTTCCACAACAAAGGGAAGTTTACTCATGCCCCTTACTTCAGCTCAGCTGGGAGCAGGGTCTTTGAGATGATCTTTCATCACAGGGTTGCCTGCTGGTTTTCCTGCAGAATTCTGCTCATCCAAATCAGACAAGGAAAATTCCCCCCAGGCCAGCAGCTGGTGATCTTATTTCTGGCATACTAAAGCTGTTTTCAGCGCTTCAGTTTTCCACTTTGCATTATTTTAATGTAATGCTCCTCCACGTTAGGGAGACTCCCCACTTCTTAGACAGCACTGTCACTCTAGGCTTGAGGAACAGCCAGCCTCCCACCCCCAAAAGATCTTTAAAATGTAATCTTAAGTCTAATTTATTGTTTCTGCCCAAGATCCTGGAAAATTGCACTTTGGCTGCAGTCACACCTCAGTGGGAATGCCAGTTTCAATCCATTTCAGATAGGGCTTTGGAAACCTTTCCCAGCCCCAAAACTGCTTCGCCAGCTGTTTCCTTCCTGCTGGAAAGCCACAACCATCTCTCACCTGTAATTCTCTTGGACCCCCCTGCTGCGCTGGGTGTGGGGGCTGGGCAACTTTGTTCAGATCACTTGGTGACTTGAGCAGATCTGGTTCTGCTCTTTGCAGATCTGGTGCTGCTTGAATGTCAGCCTTCTCAGTCACTTTTTTGTCTAAGAGTTTGTGTATTTGGGAATGTCATCACTGTAGTTAGTTAAACTCTTTGGGGTGAACATCTGTTCTTGGGCCCTATGCTGTTTAATAGCTTTAAATATGCTGCTTTGGGGTGGTGTTTTCAATTGCTGCACTTTCTTGTATCAGTGCTATGGAGCTGCAGCTCGGTTATTCTGCCTCTTACCGACTGCAACCTCAGGGAGAGACTGTGGCCTTGGACCTCTCTCGGAGGAGACCTTGCAGAGGTCACACATGAATTACAGCTGAGCATCAACAAAACCCAATTTGCCATTCTGAGTCCCCATAAAAACTCATCATGATCATATATTATCACTCACTCTATCCTTTCAAAGGACGTGAATGTATTTTCAAGCATTTATCAATTAAGCCTCAAAATATCTCATTGAGGTACTGCAAATTAGGTGATAAAGGGATCAATTTACCTAACACTGATATGCACCTACTTCAGAAATTAAATAGCGCATCACAGCTATTGAACAATGCACATTTAAATCTCTGAATGATGTACTATAGCCACAAATGAGGAAATTAACTCCTTCACTGCAGCACTGTCTGGTTCATTTAGCAACAGCCTCAGCCAAGACTTTTTTTGTAAGTGAACTCCCTTGGGGAGAAAGGACCCAGAGAATACAGGAACCCCCATGTGCAGGAGTGTGAAAAGTGTGGGAGACAAAGCCTTAGACTGTGAAATATATGGGACAAATAGCTTTATCTCTGCCAGCCTTGTCTCTGGTGAATGACTAGATCCCAAATCTATCCATCAACTGGTTACCTAAAGTGTCCTCTATGAAAATTGCCTTCCTCTTTCATTATTAAGACTGCAATGATGGAAAAAATGTGATACCTTAGATTGCATCGTTCCTTCTTTGCTTACTTCCTCTAAATCCAGCAGTAAGTGAAATTTCAACTGAAAACTTTCAAATAGAGTACGTACAAGACACTGGGAGGTATATGTGGCTGGAGGTATCTACTCATGTACATGCTTATATGCGTAACATAGACACACATATATATGCACATATATATTTTATGCATATATATGTGAATGATTTGCTATATATTTTGCTCCACAAAGGATGTATGTTTACATACCTTACACTGAGTGACGAGTACTCAAGTGTTTGAATTTGGCATTGTTGATACATTTTCTTGAAGTTGCCAGAAATCAAAGGAATAAGTGGCACAGAGGGGACAAATTGTTGTGTTTATCAAGCAAGAAGCAAAAACTTGCTGTTTTTAAACTTTAAACTGTTATCGGGGTGGGGGAGCGGAAAGTACTCTTATTTCAGAAAATGTCTGGCAGCCAGATCTAGTATGATCTCTTTTGCTGCAGTAACAAGGTATCTCAGGGTTCCAGTTTCACATCATTTTGAGAAAAAATGTGCAGCAACACACCTTCTACAGAAGCTGTGAGCTTCAAGAGAAGCTAGGCGTGATCTCCTCAGGCCTTTCAAGCTCTGTGCAGAAAGCCCAATGGCCATATATTTATGATGCTGCACAAAAGGGCCATCCTACATTTGTAAACCCAAGAATCCCAGGCCTCCCAGCAACTGTTTAGTTGAGCTGGCAAAAAATCAGGCAGATTTCTGACAGAAATTCTTTCTGTGGCTCATTGGCAGCTCACTAAATGGTGTTTCTGAGAGATATTTCTGTTTCAAAGAATTGACAACTTCTGATGCAAACATGTCTCATTGGAAAATTCCCAACTGTTTTCCCAGTTCCTTCTTGACAATTATGACGATGGGAAAATTTCCTTTTTTAGACCCCTGATCATCTTTGCACCAGGGTAAATCAGGAGTAATATTCTTGAAGTCATTGGGTTTACATTGGTGGAAAATTGTTATAGAGGGAAACTGGGGTTTAGTCTCACCTCAGACTCCTGGATGAACGTCTACAAGGTATTCTTTCTGTCATTTAGAAATACTGGTAAATATGGTCTTTAAAGAAAAGCAATTAGATTTCATGTTCTGTGACCTTGGAGTCTGATTAAAACAATCTTCCTTGACTCTTTGCTAATTGATCAGCAGGCTCTTGTTTATGCACAACGCAACTGCTACCATAGATTTTTGGCTAGGTCTTGGCCAGCATACTGTTTTATAGCTACATCTTGGTGACACTGCTGCCTCAAAAGTCATTTTAATTGCATGTGTGGCTAGCCACCTTCCTAAGCATCTTCCCAACTTGACTGCATTTTTCCTGATACCCTGAATACCAGGAAAGGCAGCTCTATTATTTCTGTTTCTCAGGTGGGAGAAGAAAAATATACTCTTTCTTACGTGATCTATCACTCACTGATGCTGATAACAATCAGGCTATTGACTGCTGAGCAGTGAAGAGCTCTTGCTTGTCACTGTCAAGGCTCCTCTGTTGTATTACTGAAATGCTCAGTGAAGCAGAGACTGGTTCCTCAGCCCAGCACTTATGCTGTGCACATGGGGTGTGGAAAGCCAATACTTGATATATTTCCTAACAGTTTATAGTACACTGCACATTCTGGGTGGGTTCCAAGCAGTACTTAGTATAAATGATATGCCAATCAAAATTATTTTTGCAACTATAACCTGTTATATTGCAGTCTCTTATCTGAAGCGTCAATTTGATATAAGCCAGATCTCTTTTCTTAAGCTTTAACTCTTACACGTATTATTTCCTTTGTCCTGAACTAATCCTGCTTCTGTCCTGTAAGCTTTTCGATAGTGCACAACAGTAAAGCATTATTTATCTACTGGTTATACAAATCTTAATCATCACTGCTTCCATTAGGTCATGTGAGTTTTATTCCTTAGTTGGGAGTGAATTTTGTACAGAATATTTGACGTGCATCAAAGAGTAAATAAGATTTGGAAATGTCCAGCATGTTCCTTCCAGGCTAGTTTTCTAATAATTCAGCTTCTGTGTAAAAGCTGACTTTTTCCAAAAAGTCCCCTGTAGCCAGCAAGATGATTAGTGAAAATTTGACTATTTCTATTGGTAAATAAATGTATGGTTTCATAGTGTGCCAGGTTTGTCATTACAACTAACATAAAGAGTTCCTTTCTCCACTCTTCCTTCCTGGCTTCTGTGCAGTAAAAAGTGGGGTAGCTCTCCCATGAGAAGTTCAAATGCAGGCACCTGGAGCAGAGGTTACTAGAGCATTATAACCCAGTGACTTGGACATTCATCTTGGAAGTCAGTGACTCCAGATCAAAACTCTGGCCTGAATCAGAAAGAATAATGATGTGTTCAGACTCCAAAGTATATTTATTATCTACCAAGCTACTGGCTGGCTTTCAAAAAAAAACAAAAAATTATAGCCTTCATTGACAAAAAGTTCTATATACAGTCTGAAAAATCAGTCCTCTCAACACTTAAAAAAATTAATAACTTTTTTAAAAGTTTTTTAAAAATTTAAAATTTGTAACATTTAAAAGAGATAAATGTATTGTTGTTGTTTTGGGGTCTTTTTTGTTTTTAAATCAGAAATGTCCCAGCTGGTTCGGCTCCACTCAAAACACATACTTCCAGGAAGGGTAAGGTCTGAACAATACCCTCCCAAAACCAAAGGTAACACCCAGTTGTCTTGCATTTCTTAGGTTGTTATATTTTGTTCTGGAGTAGAATTTTTTTAATTTGTTTTGGCTGTGGGTTAAGTTTTTTACACCAAGCACCATGGTTTTTTACACCAAGCAGTTGGTAAATCCTATAACTGTTTGGCTGCTGTGCAGAACATCATGGTGGAAAAACTGATGCAGTAAATCCTCCCAGAGATTTTGAAACGAATTGATTTGAAAGCCCCCTAGTTCTCTTGCAGGCTTTAGGTCCAATATAGTGCATCATAGAAGAGCACTGTAGAAGAAATAGGTTGCTTTAGTCTGTGTGAAAAATCTACCCAGAATGGATACGTGTAATAGGGCTGCTAACAATTTATTCACCGTTAGGTCTTTGAATTCCAACTTAAGATTTCTTATTGACTGATGCCAAATCCTGGAGATAAGATTTCCTCTCTCCTTTCATTTTTCACTGTGAATAGCTGATAATCTGGTGCTTTCACAGAAACCCGTCTGGGTCCCTAACCTTGGACAGCTTTTGTGCTCTGTTGTCTATTGCCCTGAGCGCTATACCTGCTACGCATGAATGCTGTAATTTTACAGTGTGACCTGCAGATGAGAATAGAGGCAACTGTAACCTATTAGACCATGAACTTCATTTTCTGAGGACCTGCAGCTCCCGTTGAAAGTTCTGCATATTGGCAATTTCTGAAAATGAGACCCTCCCCCACCTTTTTATAAGAAATCTTGACAAAAGCCTCTGGGGCTGAAGTATTGTTGCAGGAAGGCTGATAGTTAATAAACCTTGTCAACCCTGCCTCGTTCTTCTAATCATATCTTACAGTGTTTTTTGGTTTAGTTTTTAATCTCATCTGCTCTCCTCTCTCACTCTGTATTTTTAGCTTTATGACTGAAAACCCTTGATGGGAAGTGCAAACACATGCATCACTTGCAGAAAGGCGAAATGTGCAAATGTGCTTCTACCACTATTTTTTTAATTTACAGTACGTACTGCTTTTTTTTTTTTCTCAGGAAAACTTTACTATAAAGCATTGCCCTGTCTTCACAAGTGGAAACAAAAGCTTTTTTGTCATAGATACACAAATGTTACCAAAACCGTATTCTCTTTTAAAAATAACAGATGCACCAAATTTTGTTTCACTTCTGCCCAGGACACAGCCAGCATGAGTGGTTTAGAAGGTCCACTAGCAGAAATCAATATAGCTGCAATCAATCCAATGGTGTTATCATTAGATGTAAATCAGGAGTCCGTGTTCTCAGTTCCCTTCTTTATACCCTGGGAAATCTTCTTATATTAATCAAAGTTAAAGGTATAAGAAAGTAACCTGTGTGTCTTTATATACACACTTCAGTTGACAGAACGGTTTCACCTGGGTTTATTAATAAAAGTACCATAAATACAACACTTGCAAATTACAGAGCTCCGCTTTAAGGCAGCATTGCACATACTGCAGTAATAGGTTCTGAAGTATAAAAATATGATAAAGAAATACCTGATTTAATACAAAATAGTGAGTTTTGTGAAAGCTAGAAGGTTTCTTGATTGTGCGATGCCTGTGTGAGTGTGTCAGACCACTGTCAGTGCCTGTGCTCCAGGACAGCTCAATGGAGATCTTTGCAATGCCTACAGGAAAGGTGTGTTTCTTTAGCTTCAGCTGCAGCAGATTTTGTTTCTCCCTTTGGTCAGCCTGTGGCAAGCCAGCCAAATTAACAACTGCTGCAAATGTCTGCATCATTGACGTTATCTTTGAACATCTATAATCAAACCCATGACTTCAGGCAGAATAGCAAATGAGCTGCACAGTTTAATACAGATGCTGCAAATCTGTACCCTGCTGGGCTGTTTGGTCCTGCCTGAGTCCAGTGAGTGCTCAAAGCCACCATGCTATGTGACAAAACAAGCTTTGCTTGCTGCTTTTACTCAAGAGCCACCATGCAGTTGGAATAAAAAGGTCATGCTGAAGTGAAAGGGCCAGGCTAAATGCACATGTACCTCTTCCCTGAACAACAGGCTTAAGACAATAAGAAGTTTCCCCAGATGTGTGTGGGTTTGGTGCTGCTAAAAATCAAGCGATCAATCTGTCTCTGAAAAAAAAAACAGCTGTTGGTCTTCTACTCAGTTGAATAACTAGTTCATACAGATGTTGAGATGCAAAAGACAAAACTCTGAGCGGCAAAGTCAGCACAACTTGCGTGGAAAATATAGGGAGAACCAAGGGCAATTGTGGAAAAGCTGCAGAGCGGTTTGCTAGAGCATGAAGCAAAAAAATGGCCTATCCTTTCATATTCAGTGTTGAATGTACACAGAGACATTAAAAGATCTGATGGCTGCAATCTGCTCTAACCTTTTATCTCTGAGGAGTGATCTAATAACTCACTCTTGGCTGTACCAGTTATGAGTTATCACTTTGCTCGCTCGTGAAGATGAATGTAAACATCTTTACCGCTCTCAGCCATCATGCATTCTGTAATTCTCTCTGTGTGTGAATAAATAAGCTACGTTATTAAATTAATAATAAAATCTGGCTTCACTTAAGTTACAGCAGGGAGTGTATTTTTCTTTTTCTTTCTTTTTTATTAGTAAATGAGAATTTGTAGCTGCATGAGTGTTAATCATGAGCTACTAAGTGCCTACCCACATCCTGTCTGTATGCTGATGCAAATGAGCTGATAGGAAATTATGTATCGTAGTTTATAACTTTTTTGAGAAAAGTAAAAGGCTATATTTCATACATGAAAGGGAACTAAATCTTGATTGCTCTTCTGCAGCAAGTAGATGGCAGAAGCTTTTTCCAGTAAAAAAATAAAATTGTGAAACCATTAAATATGGGTTTTAGTATGGTACCGGTAAGCTCCACAAAAGTGGTCATTACAGCATTTAATGACTGATTTGATGTAACATTAGCACATTAGCACACTTGGAGTTTGCTTGGGATCATTAAATAAGTGTGTTATTAGCTGATGATAATAGCTAGTCTTACATGCATTATTTGATAAAATATACCTTGCGTATATCTCATACGCAGCTAAGCATAAAGACAAGACTCAGTGAAAAACAGATCACCTAATTCTATCAATTTTTCACACTTCATCAATTGAATTTTAACACTGTAGTGATTCTGGTGCATACCACAATTAGGAAAAACAATCAGTTTTCCTATATTTAAGACAGGTCTCTGTTCCTGGAGTTTGAAATGAATATATTCCAAATGCATTGCTGGTGGAGAAGTAGTCCTTTCCCCCACACTAGTACCTTCCCACTGTCGCCCTCGCCCCAAAATACTTCACCGAAAAAGTAAAAATGTAACTTCTTTACTTTTGCCAAGACAGTCCTCTCCTCGCAGAGAAAAGTCGCTTTTCTGCATCGGGCATGTTCAACTTGCATAGAAATTAGTTCATCTGCAAGTCCAGCTCTCGATCTAAGAGGTAGTGTGAGGTAACGCATTTGAGCACCTCTGTGCAGTCCCAGCTCAGGGAGGGCTCGGGAGGCTGAGGCGGAGGGCTGGGGACAGCGAGAGCCTGGATGGGAGCGGTGGGAAGCCCCCTGAGTGCTCCAGTGGCTTCTGAGGCTGCTCCTTACAGCTAGAGCCTGACCAGCTCCTCTCCCGAGCTTCATCCCCGGCTGCTTCATCTCCTTGTGTTCAGCAGGAGAAAGCCCCTCTCGGCACAAGCAAAGGCTCCTTTGTGCACACCTGGGTAGGCAGACGAGAAGGGGAGGCTCCTTTCTAGGGACCTCATTTTATTCCTGCCTTTGTTGAGGCACGGGCTCCTGTTCTGCAAACTGCTTATGCTGGGTGGAGCCTGGCTGGTTCATCTCTGCAGTTTTCCCTAAGGCCGTGTTACTGAATAGTTCTCCCATGGGGTTTACTTGCACAGCTTGTTCCGGTTTCAGAGAGATGACTGATTCTGCTGAAGGTATTGGTGCATAAAATTGGAGTGCTAGGAGGCCCAGTGACATCTCTAGGATGAGAATGGACTTTTTAAGTGCAATCGGAATGATTCCTTCACTTAACAGACCACTCTCTGCAATACCTCTGCTCAACTTTTGTGCAAATACCAGTCTGTGAGGCTTGAACAGTCTAGCAACAAAAACAAATAATAATAGTTTCAGCTACTGAAGCCTTAATATTACAACAGGTAAGAAATAAACTTAAATGTCCACAGAGTTTATGTATTTACAGTCTAAAGTTGCAAAGCATAATCTGTCTTAAATGCACATACTTTTAAACCATCCCCATTCAATGCAGTGGCAAAACTTTCTCTGATGTCAGTAGTGTGTAGGATAAGGTCCTACGTTTTAATACTGCTGCAGCGTTCAGCCTGACTTTAGGATTGTTAAAAATGGCATGTAAATTTTTCAGTGTAACTTGTCAGGAGAAGAGACAGCTCCTGGCATTCCCAGGGAGCTGTACTCCTCCTGCCAACAGCGGGTTGTGTCTGTGGCACTGCATCCCGATCCAGCTCAAGGTTTTTCAGAGGTGTGGGGAAGATCAATTTTGCTGCTGTGAGGTGCAGGGGGAGCTGAGGAGGAAGTTTGGGTTAAGCTGCTGCTTCCACGAGAAGTGAGCGTGGGGGAATGGCAACGGTTTGGAGAGCTAGGGCAGAAGTGAGACCTATTGCTCCCACTATGGGAGAGAAGGGGTTTCTGTGAGGAGCCCATGCCCACAAACACCCTTGACTGTGACAGCAGGACAAGCCTATTTTCCAGTGCAGTGATGACCACTCTCACCAAGAGTACTTTACTGTTCTGGGCAATTGCCTGCTCAGCCCGCTCCACAAGCTGGCCCTGTGTCATATCTGCATAGTTTCTGCCAAAACCACCTTCTTTCCTTTACAGTTGTCTCCTCAGAGCTAAATGTATCTATAATTTTAGGTATTTGGTCGTCATTTTTCTTCCAAAAGCTCTTTGATGCACAGCTGCAGTTACCCTGCTCTGTGTCAGACTTTCTGAACATGCAGGGAGAGGTTAAACAAATAGCAACCCCATGGAAGAAATGTGTTCCTTAATAAGAAACTTGGTGAACAAAGTGGAGCCTACTTTCCCATGGTGTCAGATCTCATGGTCAGGTTCCTCAGCGTCTAATAAGGTGTGGGTGTGACTTGAAGATGTCTTTTCAATGAAAGGAGCCATTTTTCAATCAAATGTTTCTGCCTTGTTGAACACCATTGTTGAGTAAAAGGTGAAGTTATCTTGCAACTTTCCCCTTTGTGGGGATGCTAATAAGATTGTTCTTCTCCCAGCCTCCTATTTTCATGTAGCTTGCAGGAGCTTAATATTTTTGAGAGTAGTTTCAACTTGATTTGACAGACCAGTGGCTTCGGAAAGTACTTGGGAGACTGACATAGAGCACACGCTTAGGTGAATGCATAACCTCTGCTTCCATGGGGAACCAAGCCAAGCAGCACTCTTACAATAACGAGACTATTATTTACCAAAACAAAAGTATAAGCTCATATAAAGCAGAATGAAACAAACAAGCAGAACACCATGCAACATCAATGAAAGAAAACCTTTCTGTGCTTCTTACAGAACTGTTCAGGGTTGGCTTAGCACTGCGCTTCTTTAAGCCAATGAAAGTTTCAGGCTTTGTGAAATAGTCTCCACCAGCATGTTTTTGTTGTTTATCTAATTTGTTTCTTTATGAAATATCTCTTTTCTTCTTCTTTTTTTTTAAAAGGGAAAAGACTGTGTCAACAGCATGTTAACCAGTTCAAACAACTAGGTTCTGAGATTCCCCAAACAGTGAGGCTTTCTTCAGTGGCCAAAGCTGAAGGGGAGAGAATTTTTCAGGTTGAAGAATTTTAAATATTTTTAATTAAAAAAAAGTAAGGATTTGTGAGAAAATTAGAGCATTTTCACAAATATGTGAAATAACTCCCAGTGAATTCAAATTTTAATGTTGATTCATAGAATGGTTTGGGTTGGAAGGGACCTTAAAGATCGTCTAGTTCCAACCCCCCTGCCATGGGCAGGGACACCTTCTGCTGTGCGGGGGGCGGGGTGTTGAAGAGGCCTATGTTGAGTGTTGGTGCACCTTTCCAATTTGATAATACCAAGCAGCTTTCGCATGCCTTGTTTTATACTCAACACCGGGCACACAATTTTTCGGGAAAACAGGGCTGCAGTTTTGGTAGGGGGCCGTGCTGTTGTACTGTTGCTTAAAACGTACAAGTCGCTGTTGTCTGTCACACTGTGTGACCAGACTGGAAGATGCATAGTTAATGGACTAAATGCTTAGTAGTGCTCTCCTCTTTGACCACTCACTGTATTTCATCTTTAGTGCACTGTGCTGTGTTAGCAACAGTGTTTCTATTAAGTTAATTTGGGTTTGAGTGGCTTTCACTCATACTTGTGCAGTCTGGCTAATATCTCCATGAGCTGGTCTCTGATTAATCTTGTCAAATATATCCTACCACCAGTGCATACCAAGTTCTCATAAAATACTGACATATATTTGTCAGCAGATTCAAGTATTTTCTGTGCACATAGGCAAAATTTGGATCTCCTTGAGGTCATATTCACATTTCATAATAGGAATGTAAAAAAGCCCGTAAAGATGAAAACTGCAATTGCATACCACTTATTCGAAAGAAAAAATAGCTGAAATATGTGATGACCTTCAGTATCTAGACTGCAGATTAAGTAAATTTCCCAGCATATGAAAGAAATAATCCCTACTAATAACCAGAATACACTTCTCCAAAATGTAAACATCAGTGCTGGTCTGCCAGGGCAGAGTATAAAGTAAAGGAGAGAAAATAATTATGAGAATGGTTACCTTTGTTTACCAAAAGTATCATACACTGGACTAGAACACAGTAGAAGCTCCTGCACAATTTGTAGTTTGCTTGGTTGTTTTCTAGACGAGGGTCAGGCCCAGCATGGGTTCTCCCTCACAGAAAGAGTAGTTTCGGCTGCAGATCACCAAGTCCATCCAGCTCAATCCCACTCAAAACCAGATGACACCAGGACTAGATTAGGTCAGCTGTTGATTTGTCTAGCTAAGCCCTGCAAACCTCAAGGGGCAGAGATTTGGCAGCATCTCCGGCCAGCCTGTTCCTCTCCTGCACTGCAGTCCTAGTGAAGAAAGGGATTTTTTTCCTAAATTGTCCTAATCCAACCCTCCCAGCTGCAGCCTGTGACTGCCGCCTCTTGTTAAACCAGCTGCTGATAACGAGAGGAATTTGGGTCAGACACATTTGCACCTTCTCTTCAAGTACACATATTGCTTCTTACCCTCTTCTTCACCAGATTTTGTACCAGCCTCCTCCATCTCACCTTGCAGGGCACATGCGCATGGTCCCTATGCATCACTGTAGCTCTCAGCAGGACCCTCTCCAGTTTCTCTACATCCTTTTCAAGTTGGGAGGCCCAGTGCCAGATGCAGCATACAGGGGCCACCTCACCAATACTGAGTAGAGGGGGATGAGAGCATTCCTTAGCCTGCTGGCCACCCTCCTCCTAAAGCAGCCCAGTGCCTGGTTTGCAGTGACAGTATTTCATTGGCTCATCCTCCACCTAACATCCACTGTAACCCCCAAGTCATTCTCTTTGTTCCATCTCTGTGCTACTAACTTGTTGCTTGCTCTTTCTCGAGTTATTAATTCTATTTGCACGTGCCCTTCGTGTCTGCTGCTTCAGGGAATTGAAGTGAGAGCTTTGTGTAATCTCCAGGGGACTGTCTCACACTACAAGTTTGCACAGCACTCAATACAGTGGGGTCCCATAAGCTTGCTTATAATTATACTAACTCATAAAATGGAAAGGTGTATCTTTCTATTGCTATTTCAATATATACATTAAATAAGCTATAAGTCGTCTCCATATTTTAATACACCAACAACAAGAACTATACTGTGAAGGATGAGCATGATAAGATTGTGAGGAATATAACAGATTCTTTCCCTGTTTTGAATAAACTTAAATCTGTCTAATTGTCCAAGGGTTCAGTAATGGTGGAGTCTGCTTCATCGACCTGGAAGACAGCTAACCACAGTGAGTTTACGTTATTAAAATACTGCCCAGGGATGTTCCTGAGCACTGGAAAGCAATGATCAGTACTCTTGAATTGCTAGGACATTGCTTTATATGATTTTTGCCCCGTATCCAGTCCTCCCAAACAATTCCCAGCCAAATTTTGGGAGTTGGAATTTACCAGAAGCTATTCCTAACAAATAATTTGGTGTCACTATATCTACCGAGAGAACTTAGTAACAAAAAACTGTGAGATGTCATGTAGCCTAGGAACATCCAGTGCCTAGGCACAATCCTGGGTATGTTTAATTTACTAGTAGACGCAGCTATACATGCCTGTCCTGTGCAATTATGTGGAACTCAAGTTCTGTATTCATACAACAGCAGTAACTGAGAAATAAAAGACTTTTCTTCCATGACTGAAAAAAGCGAGTAAGGCCCATGTTACTTGGAATGAAGCACAGATCAATAAAGTTATGCCAAACAAAATAAAACCCTTTTAAGATGTAGCAGAAATCATAACACTTGCCGTAATAGACTTTATTCGTATTTCCATAATAGTTAAAAAGGACTTCTGTGACTTAGAAATAAGGGAAATGTGCTGCTTTTTGCAAAACATATTTTTATGTCAGCTCGTCTCTTTCATCAACCTTTCCTCCTGGGAAAAAAAAAAAAAAAATAAGAAAATAAAAAAAATAGCCTGTATGGAAAACTTCGAGCTATTTATGAATTTGAGCTCCAGATATCTCTTAGTCTCATTCAGTGCCTGGTTCCCTCCATCCGGCGTTCCCCTTCATGATACCTTGTCCATACCTCTGCTGTCTGGGGCAGACAGCCTTCAAGTTCTCCTTTCTGTTTCCTTCTCCACATCAACCACATCTCCCTCACGGCTTCCACAATGGCTGTGAAGGCGGTTACTCTATCCTCTATGAAGTCTAGTCATTTGAATTAGGAAGGGATCAACTGTACACAAAGTGCCACTGTAGCGGTGCTGGGGTTGCACAGCTCAGCCTCCTGCTGCAGTGACAACCACAAGCCGTTCAGGCTCCATTATAATTTTCTGTGAGCATATACAGCCAGTTCCTAAACTACTTCACCTCACTGAATTTTCACCTCTCTATTTTCTACTTTTTTTTCCTCCATTCGTTCTTTCAAAGCACTTTTACAGAAATACATAATAGTGGGGATGACATATTAACATTTCTTAAGGGTTTATGACTCAGGTAAAACAGTCACAGTCAATGTTTCTTCTCTTTACATAGTCATAGAAATAGCTTAGCTCCTGAAAGGCAGAGAGGCACCATGTTAGCATCCAAGAAGGAATCGTATGTAGATGGGGAGATGTGTGCTGGTGTGGGCAGAGAAGAATTGAATGTGTAGAGCAGGAGAAAGGGAGTGAAAGAGCTGCAGTAAGACACCATCACAGTGGCAGGTGCACAGAGGAAAGCACCACTCTGAGCACAGTCTAGCGACAGAAATCCAAGGAAAAAAGGTCTACAGAATTTATTTTGGCTGTGGTGTGACCTGAGAGAAGCTCAGAAGCATGAACTGTCTCCTGTGGGGTCATTTGCCCCATCACTCTACTGGTGAACAGGACTCTGAACAGTTTTTATAAATCAAAGAGATTGAATCACAGTTACCTAATTCTACCAAACCAAATTAATACTTTCAGTGGAAATTCAGTTAATCTTTGCACCGAACAGCTACAGTTCCCCCTGCTCTATTCCATTTCCCCACTCTAATGACTCTGTGTAACTGCCTAAAATGTAGCACAGGAGGTGTAGTGAAGCCAGAGAGACCAACACATTCAAAAGAATAAGACTCCGTGATGTAGAATTACAATTTGCAGAAATCTCTGTGACAACCCAGAGAAGCAGAGTTGTCACTCAATGTAAAAGCTGAGTGCCTTGACGTATTTAAATGAAAGAAAACTTGCAGAGTTCCTCACTTCCACTTTTAGTCTCTATTTTGACTTTTCATTGTAATTCAGGATGGAAACAGTATCCAAGCATTGGGAGGGCCTGCAGGAAGCACTCATATTCCGGCCTCCCTTCTGCCTAGTGTCATTCTACACGATGTCAGAGCAACTGCAGGTTGGGCAATGAGTAGCCCAGAGTGCTAATAACCAAGTCCTTTCCCACTTAACTGAATGTCTAAAACTGATAATTCAGTGGTTCCTGTTAAATACTTTATGTTACTTTATATTTGCTCTCGAAGAGGCTTTAAGAGAAAGAGAAAGATAATGATGTATGCTGCATATGCATTATTGTTGGTAAAGGCATGTGGCATGTGCTGGTAGTACCATTCAGGACTGTTGTCACATTCCAACTTGCTTCAGCAGGTGTTGTGAGAGCTGTGTGAATGTCGGCAGACAGGTTGCTGAGCCAAGAGTTTACTTCTAGACCTCACTATTTTTCTTTTCATTTGTGGTTTATCATCTTTGAAAGAGCAGTATTAGCTTCTTCCATCAGACAAAGTTCTCTTTTTTTTTTTCCTTTTTTTTTTTAGTTTTGAGAAGATTCTTTATTGGATGTTGATGAGATCAAACATTCTTCAGAGCCCTTAGATTGGTTGTCAAGGTACTGCTTTATTCAGTAATATGGAAATGCAAAAATTCAGTCTTGCTTTCAGTGGTGTGTGTATAAAATTACTTTTTTCAAGCACCTCTCTAATAATCTAGAAACACTGGCTGACATAGTTTATCAGAAAAACTGATTAAGTAACCTATCTAGTACACTTCAAGTATTAAAAACTGAGTCACAATTAATCAAAGCCTCTTAGAGGAAGTTACTTGACTCATTTTAGTGCAAAGAAAACTTATCCCATCCATGTCAAGGAATAAAATGTTTACTATTGTGTTTCAAAATCAGAATAAAAGTGATTTTTTTTTTTCATTAGATCCATGTAAACAGTGTTGTAGATCACCAGCTCGCAGTACAGGACCCAGAATGGTATTGATGAGGTTAACAGGATTTCAATAGACCCTCAGAGATTACCATCTGGAGTTCCCTAGGTGAATTACTAAAATTGTATGACTGTCAGCACTTTTGAGCTGAAAAGGCAGTGTGTTTAGATGCAGTGCAATAGTTTTAAATAGCACATTATGCATCAACAGAGTACCAAAATGGAAACAGGATTAAAAAAACACTAGTGATAATACCCCATAGGATACACTTTCATGATTTGATCCGAAAGACATCAAGTTTGGCTTTTTGAAAATGCTATAATGTCTTTATTTATGAAGTTTCTCTCTGATAGTAGCAGCTAATTTCCATTTGGGCATAGATGTGGCTGGTAGTTTCATAGTTTGCATGAAGTCATGGTGATGATTAGTCAACATGAAGTCTGGCAGTGTTTTGTCCTCTGGGAATTACCTCTGGAAGTTCATGAGAAAAGTAGTCATGGGAAAGCCATAAGTGTAAAAAAGGAAATATCAAAAAGATGGTGTAAGTGATGTGATGTAGGAGGTGAGAGACAAAGAAAAAAAGCGCAGTAGCAAATACTGGCAACGTTGCACCCAGTGTTGTTAGCAGTTACAGGAACTGAAAGGCACAAATTAATTAGGTATTGAGCTCTTCCAATTTCTGTTAAGAAAAACCATTGATTTTTTGCTCTGTTCCTTCCTGACAGTAACTTTGTAGAGAAGATAAAAAAGGGCTACTGCATTTGCGTTCTTTCTGCTCCTACTCTCACAAGCAGGTTTAGCCAAATTTATCCGGGATATATTTGCCTACCGTCATAGCCAAAGCTGTGCTGATTGAACACCTTGGGGTGAGGTGGGGTGGGAACTTCACACCCCCAAGTCTGGGCAAGTAGAGAAGAGAAGAGGCAGAAGTTGTAGCACAGCTGAGCATCAGTGACAAAGATAGCTGGAGGGGAAAATTAAGCACTGGTCTGGGAACAAGCTATAATTTTAAGAGCATGTTTTACTGAGTTGTTCTACTGAGTCTAAGTTACTACCTCTGGCATAGATCTGCACACAGAAGACACAGTGCTCATCTGTGCTTTTTCTAGGATGGATGTGCAGTTTTGAAATTAAGATATTAAAATCTTGCATTGTGTCTTCAGTGAATAGGGAAAGCATGCTTTTGCACTGAACTAACTATTCCACATAAAATCCTATAAAGGACAATGCAAAAGAGTGGAGATATAGGTTCATATTTCATCAATACTATCTGCATGCTATGGAGAGGAAAGTATTTAGTATTGGGCAACTGCTTTGAGAATTATAGGGGGAATTCTTAACATTATAACCCTGGTAAAAGGTGGAGGAAATTATACAACAAGGACGGGAAAAGGTGTAGAGGAATTCATATAGTAGGTGTTGTCCTTGAGATTAAATTAAATCTGAACTTTCTCATTGTTTCAAAAGCAAAGTTGACTCTAACTTTCTAAAAATATGCACATATGAGGTTTGAATCTAGAAATGTTGTAAAGGGGTTTTTTCACCCCTCAAAATCTGCCATTCTGCTCTTATCCAACATATTGAGTTGCATCATTTTTGGTTTATTTTTCTTGAGATCTAAATTCTCCTGGAGAAACTACCTTAGCATCATATAAAATATATATCTCATGCTGGGCTGGATTCTGATGCTCTGTTTCATGCCAGTCAGAGTTCATACGCTCTCAGTTCACTGAGAAACACAAAAGAACTCATAAAGTAATAAGAGATTAGAACCCAGCTTAAGGTGAGCCCCTCATTCCTCCTTGCATAAGGGCCACCAACAGGGTATGTTCTAGCAAAACTCATACAAAACATTATTCTCAAGTCCAGTTTGTTAGCTAGATAATTAAGAGACTGAAAACATAGTTTCTGTAGAACTGAGGACACCAGGGGCACCTCAGTTCCCAATATTTTTCTCAACTAGTTTTGATATGTGGGCTTTAATGATTGAATCAATGTGTTGCAGGAAGGACATCAAGATTTTAAAATATTGCTGTATCATACTTAATTTGCAATGCTTTTCCTTTTCCGTCAGCACAGTTAAGATGACATTGTGCAGTGACTTAGTCAAGAACAAAATGTTTTCAGGCCTTTCCCCGTGGGTTTTTTTTATGTAAGGAATAATAAAAGTTCTCTCATAATTTTTTATATATAAGTGCAGCTACTTCATGTTGCGTACCAAGACCTGTAAAGGGCTCTGGTACTTGGATTTCTTCTATTTTTACAAAAGAAAACATATCTATAATTAAGCTTATGCCATAAAGGATTTTCTTATTGAATTTTCCTTTTGACATGATTGATTTCTGTATTGACTCTAGGAAATGGAAACCAGTAAGTAGAATCTGACATAAAAGAAATATTTGGGCTCCACGGTAATGTCATTTACTACAATAGGAGTTAAACTAGAATACAAATTGCCACCAGCTTCTTCTGCATATGTAAATGCATTTTTTTTTCCTCAGGGTCATAGTTGCATCCTGTTTCGGGGGACAAATAGGCAGAGTCAGTGATTCACCTGTCACTGCAATGGGGGTGGATGGGAGGGAATTTGTAAATAATTAGGGTACCTGGCACAGAATTTTGGCCTAGAAAACATTAGCGTATAGTGTGTCAGAAGAGCTAAAGTCTCCCTCTGCTCTTTCACATGGAATAAACATGAGAATAACCTGCAGGTGAGTGGATTTCTGTGCCAACCTGAAATAAGCATTGGCTCTGCTCCTGTCGCTATTACTCACTGCTCCAGATGACCAGTGATACTGATGTTGTTGTTCATCTGTGCTGAGCAGCAGTACTACTGTGTCAGATGCGCTATAGGTCATAAAATTGCAAAGTGATGGTGGTGATGTTCCAAGTGAATTTTTACCTGCTGTATAATTTCATAAAACAATAAACACAAATCTCCTGCATTCATCCGGTAGCATAGTTAGTTTGCAGAGCATCAGGTGAAAAATCACTGCAAGTTGCTCACCTAATAATAATAATGGTCAGCCAGAATTGCTAATAAATCAGGCTTAGACGCTCTAAGACATTCTATCTAGATTATTTATTTTTTCATTACAGGGCTTGATTTTGCAATTTATTATACCTTTTATTATTTACATTCTACTGATACCCACGTTTTGCTCTGTTACTGCCGAAACTCGGCAGAAGACACACATCCCTGCCCCAGGAATCCCACACCAGCTATCACACCCCAGTCCATGCTTTGTTCAGTGTCAAATCCTGCTCAGGGATGGAAGCTCCAGGCATCTTGCCCCAGCCTGTTCCCACGAGCGCCTGGCACGGGGACCACACACGAGGGGCAGAAGTCTGGAGGAGCAGGTCCAAACACCGCGCTGCATTTGGGGGCATCTGGGTCCAAACACCGCTGGGTAGGGCAGGAGTTTGACTCCAAAGGATGCTTCTCCAATAGACTTTTCCTGGCAGAGTGGTGGTGGCTGGGTTCAAATAGGCATTTTTCAGCCGAGAGAATCACGGCAAGATGTGGAGCGAAATGCCAGTCATTTCTGTATCTTTGAATTCATAATGTGCGGAATAAAACGTTAACATGTAACATTTGACTGTTGGAAAAGATGAAAAGAGGCTATTTTCAAATTCCCCAAATGACATGAGTTCTGCAATTATAAGTAAAGGAACTTCAAAGTCTCCCAAAAATGCTACAATAAGTGTTGTAATGCCTCCAGGGGAGAAAAGCAATAAAGCTGTCATGAGACGTGGATCTTGCTTTGCCTTCCATTTTGTTTCTGGGCTGAGCAGCCGTCCGTACAGCAAATAAGTGCATATACAGTTACGGTTTGCCTGAGTCTTGGATGTCGCAGAGACCTTCCCTCTCTCTTCCTCTGTCTACCACTATTGGAAATAAATTCGGCAGAGCTGCTTTAAGTAGCTGCCCGAGGTTTAGAAAGAAAGCTGGGACAGACTGTGGAGGGCATAATCTATGAAGCGTCTTTGGAGATTCACTCCCCCGACCCTGATCTGACAGTACTCAAAATCGCTGATTTTCCAAATGTAAGCTCATGTATTTTTCTGGGCTTTCTGTGCAGATGGAGTGAATGGAAATAATTGAGTTGTGAGGAAAAGCTTTCGTTTTGGTGCACCAAGAGGCTTGTAATAAGAACATTAGCACACTTATTAAAATGTCTTGTTTGTTCATGCCCTGAGTTTTAGACAAGGGTATTGCATTTTCATTTTTTTAAAAAGAAATCTAAATAAAAAGCTAATAGCCAATTTCTGAGCATGGCTGACTAGATGGGAATTTGCTAACATTAATATATTCTCATTAGAGAAATTTTATCGTGCTCCGGTCAACAGAGAAGACATTTGGCCACGGATTATAGTCAGTTTAAAAGCAGGACCAGCTCCAGCAGCCGAGGTGGCTCTTTCCCACTGCACTGCCAGCAGTTTCTGCTGAGAAACTTGCCTTCACCAACCCTGGCGAACCACCAGAGCCAAGTGGCAGCACGTGAGCCACCCTGTCATACCCGATTTCCTGCTGGTGTTGGGGATATGACCAGTGGTCCCCTGGCCCAGCTGGCTGCCGTTTCAGCACCCTGAGGTTGCTGTGGCCTTCACTGGACCTGTCTGTACTCTGCCCCGGGCCACTTCCCAGGGAGCAAGAAGACTTAAGGACTCTGTCTCATCCTTGTGCCGCACCGCTGCGTGCAGCAGGGTCCTGCCTTAGGATGCCACCCATGTGCAGACCTACCAGTGAACAACAGATTGCAGCTCTCTCGTTTGGAGATTGCTGCTCCAACTGCTTTTTAGAGCCATCCTCTTTGTGTGCTAATTGTGTGACTGGAATGTCTCCACAGCCATCGCATCAGAAAAACTGAGTTAAAACCTCAGCGCCAGCCTGGCTTGTAGTAAGCGGAGGGCCCTACTGCTTATTAATGGGTTTCCACGAGGACTCGGCATGTAACGCTTAGCTCCAAGGGACGGTGACACTGCGACCCAGGTGATACATTGCAGCCTTGCAGCAGGCAAGAACTGGTAATCGGGTACACCCTCCCTGGGAGAGAGACAGCTGCAAAGATCCAAACCCTGAAGTCATGGCAGCTTTTCCACAGTTAGCAGAGATTATGTAAATCCTGAGCCAAAGCCCCCAACATCTATTTTATTTTGAACAGAAGGCTAAAATATGAATGCTGAAACATTCCAGATTCAGCAACCATAAATACAGGGATGGCACAAACAATAAAATTAATAGCAGGACCTCATACGAGTGTTGCTACCTTGTAAAATAACAACAACAACAATGAAAAAATCTCCTCTGTATCCACACATATTTCTAATTAAACCACCCAGAAAAGAAAGAAGAAAGGCAGTCTGGGTTGACTGAGCCATAGAAAGACATTTTGGCACTTGAAGATCCTCCTTCCAGCTGGGCTGCTGCCGGCGGCTTTGAGATGCTCTTCTTGGTGGAGGGAGGAGAGCAGCCACCCTCAGTGCTTGGGGTACCTGTGCCCCATTTGGGGTCCCCCTTCCCCAACTCTCCTGTAGGGCGGTCCATGCAGCGACCCCTCTCCCCGCTTCTGCCACAGCCAGGCTCAAGGGGAAGGGCCCTTCCTTAAGGATGTCACTTAAGTATCCGTTCAAAGTTACGTTTGCAAGTAGTTTCTACATAGACTGGAAACTCTGACAGTTTTGTGTACAAGTAATTGTGCAATAGCTTTATGCTTTGTGTGGCCTCTAAGCACTCCCATAATTAAAATAAATATGCAGATATTTTTATTGTAAACATTGAAAATCTACAAAGTAAAAATATAACAAGAAACCTAATGTACTGCATAAATTTGGAAATATATCCATTCATGTCAAAGTATAAATAAAAGCATCTATGCAAAGTGCGAAGACTATTGGAAATTCTGAGCAATGATGTTCAGATACAGCTGAACAGCCATTTAAATTATATTATTTACAGGAAGTTTTTCCCATAGCGTAAAGAAAAGAAATGTAAACCCATCAAGGCAACTATAAATATTTTGGGTTTGCATCTAGTAAATCACGACAGAGCTGAAATACTGTAACAATTTCTCATGTCAGATGATTTACTCTGTTGGGGACAAAATAATATTTCCCAAGTTGATTATGCTAGGCAGCTGTTTTGGAAAGTTAGTGAGAGAGCAAAGGTTATGTTCCCCTTCACTTGCTTTACAGTTTGATGAGGCATTTGTTCAAAACGGCCCTCCTTCTGTCTAGTGGCTACATTCAGTATTGGCGTATAAAAACAAGAAAGAAGAAAAGCTTAGAGAAGTTCTGCAAACTGCAGGGTGAAGAATTTCCCTGAGATAATCACAGATATCTCCAGAAAACCCTTTCAGATGTTTATTACCCTTTTGCATGGGGATTGCAATGCTTCTGTGCACTCTGCATTTCTGTGTAACACTTCATTTGATATGTCTTAGAGCACCTCACCCGCCGTTATTCAGCAGGCTCCATTTACCTCAGCAGAGTTAAGCCAGTTTACATCAAACAAGGATCTGGCACACAATTCTCAGAATTGTTTAAGAAATGCATAGACCTTTTCTGCAGGGTTAGTAGAAGCAGAAAAATTACCTAGGGATGTGACATTATGTTTGACGTTGGCAAACCACCACATAGGTATTTAAGTATTGTTGGCATAAAACACTAATTAAAAAAAAAAACTAATAACAAAAAAATAAACCCAGATATACAAGCACAGACATACACACAGACTCCAAAAACTGAAATATAAAATAGATAAAAAGTGGACATACAAAAAGATGAGTGAAACACCCCTCCTCCAAAGCGACAGATAAGAGTGGCTTTATCCTATGATACTAGGAGTATGATGGACATTGGGTGGTATATAGAAAATGCTGCAGGTGCAAGGAATCTCTGTTCTTCCCTCTCCCAATTTTGCTATCAGGGGACTATCCTCTATCATTTGATACATGGAATTTTATGGTAGCTCTTTTTTCTTCTTTCTATTGCTGGGTTGTAAAAGCTAGCAAGGCAAAAAAAAAAAAAAGTGCTGATGTTGGTGATGATAACTTATTAAAAAAAAAAGGAAGCATATTAACATTTCAAACACATTAAACGAAGGGAAAACAAAGCCACAAAGATCTCTAGGTAAAACCGCAGCTGGTGTTAAGCAGCGGAGTGTCACTGAGGTGCATGATGTCTTCTTCTAGTTCAAAGAGAAATTAATGCAGTGAGGCTCTGTAGTTTTATGTCATGTAGGTCAGACTGGATGAGCCCTGTGGTAACCTGTGGTTTTATACAGGGACTGTAGAAAGTGGCCAAGCTTATGTTCTTTCTTCAAGTAGCATCATATAGTCCCACAGCTGAAACAGAATCCTAGGCTAAATGGACCATTGATCTGACCTTGTAAGATATTCCTTATGTTTTTATAATCTTATCTATAAATCTCCACCAGCTGAAAGCAGAAGTTCCAGCCTATGCTTACGTTATGAAATATTTATCAATCTATCTACCTAGACTGTATCCTTCCTCTTGTATTCCACTTCTTCCTTTGCCTATATTTATTTGTTCTGTTTTTCAGTTAAGTTATAAGTTTCCCAAGGAAGAGCATATCTTCTATGTGCTTCCTGCAGTGTGACTAATATACTTTTCAGCAATACAAAAAAGAGAGTAATAAAGACATTGCATTTTCCAGGGCCACCTATTTTACTTCCCATATTGCAGAATTCCTTAATTCTGAGTCAAGGAAACCACTGGTAAAATACACATGTCAGAAGAAGTACCCACAGACAGCATAACCATCACAGTTGTACTTGGGGATGAGCTGGCAGATTCGTGCCTGTAGCTCCAACAAGATGTGGCCTCAAAATTCGCTTTCCTCTCTAGGAGGCAAATTCAGAAGGTGCCTGCCTCTAGTTAATGGAAAACATGATAATCAACAGGTTTTGTCTATGTTAAAATCAATATGGCTTTCAAGTGTTCCAAGCCTACTTGGCAGACAGTCTATGTGCAATAGCCAGCTGGAGAAAACTCCAGCCTAGACCACTGACAGAAAACACCCAAAACACTGCAAGTGGATCTCTGTCAATGGTATTTACCATATGCTATTAACAGAGGCTAAAGATGTGTAAAATAGAAAAGGAATAGAGCAGTTAATTAATCAGGCAAAAGTTATATTTAGTGATCTGTGTAAGCCCTAGTTTTCCTGGACTAGAAAAAAAATATTAAAATCATTATTGAAAAAATGGAACACCGTTATAAAGCTTTTCCTGCAAATATCTCAAAACCTGTCCCACTTAGGTAGGCAAGGCTCTGCCAGCAGCGTGTTGCTGTTATCCTTGCAGCGTGGGAGCACTCCTGAGCTGGCGTGGCCTCTGAGGACCATCCCAGCAGGACACTGTGCAGCCACAGGGCAACAAGGGGCAGGAACTCACCCCTGCAGGAGATACAAGTGTGCCAGGCAATGTGGGGCCCAAGAACTGGGTGGTAAAAATAGCGCTGGTGGAGAGAGAGCTGCTGTTGGGTGAGCAGGGAACAACACTGCAGGTCCTATTCCAGTCTTGCTGTATCTGGGACATAACACATCCATAGGCATCGTCATTCCCTGCACGTCTATGGCATATAGACAATACAGTAGCCGCAGTTTGCCACTCTCTTGCTTAGACGTGACTTGCAAACTCTGACAGTTATCTTAAATTAGGTTTTGGGTTGGGATCTTCCTTGTTAAGCATGCTGAGTTACAGAAGCTGAAGAGCTCCTACAGGCAAGCTCCAGGGAGGTAGTGTGAGATGTTACCCCAGAAGACTTCACATCACAGTCTAGCGCAACAGCTCATAAGACCAAGGTTATGTTAATGAGGTTTGGGCTCAGAAAGCTGTTATTGAAGGGGTGCAGCTGGCACACCAGTACACATCTGACGCAGCAGGAGGGCAGGAGCCTCTAGAAGAGAGAGTCTGGGCAATAACCTTGCAAATCACTCTAGCTCAGTCTGCCCGAGTTCACCTGTCAGAATCCCATTTGCTTTCTGCAGTGCCTAATATTTGCTGAACCAAGTAAACTATTTGCAGTAGAGTTCTGCGAGCCAGAATTTCCCCATAGGTTTTAAAATCTGATAATCCAGTATTAGATAGGATAACAAATTAGGGAAATATAATCTTGTGCTTCAGGGCATGTGCCAACTTAAAGCCAAAACAGGTAGGTAGGAGGCAAGCTGAGCTGTGAGCATGTTAAGCCATTAATATCATATACCTTCTCCTGGAATACCTAGTACTGCATGTTGCCTGACACAGGAAGCTGGATGAGAGAGATTAAGTCTGGTCCGATAGCTAGCTTTCTCATGGTTTTTAGACTAGTTTTATGACATTAGACTAAATTTTTTTGCTGTTTCTTGACTTCTTATCCGTTATGTATAATCATAGATAAACAATTGCACTATCATCTGATAAAAATGCAACGTAAGAAATAGTCATGTAAGCAGTTTCAAGAAAGAGCCATGTAGTGATGTGTTGACAAAGTACTGTGTATTTGAGTGCTCCCACAGTAAATACAACATTTGGCACTTACAGCTATTGCAATGCTAATACATGTCCCTAGGTAATTAGAATATGCCCAAAAGGTGCTGTACAAAATCGTTTTGATCTTCATTCATCATGAATGCCCAAATAGCTTTGTGCGTGAAAGTAGGATGAAGAAAGATGAACAAAGGACTTCCAAATAAGTATGAAAGAGGATCTTTTTATGTCATTTCCTAGTTATTTGCAAGAGTCTTACCATACAGCACTGAATTTCTCCTACAGTTTCTGCTGTAATAACATACATGAGCTATGTACATCTACATATGTATATCATTCTGGCAATATTCCTTCAATGTAATCTGGTTTTTGGCCATTGGTGATACAACACATAAGAAAGAGCTCCACAATTCAAAATCAGCTGAAAGGCTAATTAGCACATATTGTCTGTCTTGATTTCTGTGGAGCACTAATTTCAGACAAAATTAGGGGAATCAATTTATTTCTCTCTGGAGTAGCTTCTAAAATTATAGGATTTTTTCCTAATCTGTGCTTTCTCCCTCCACCTCTGTTTCTGTTCACCTGCTGAAGTGAAGGGATAAGTAAAAATTAAAATGGGTCTGGGCTATACTGGTTTTCTGCAAACATGACAGTAAAGTAACTAGTCACCTGAGCAAGTATCCAAAAACCGTGACATAAGCCATGTACAGCAGAAACAGATCTTTTCAAAAGCACGTAAGAACCTACATCATATTTTCACAGACACCTAAGAGCTGGAAGAAATACCCAGCTCCACTCCAACTCAGTCCAAGACTCATATAACTATGTTAACAAGACACTGGACCTAAATTTGGTCACTAGGGTTGAACTCCACACCATGCTTAGATAGACTTCCAGATGGAAACAGCTCATTTTCACTTTGCCCGGAGCAAACACACAGTTGGTCTGCACCTGTGTAAATTTACCTTCTGTCTGAACATAGATGAAATTAATGGTTTAAAATTACTTGTGATGATAGGAGTAAAGATGTTAATTTTGCCTTGCAAGTGCAACCAGTCACTAATTTGGAAAGAAAGAAAAAAAAAAAGGAATAAAGTTGTAGTTCCCAACCAGCCCCTGCAGGAAATTGATGCCCACTCAGAGCATCTCCATGCACCAACAGCTGATCTGGCATTTGCCACGTAAGGAGGTGGAGGTCTCCCCTGGCAGAAACTGCAGTGGGTGCAAAAGGGCAGCTGGGAGTGTCACCAGTGGAGGGAGGGAGGGCACTGAAAACAGTTAAACTATAACTAAGGAGGGAGCTTCTACTCTAGCATCAACACATGTGCTTTAGGAAGGTCCTGACATCTCCCTTCTTCATAGCCCTTTCATCTCACTTCTTCTGTTGTGCTATAGCATCTAATAATTATTTATGCAGTCATTCCCTGAGGGACAGAGTAACATGTACAGGGACTGTGAGAAGGAACACCAAGCCTTTAATAGAAAGCTGTAATAAACCAGCTACCAAGTCCTACATTCAAGTTAAGATTGTACTGGGTACTGGAATTAAAAAAGTAGCCAAGTGTTACCCAAGTAAGGGAAAAAGAAAAAAAAAGGCAAGTCAAAATAAGTTCTCTAGAATCCATTTTTCGCATGTAAGAGGAAACAAGCCTATCCAAAACAGTTAATCCAATTTGTGCTGAACTTCATAACTTTAATAAGCAATCTTCCTTTAAAATTAATACACAACCACTGTAGCGATATAAGGAGTTTAGTATTACAGTGTAATATAATAGCTGAAATACTACCATCCACATTTTTTCTTGACGCCAAAGGTCATGTTTATGAAAGATTTTACTCCCACTCTCCTTTTACCTGATCCGCATTTCTCAATGCTGCTTTGAGAGACTTGTAGAAAATGTATTATAAGGAATGCCTAACATCTAGGTTCAGATTAGATTCAGAATTTTTGTCTCCAAATAAAAAGTGTTAGCTAATAAAATCTGCTCTCACACCTCTCAAGAACTGTGTTCCATTATTCATTTGGAAAAGAAAAAATATTGAATGACTTCATGTCCACATAAAATAGAAACCTGCTTCATTCAGTGGCAGAATGACTGTCTCCTAAAGATTGAACTCAGTAAAGCAGTTTTCCTATGTTGAGGAAATATTTCCTCTCTTGAATTTCTACAAAATGTCAAAAAATTACAACATCCATAGCTAAAAAGCGCAATAAAATTTGTAAAATAAATTAAAATTATTTGGTTTAATGTTGTGAAATGTTTTGGTTGGTTTTCACCTTTTTGAAGTATTTTCTATGTTTGTCTGTCCTTTAACATAAATTATCTTAAATTTTAAATTGAGGACATTTTGAATCAAAAAGTAGAATGCATCATTAAGACAATGTTGAAACAGATACTACATTAAATGGCCAATTCACTCATTTGTTCACTTATCTGCTTTGGCTTCTAAGAAACAGAATGTGAGTCAACAAACTTCTTCATTGAAAAGCCCCTGTATTAAAAGGCTCTAGATGAGGTAACTAACATATACAGGAGTTTGAAGTTCCAATTCAGATACTGATTGACCTGCTCATAGTTGTTAAGGAAGTCTAAAATGCAAAACTTATGTTTCATGTACCGGGCTACATAAAAATCCTAAGGCTGGGACATCACCCAAGTATTGAAAAAAAAATTCCAACACAGAAGTTTTCTAATTCCTCTTTCTGATGTCTCCCATTATGAATCTGTCATTTTGATCCAATTGCACACACACACACACAAAAATTTTAAAAGTTGTAGACATGTACTTTATTCATTTCACTAAAACCCATTGACACTTCACATTTCTATTACTGTCATCTTCTTCCGTTGTTCTGGTAGTAAAATAGACTCTAAACTCTCTCCAATATTATCTTAAGTTTATTGAGACATTAGTCCCTTGGCTAGTGGCTATACTCATATGGCCAAAATACTTCACAAACATTTTATAAATCCTTTGCGGGATCAAGGTCTCTACCTATGAATAAGTAGGGGCTCTGTTGCATAAGCAGTGTCCTAGGTAGTATAGTACTCAGTAAAATTAAGTTGTTGTCCTTTGGGAAGCATCCGAGACTTCAACATATTGTCATAAAACAAAAAGAACACCAAGAAACTGACCTCAAAGAGCACAAGGTAAATTCCAGTACTTAAGAATGGTAGGATTAGTTTCTGTGGTGAATTTAACTTCTTTTCCTGTGTGGGTATCATTCAAATACACAAAAAGGAGCTTACCTTGTTTCATCCTGATTTTATTTCTATCAAAGTCCATACTCTTCTGATGGACAGTCCAGGAATACTTGAGAATAGTGTTTATTTCTATATGTATAATATTTTTAGCAGTCTTCAGAATGTACAGTCTTATTCTTCTAGTAATTCTTTCCCCATTTAACTGCCCAATGTTTCATTTGTTTCTTTTACTCCTGCATCTTTAGAGTTTAGGACCTGGCTCACAAAAAACATTTTGGTAGCTGATTCCCGTCGGAGTAATATTTAACCTGTTGATTTCAGCTGAGGAATATGGCCTTTATTGCCACAGATAGAGGAGATAATTAATTATGTGCACTAGCATTTTCTACAGTTTGGACTGGCTGCTGCTTAGGATAGAACGGGGTTTTTTTGTTCTCCAATGTACTAGGCCATTTGTGAACACTTTGAAACATATTATTCCTTGTACCTCCAATAGTCAACAATCTGAAGTGTCTGTGTGTAATTAATAGTGTCAGAAACAGGGAAAGACATATGGTTGATTTTTTTCTTCCTATGGAAATCAAAGCTTTAATATTTCATTTCAGAAAGAAGATGCCAGACCAAAGGAATGCCCTCTGCTTGTTGCCTTGATAGTCGGGAGACATGAATAATATTACTGATGTGCAAACACAAAGAGCTGGAGGCTTATAACTGTTTCTGTGTGATTAGAAACCTGCAGGAGGTAGTTAGTGCCAATAGGCACAGGATGTTTATGATATAAGCGAGTAGAAATGACAACTGACCTTTCCTGGGGTCATAAATGAGGCTGCGACAACTTTGGGGCTCTATTTCCCTCCAAGTGCCTCTTTTGTTTTCCCACCCCACATGATTCCATCTTTGTGGATCCCTTGCTTCATATTGCTGTGCCATAGTCACACACTGTGCCATGTGTACGTAGAGTGTACATTTTAATCACTGAATTTTTTAGCCTCCCATGAGTAACCTTACCTTTTCTTTCTACCAACAATCCTTCTGATGAAGATGTTCTTCCTCTACTCCTGCCTTTCATTTCCCTCAGATATCAGTACTATGCAAGTGAGCGTGCTTAGGGC
>JAOXNO010000013.1:74070671-74084929 GCA_028565335.1 Limnodromus scolopaceus | reverse complement strand
ATGAAGATGTTCTTCCTCTACTCCTGCCTTTCATTTCCCTCAGATATCAGTACTATGCAAGTGAGCGTGCTTAGGGCAGGCACAGTCCTGCCATCCCTCCCCGTGCTCCCAGAGTGTTCATGAACTTCAAAAGAGCCTGGAAGTGACGAACTTGGAAGCCTTAGATATTTGCAATTTGCTTGGGTGAGTTTTCCCTTAATTTCTCAGTGCTGCCACCGAGGTAGCCCTGCTGGCACCTAGCAGAGCACTGTGTGTGAATCACTCAGATGGCTCCTGAGCTGGTAGCAGCAGCCTGTCATAGCCTGGGAGCACCCCAGATACCACTGGGTCTTCAATCACACATAATCACTAAAAGTTGCTGCCACAAGGCCAGAATGAGAGAAACCCAAAATGAATTATTTGGCTGCAATTTACAACATATAAATATTCCTGTCCACTTTCTGAGTTTAAGGAAAGTAGACTAGCACTCATGTTCTCTGCAGAAAATAATAGGCAGGTAATAAATTGATTAGAGGTGCTCTGATAAAGATGTAATGATAGGATACAAAACCACAGTCTCTTTATTTTTCCTTTTGACACTGCTTTCATTTATCCTTGCTCCTTTTGCTCTTTCCAAATTACACAAAATGGTAGCAGTAATGCTTATTGTTAAAGTATTTCAAGGATTAACGATGCTGAGTATTGACCTCATTTAATAAGGGGACAGGCCAGGACATGTCAGCTATGATACAACACAGTAATTGTGCCACAGACACCTTTGAACTCCCCTGGCTTTAGTCTGCATTATGCTCCAAACCTTAGAAATGTAATGCAATGACTTTGGAGTCATCCAATCTCTATTTTATATCATTCTATTGCTCAAAGCATAAACAACTGTGTCAAATCAGAAATCCTGGTATGGTTCCCCTACTGGAGTAATTTAACCTTTCTCTTAGACAAATATGTTAAAATGTCAGTAAAACTACCCTCATTCCTATGCCCTTAACTATCTCTTTTTTTTTCCTATTTTGATTTTCTTACTGTGGTAAGGTTGACATCAAAAACCTTCCACTTATGAAGCCCAATCTGAAATGCTCCATAGGTTATCTTGATAAAGCTGCTGGGTCACTGGTTTGGTCATTTCACTTGTTCCAAGAAGTGAAAGCCTCATAAATCTTTGGTGACATAATCACCATCTTGCACCATGTGATGGCCACAGGTTGGACCCCACTTAATTGCCTTTGCACTTCACCATTGGTAATTGTGGAGGAATATAATGGATTTATTTTAAAAAATCAAGTAAAAAAATCCCAAATTAAAACTTCTAAATTCCATTCCTGATAGACTGCAAAGGCAACAGCGTTCCCTGAGATGAATAGCAGAAGACAGTGTAACAAATTAATACAAATGAAGTCATTCCTGAGTGACTCCATCTGCTTTGGAAATGAGGCTCGGACTTTCCAAAATGTGGCCATGATCCAGATAATTAGGCCTGACTCCAAATGAAGCCACACAGGTAACTTATAGCTTCATTAACTCTCCTCGGGAAGGCAGGCATCCAAAAACTAACCTTAATAGAGCAGCATATGATCCATTGACAATCTGTTTGATGTTAAAAAATTAACTTTGTTTTTACTATGTTACATGAGTATTAGGCCAATAACATATGCAGAGCAAAATGTTGGGCATTGGACATGTTCTGGTATCTTGCATTACACGCCAGTCACTATATCCGGAGAACTGGGATCGTAATTTTTTGTTTACAAAGTTTAATCAAAACACATTAATAATCTACAGAACCTAAGCAAGGCACATAAGGTGTCTGCAAGTGTCTTTCCTCTGTAATCAACAGGAGGATTATTAGGTAATAACAAATGTTATTCATCTTCATAATGGCTAAATGACAGCCTGCTTTAAAATAACAAATGACTACTCTTCATCGACTATTACAGGGTGAATATGACCTTCACGTACTTTAAGCAAACAAGTCCTCTTTTCAAAGACTTCCCTAGTTCTTTAATTGATAATGATGAGATGCTTTATCTTTGCTGAGGAAAAAAAAAAAAAAGCCCTAGCTATACCATTTATTTTAGGTTTGGAAGCATTTTATACAGCCCTCTGTCAGAAAAGATGCTGAGATATAATACCAATTTTTTCATCAATAATAAATTAATGCATAATTAAAGTGGTTAGTGAGGTGCATAATGAACTCCTGAGAGATATTTCCCCTTAGTGTTTATCTGTCTTCTGTGTGATTTTTTCTGTTGACGTGGTGCTGCTTTAATGTAATGGAACTGGAGAAAATTGGGCTGAAAGAAACCTCAAAAACTTGTCTTGTACATCTGTCTGTCCTGAGACAAGACCAGTGATACCTCAGCCACCCCTGGCAGAAGTCTCTCTTATTGCTTCTTGAAAAGCTCCAGTGTTGACAGTTTCTCCCCCAGGAAAATCAGTTCCAATCCTTGCTGCTAGAAATATTTTCATAACATATAACTTGAATCTCCCTTGTTGCTATTTAATCCAGGTGTCTTGCAGAGTAGACCCTGGAGTTTCCAGGCTGAAGCACTTCTATTTAATCTTACCTACTAACCAAGTTTCTTTGAGCCTGAAAAGAGTAAAATGTGTGCAACAGCTTACATACATCAGTAGTCAGACTGATGAGGATGAAAGCCTAAACAAGTGCTGCCTGATAGAGCAAAAACAGTCATTCTGACTAGCAGAATTTTTGTACAAAGACTTTTTTGGTGTATAGGTAGTTTTGTCAAATTAGGCTGCTCTGATCCCTGCAAACGATGGCTTACAGAAGTTCTGGCCTTTCACAAATACCGACAGACAGAAAGGTATCTGTGCCTCCTGCTAAAGTAATGCACAATAGTTATACCTCCAAGTAAGGTAAATTAAGGTACTCTTTTGTGAACACTGTCTATAGATAAAGAAAAGAAAAAAAAAAAAAAAAGGAAAAAAACCCAGAGTAAATACCATGCTTGCTTCTGCAGTTTGAAAGATGTTGCTGCATTTGCCAAGTCACAGCCATATTTGAGTCATTTGCCATACAATTTACACCCACAGGATTTGAGATGAGGTGGAATTAACAGCTTTCCCCTACCTCTTGTTTCTGTCACAGTACGATGGGTGTTGCAAACAAAATGTCATTTGCCAGATAAATTCAAAGCAGAGAAAAAGTGTTACTAACATCAGTGGAGATCATTTTACCGATCTTAGACAATCATTTGGAGTGAAGTGTGCTGTGCATTAGAAGGAACCTTTTCATCATGCTCCATAAAAAGCAATCCAATATTGAAACAAGTGCAATATTGGATTTGCTTAGTCTCATATTAATTATGGCAGAGCTTAATGCTCTGTGTTAAAAATTTTGTTGTTCATTTTAAGGGAAAACAGTGATCCGGATCATTCCAACTCAATCTGGTTTGTGCTTGTATCTAGCTTTTCCTGCAAATCAGTGTGCAATTATTTATCACTGACTTTCTTTATTCAGGCACAAAATGCAAACATCGATTTTTATTTTTTTTAACATGCTTATTGAATTATCTCCATAAATCCGTTAATAATTTAATAAATACTGTCACGAACAAAAGTAATTTGTACCTTTTTCATTTTCCTGGGCTACATGTATGCCAAAATGCACAGAGATGTGTGCGCGCACACACACACACACTCACACACATAGAATGTTTCTTATAAATATGTACATTACAAATTTATTCTGATCATCTTCCCTTGTGACAGATATGACAAAAATTGACTGAAAACCATTCATTAGATGGTATTAGTAACTTTCTGATTGTCTGGTTCAAACTAACTAGGCATGGCAAAGGCAAGCAGATGGATGGTTCTCAGACAACACATGGCCAAAAACTAACTACTATTTGCTGTAAAAGGAACATACCAGTTGTGCCTTCAGCCTTAAAGAGATGATTTATTAAAGTTATCAGCATTGCCTCCTATAATAACAGCACTTTCCTGTTTGTGCCAAATTTGAGAAAATCAGGAGACTGAGGAAGAGCAAGGTGAAAGGGAGTATTATCTGAAAAGATTTTCCCTTCTGGGCTTTCTTCTTCCAACTTACTCTCTCTCTCAGGAATATTTGCCATAAAATTACTTGTGTTTTCTATATTTCTTGCTTGTGTCATGATTTTATGCCCATTTGTCTTCCATGTGAAATTACAGAATTATCAATGTCTTTTTAATGTGAAAGCTCTGCCTTTCTTGTTAGAATGGTGAATTACAGAGTGGCAGGTAATATTGAACAGGATGCTGTTTTCCTAACCTTTCTCAAAGGCAGAATTTCAGTCATTTGTTAAATAAACAGATAACAGTATAAAATTAACGCTAATCACCTCTCCATGTATTATTTATTGGATGCAAGATGACGGTAGGACAAAGACTGCAGCAATGTAGTAACTACAGGGTCACAAGCTGAGGATTGGCACACTAGTCTTCATTTACTGGTTTGTGCAGAGGGCACCATATTTTGAAGAGCCGTAACAGAGCCAGGGGTTTGCATTCCTGGTGACCAGCCCAGGTCTGGAGTGTGTGCCCCCGTATATGCTTCTCCTAAGCCCAACAAAAATGGGCTCCGCCTCAGGCAAGACATTATTCAGTGAAAGATACTGGCAGAATAACCTAATATGGTGTTAATTAGCAACAAGGAACTAGTATTAAGGTTAGAAAAGGCAAATAAAAGATTGCAATGCCATGGACAGCCAGAACGTGGGGAGTTCGTGGTTGGTGTTCATGGGCACAGGTGAAGCAGTTTCCTCGGGGCTCTTTCCAGCAGGACAGGGGCAGGTATGGGATGCCTGCATGACCTTGCCACGGCTGCAGGCTGAGCAGTGATGCACCCGATGCTCCTGGGCAGGGAAGTGAAGGGGCAAGACAGCTTTGGGAAGAGAGGGAGTGTCAGCTTCACCCTCCAGCTCCCTGGGGAGGAGATGTGCAGGGCTGAGAGAGGAGTGAGTGGCACACATTAATGCTGAAACACAGCGGGTGGGAGCCTGGAAGAACGAACACTGCCCCTGTCTCTTCATGACTCGAGTTTAATCCAGTTTGTTTCTGGATTGCACAGGGTTGGTGAGTCACACTTGACCTCTCAACAGACAAGTAATTCACAAACTCCAGTTTCCTGCCCCAATATTATTTTTCTGGTGCTTTGCAGCCAGATCAGGAGGGACCAGTTTTCTCTCCAGAAAGGGCTGCATTTTTGGTAAAGGATGCAGTGTTTGTTGTAATTTGAAATCAATGACACACTAGGGAGTGAGGAAATGGCAGTATATAAATCAATCGGCTATCGATATCATGCTTGCTGTTCAATAACATAATTTTAAAAAAAAGTTGTCTGCAGATGTTTACCTTTAGTGTCTAGGTAATTGTTTAAAACAGAAGGTTGTAAGAAGACTTGAGGTTTTCCAAGTTCAGCTGAGCACTCTGCAGCAGTTTTTATAAATCTTATAGAGGTAGGCAAGGAAGTATATACATCCTTTATTTTAAGAGCTGGGACTCATCCGAGGTTTTGTATTACAGAGTGGTGTTTTTCCATATTGTTAGGCAGAAGGGTTCAAGTGATTTCTGTGGCTAGATGGCAAATCATATTTGGACCTGTGAGAAAGAAAGCATAGGTACAAGTACAACCAGATCACGAGAACTTGAGTAAAGTCTGATGAGTATTGTCTCTGTGAAAAGCTATATGTATGATATTATAATGCAAACATCACCATGAATTGGAGTTCTTAACAGAAGTACTTAAATGAGCATAGGAAGCTGATGAAAAAATTCCTAGTCGCGTTGAACCAAATTGTGTTGATTACAGGTATTCTTGATTCAGTCCTTTGGGAGCATTTCTGAAATAAGCCCTACAGAAACATGTCTGTGTATTGCTTATCTTCAGTCAACATCTATAAAAGCTGTAGATTTTATCCCCAGAGATACCTGGCATTTTAAACAAGGAAGAATGCACAAGTCCTTACCAATACCAGTGAACGTGACACAAATCGCAAGTCAGGATTTTGTTTATTAACAGCCTTCTCAGAGCTCATTGGCCCAAGAGAACTATATTGCATAGAACCCATTTAAAGGCAGATATATTGAAAAATATTTTTAGACCAGCAAAAAAAGTATTACAATCAATTTCCAATATGCCTTCTTTATTAATGTACCTCTTGAAGAAGATTTTTAAATGGACCTCAATCATGCAGTCACAGTAGGTTGTGGGACCAAATGTCCGATTTATCAACACAGTTCTTGTTTGCATCCACAAATCAGATAGATATCTATTGTCCTTATTTATGCCTATCATTTAAAGGCCATTCTGAAAATGAGGCCCACCTGCAAGTTTTCTCTGCATTTACATGACTTATAGTCTCTCCTATGTCTTACCATAGATACGGAGCCAGTCCAAGAAGCTAAAATCTAATGATCTATGATAAAATCAGCCTCAAGACAGAAGAGAAAAAGTAGAACTTATTGATATATTAGCCCATGCTGCCTGACAAAATGTCACACCGATCTTTCAAAAGCTTCCACACAGGTGGATTTGAAGGTGCTGCTTAAATACTAAAAAAAAACCCAAAAACAACAACAAAAAAAAGCACCAAAGAAAAGCAAAACAAAAATTTGATCTGTCCATTACCTCTGAGTTGACTAAGGAGGGGTTATTCTATAGATAGTCTATGCTCCAAGCCCTATGATCCCTACCCATCTTTACCCAGCAGTCTAGATCTGGAAGTAGTATTAGACAGACTAAGTGGACTAACCTGCTTCAGTCATTGCTATCCTAAAGATCTCTGTCCTCCATGGCAGCAACATCACTATCCTTTCTTGTTTCTCTTGTTGCTTCCCTGTATACCTCTGGGTATACACACTTACGCTAAAATTGCCTGGTGTTTTGCCTTATCCGAGTTAACACACTCCCATTTTCCCTCCCACATTAGCCTATGTAGTGAAGAGTTACCACAGAAGCCTTCAGATGTCACAGGGAACCCACCAGATGTTCGACATTATTTGGGCGAAACAAGAATGTTTACTGCAGGGCAAAGAGGAAATACTCCATTGTAACATATGCATTAAACAACTTGCCTTCTTATTCTGGAAAATAAACCCCATGATATTGAAATAATAGTTACCCTTTGTTTACTTCAGTCTTGCAGCACAACAGTGACTTTGCAAGACCGTACTCAAGACCAGTTAGTACACAAAAGTAACATCTCCTCGATTCACTTTATGCTTCTCTTCCAAGGAAACAGCACTGTCAATATTCGTCACCTCCTCTTTCCCCCAACCACCCCCAACCCCCCTACCCTCCTCCTTCACCCCTCCAATGCAAATAGTATTTTCTGATTTTGTGACCAGAATGCGGCAGTGCTCTATGATCTTCCTCCACCGAGTCTGGGATCTCTGTCCAACACATGGGAAATGTAGCGCTAGAAATACTGTACCGGTTTTCTGGCTGTACCCAGCCGGTTCCACCATGTGCACAAAGAGTAACTATGGAAGAGCTCTTGGAGCTTTTTCAGGGCTACTGGAAAGAACTAGGAGGACAAATCTCTCTATATTCATGAGGCTATTCCTCACCTTTCAAAATAGGGCTTGGGCAAATGGCTTAATCTGATTTCTTTCTCTTAATCATGTCTCAAACAGCTTCAATGAACATAGAGTTATGCATGGTTAAGAACTAGACCTATCCATCCTGGTCCTGAACAATTCCAGGGATGGGACCTCAACAACTTTTCTGAGCAACCTGTTCCACACCCTAATTAAGATGCTCTAGTCAGATACACAGTCAGTGGAAGTTGTTTTCAGCTCAAGTAAGGCAAAGACCTTTGATTCTTGGAGCCAAAGGTCAGTTTTTGCTGATAGCTGTGTAGACCTTTCTATCCAGGAATGAGAAAACTCTTGGTAGGATAGGGCAGGTGGCCAAAGAGCATGTAAGGAGAAAGTCCATGACTATGCAAAATTCTAAGGAAACCAATGAGGCAGCAAGTAGGGGCAAAGGTTTGTGCGTGTGGAGTTAATCCATGCAACACCCTGCTCATCCCTGCTAATGCAGGTCTGCACAGAGTTCCACAATGGACCCAAGAGGCAGTTAGCATTGTTTCTGGTACCTTCTACAAGTTTCATAGGAGAAAAACTGTGGGCAATAGCTGATCTGTTACACCATTATGTGTCGCAAGGTTTTGCCTCCTGTCAAGTCAGTGGTCTTAGTACATGAGCTCAAGCTAAAGTTTAACTTACCCATTTGCATAAGAAAAAGTAATCTCAGGGAACCCTGCATGAGATACTGGAACATATTATTCGGTGCTCTGCTATTTCTCATTAAAAAAATAAGAAGTTAGACATTCAGGTATTTTTAAAAATTACTTTTAAATACAACATTCTGAAAGTCAGGAATGGGCTGGGGAAAAAGGCAAAGCTAATCAAATCAAATTGCAGCTCTTTTTTTTTCTTAAAGTACTTGATAAATATTAAATGAGTTACTTAAAAATAACTATGGACAACAAATGGATAAAAAAAGATAGATCACGTGGACTGAAAATTGAAAGTGAAACTTAAATATTCATAGAGTTTTTCCTGTCAGTGACAGAGCTGGTCAGAAACTTTTTACTGCAACATTTCCTGTCAGAAAACGGTATTTCATCAGAACAAAACAATCTCTGTGGAAATATGTCAATTATGACAAAATGGGGGGGAGGACCAGTAAATGAATCCTTTTAGTGGTATCAAAATACTTTATTTTGAAGTGTTTCTGAACATTATCAGCATGATGTTTCTTTTAATTATAATAATTTTATAGTCTAGTTTAAAAGTGGAGATTGGAATAAAACAGTCAAGCACTATAAAATGGATCTTTCCAGCCTTTCTAAAAGCATTTTTTAAATTTTATTTTATTTCACTTCCTTCATCTTCAGAATTACATTTTGGAAAATTATGTTATAATTTAGGACAAAAATGTCTCAGCTCATAATTCTTGCAGGAGTGAAGTGTCAAATTTCATGGGACTTGTCTTTCATTCGTATCTTTTGCCCCGTTATTTACTTTTTTTTACTATTTACTATTTTTGGTAGGCTCACACTTGTCTCAGGAGATGACATAAAGGAGATCAAAAATGTTGATTTTTTTTCTTTGAAAGGTTCATCTTTCACACAGAAACTTCTTCATTTAAGAGATTTCTTGTCCACCCTTTCTCACTGAGTCCCCATTCCTGCAGTATTCCCACTTCATCTGCCCCTTGTAATTTAAATCAGAGTACAAAAGTAATTCAGGGGTTTAACCAGGACAGAAAGGTTGTTTGGTCTGGTGGCAGTTTTTTTAAAATCTATTTCTTTAGAGTAGTGTTTTTTAATGCAGATAATTTTTATGATTATGCTTGTAATGTAACCATAAAAAAAAAAGTCACTGCAAGCTGCCAGTCCCTGCAAGAGAGGCAGAGACCAGTGGTGGTGGTGGGTAGGCAGCAGCAAAACCAACGAGGAAGGAGAAGGGAAACAGACAATACTTCTGCCAGCCTCAATGCTACAGAAAACCTGTTGTAGGCTTCTGCAAAGGTTCAGATCCATCCACAAGGATGAGCCATGGGGTGACCTGGTCTTTACTTATTTTGACCAATTTGTTTAAAACAAGATAATCCCATTCAGTACACACGGGCATAATAGAGTCATTTCATCTACTGTAGTGATTTATCTTTGCACTGAATGTAACAACGAAGTTGCTTAAACTCTGAATGCTCCTGACTGTAGTCTAAGCTTCCAGTATTTCCAAGACATCTGTATACACTGTTTACGTATAAAATATATCCTTATACTACACATGACATCAATAGCATGATGAAAAATAGTCAAGTTGTCTCATTTAACAGATGATTGAATAGACATCTAAGTGGATTGGGATTTGGTATGAGGACTCTCATCTCAGAGGTCAAGGGTTCAAATGTATTCCAAATCAATACTAACTGAGAGCTATTACCTTTGGGTGGCCTATGTAAAATGAATGGTGGTTCTAGCCCAATTTCTAGTTGACAGATGTCTGTGCCATCAAAAAAATCCCATCATTACATCTGGCATTCTTCACATACGCCTCAACACAGAAGCCAAAGACAGACTGGGCACAGAGGTGGAATTAATCTCTTATGAAAGAACTATAGTCGGTGCTTCCAAAACAGAGATAAAACAGATTATTCAGGCAGTTTGAGGAATACTGAAGTGTCAGTGCTTGCAGTTTGCTCCTTCCCATGAATGAAGAGAGGGCAGAATTTTCATGTGTTTTTGATTCAGCATCTTTTTGCAAGTTCCAAAATCACTTTTACAAGGGAAAAGATATAAGAGGCTTATTTGTGCTACCAAGTTAAGATTGTGTCAGCGTCTCCCTTATAAACTCCACCAACCCATAAAAATTTAATCTGGGCTAAAAGTTGGCAGAGATGTTCTCAGCCCTGAAGTATGTTTTAAACCACATTAAAAAAATACGTGTTAGGCTACTTATAAATTAAAATACTCAAGGCTAAATAACAATAATAAAGTCCTTTCATCTAAGTGTGGAATGCAAAGAGGAAACCGACTGACAAATATTATATGGTTTAAATAATATTCCTGTGTCTGTGCATCAAATGAAGAAGCTTTGACAAGCCTTTCTGATTAAGTCTGAGGATACTTGAGAGATTCTTCTTGCTTGAACTGTTGGGAATATGCTATCAGCAGGTCCTGGAGACAGACCGCAGAGAGCTTTAAAAAATGTGAGTGATAACATTTTGAAATCACTGCAGAACTTTACTGCCACGAAGGAAAAATATGTAGATTTGGCTTACTCCCAATGGGAAGATGAGCTGCATAGTTTTGTGCAGCTTGAAGGCATTAAATTTGCCTAGTGGGAAGACCAGTTAAAAGAGAATTACAGCAGTTTAAGCATGAAAAATAAGAGTATGATGCACATAAGCACTCTCAGTTCTCAAGCAGACATTGTGAACCTTAATTCTTAATGCATTTCTCAACTGAAAAGGAAAGATAACTGATGATTTTAAGGAAAAAATAAAAAAAGTGTTCTTATTTGTGCATAATATAAACACAATATTTTTCTACATTCAGGTGTCCACTTCATTCTCTATGATATCACAAACCTGAAAAGGGGTAGATGTTGGCCCCAAAAACCTTATCAGCTAAAGGCTTTTAAATGGGATGTAAAGGGCTGGATCCTAAGTCCATCAGGGCTAACTCTAAGCTCCAGACCCTTTGATGCTTCTCATTTTCATAGAATCATATAATGGTTTGGGTTGGAAGGTTCCTTAAAGATCATCTAGTTCCAACCTACCTGCCATGGGCAGGAAAACTTCCCACTAGACCAGGTTGCTCAAAGCCCCATCCAGCCTGGCCTTGAACACTTCCAGGGATGGGGCATCCACTGGACAACCTGTTCCAGTGTTTCACCATCCTCACAGTGAAGAAGTTCTTCTTAATACCTAATCTAAATCTTCCCTCTTTCAGCTTAAAACCATTACCCCTTGTCCTATCACTACACTCCCTCATAGTCTCTCCCCATGTTTCCTGTAGGCCCCCTTTAAGTACTACGAGGCTATAAGGTCCCCCAGAGCCTTCCCTTCTCCAGTCTGAACAACCCCAACTCTCTCAGCGTGTCTTCATAGCATAAGTTCTCCAGCCTTCTGATCATCTTCATGACTCTTCTCTGGACTAGCTCAAACAGGTCCATGTCCTTCTTATGTTGGGGACCCCAGAGCTGGATGCTGTACTCCAAGTGGGGTCTCACAAGAGTAGAGTAGAGGGGCAGAATCACCTCCTTGGACCTGCTGGCCATGCTTCTTTTGATGCATCCCAGGACGTGGTTGGCTTTCTGGGCTGCAGGCACACATTGCTGGCTCATGTTGAGCTTCTCATCCACCAATACCCCAAGTCCTTCTCCTCAGGGCTGCTCTCAATCCATTCACCACCCAACCTATATTTGGTCTTGGAATTGCTGTGACCCAGGTGCAGGACCTTGCACTTGGCCTGGTTGAACTTCATGAGGTTTGCACGGGCCCACCTCTCAAGCCTGTCCAGGTGCTTCTGGGTGGCATCCTTACCCTATAGCATGTCGACTGCACCTCACAGCTTGATATCATTGGTAAACTTGCTGAGGATGCACTTAATCCCACTGTCCGTTTCACCAACAAAGATGTTAAACGGCACTGGTCCCAATACAGATCCCTGAGGAGCACCACTTGTCACTGGTTTCCATTTGGACATGGAGCCGTTGACTGCAACCCTTTGAGTACAGCCATCCAGCCAACTCCTGGTCTGCTGAGTGGTCAATTCATCAAATCCATGCTTTTCCAATTTAGAGACTAGGACGTCATGCAAGACAGTGTCAAACACTTTCCAGAAGTCCAGCTAGATGATGGCTGTTGCTCTTCCCTTCGCTACCAATGCGGTAGCACCATCATAGAAGGCCACTAGATTTGTCAGGCATGACTTGCCCTTGGTGAAGCCATGTTGGCTATCACCAGTCACCTCCTTATTTTCCATGTGCCTTAACAGAGATTCCAGGAGGATCTGCTCCATGATCTTGCTGGGCACAGAGGTGAAACTGACCAGCCTGTAGTTCCCCAGAGTCTTCCTTTTTTCCCTCTTTGAAAATGGGGGCTATGTTTCCCCTTTTCCAGTCAGTGGGAACTTCACTAGACTGCCACGACTTTTCAAATACAATGGAAAGCATCTTGGCAACTTCATCTGCCAGCTCCCTCAGAACCAATGGATGGGTTTCATAGGTCCCATGGGTTTATGTACCTTCAGGCTCCTTAGATCAGAACCTGATCTTCTCCTATAGTGGGCAGTTCTTCATTCTCATAGCCCCTATTTTTGCCTTCTGCAACTTAGGTGGTGTGGTTAGAACCCTTGCTGGTGAAGACTAAGGAGAAAAAGTCATTCAGTACCTCAGCCTTCTCCATATCCTGGATGACCAGGTCTCCTGTCTCCTTCCAGAGAGAGCTCACATCTTCCTTTCCCTAGTCTTCTTTTTGTCTCTGACATACTTATAGAAGTTTTTCTTGTTGTCCTAGATGTCTCTGACCTGATTTAATTCTAATTAAGCTCGCCTAATCTGGTTCCTGGCCACTTGGACAGCTTCTCTTTATTCCTCTCAGTCTACCTGTCTGTAGGTTTCCTTTTTGCTTTTGACCTTGTCCAGGAGCTCCTAGTTCCTTTTCTGTGGCACTTCGTTGCTGTGCCTTGATGCCAGAAGAATGGGGCCTGATGTGAACCATGCTGGGAAGGAAATCCAGGTCATGCTGTCTTCTCGAAACTGGTCCCAGTATAGTTAACTAGGAATACGGCAACCCAGAGCTTGATGTGGACAGCATCTCACCCCCAATTTAGGTTTTGCCTAGATTGAATGGACACCAGGCACAAACCAGTTTTGTTCCATGTGACCCAGGATAAAAAACATCTCACCAAAATTATTATACAGTCCAAAAGCTCTTTAATTGTCCCAATTAAAAATGCTTCTGTTTCATGTGCATTTAAAGAGCAAAAAAGCCTATACAAGGCACTTCAGGGAGCAATGGCACATTTATAGGAAATGTACTGGATTAGCTAATACATTTTTTCCATCTCTAAACTGCATGGAGCTAAACTGTAGATAAAAATAACAATCTGGGAATACGGGATGTTGATAGGAGGGTTAGTACAGAAATACCGATTTTCCACTCACCATTTCCAGAGATCATACGGTCTTAAATAACAACTGTGATATCCTGAAGTAAAAGATTTAAGTGAATGTCTGTTGTGGAGCAAGAAATCCTTAGACGAGCCACCTAAGTAGTCAGTAAAAAGAAGAAGGGTACTTCATCCTGATTTAGTTCCCAGCTCAAGCAGTACTTGTCGAGGTCTCTTTCTTGGTGATTGCGCAGGGAAATGCACATGAGTGTGCTGGTGTCCAGTTTGGGAGAGCTGGGGGCTCTGGCTGGTCACTTAAAGAAGGGCTGGCATGGAAGAGAGAAGTCCCCTAGCTCCCCGGGCAAACACAGGGGTTACAGAGGCAAACAGCTTGTCTGTATCTCATCGTTAAACCATATGTATGCATTTAAGTGTGTATTTGAATTACATGTATGTGTAATATATGGGTACACCACATACATATATCTTATATACATGGAAATCTCTGTACTGGGTGCAGGTCCCCTGGTGTTGGCAGTGGGCGCTGCTGGGTGGCCCCTGTGGTGAGGGCCCGGGGCTGCCCCGTGCCGGACACAGCCGGTTCCAGCCGGCTCCAACGGCCCCACCGCA
>JAOXNO010000013.1:74015472-74064748 GCA_028565335.1 Limnodromus scolopaceus | reverse complement strand
TTTGTATTAAAAACATGCTAACTTCTAGGTGAAAATAAACATAAAGATACACTCTGGGTGCACATTAATATGCTCCAAACACTAACAGGCATTCAGTTTGCAGGATCAGACTAGAACAAGTCCAAAGTAAACCCTTCCAAAATGTGCACCATGTTCATTTCAGATCCTCTGTATCAGCTGTTTCACTCTACAGATCCCCTACTAGCATGCAGCACTATTTGCTACTGTAGACCTAGCCTAAGAGCATATTAATGCAAAACTATTCCAGGTCACATTAAACTGTCTCAAACAAGTGGCATGTGTTTGGCAACTGAAGGGCATAATAATGTAGTATGATAAATGCTCCAGAGTTATGTAAATTCTGGCATTTAATTTTCTGGTACTTTATTTCAAAACAATCTGGATGTGGACAGTATCAACATAGTTGTAGGGATGTTTGTGAATACTAATAATACTAATATGAAAACCTTGCATCTTGAAACACTGTAAACACTCTGATTTAGATTCTTCTGTTGCATATTTTTATATAATCTTTAAAGGACTTCCCCAAAAAAGTATTTAACATAAAGCACTTTCCAGAGGGCTTTATCCTGCCCTCAGAAGCGTACAACAAGACATCTCTGTGGCATCGCTCATGAGCCCATGGCATCCGTGGCAACAGAGGTGCCTACCACCTACTGCTTACTGCAGGAGTCGAGGTAGGGTCCTCACTCCTCAGAAAAGGGCAGCTAAATCTCAATGACTTTGAGAATCGACTGTAACTTCTGCTGGTGTCCTCAGCTCAGTCCTTCCATGTTTTCAGTCCTCCCAGTACCCAAACTCATGGGGGAGTTTCCATGAGAGGAAACATAATGTTCTTCCACAGGTCCCTGGGACCTCTCTCAGTGAAGTGACTCAGTCTTTCATACACTTTTACTATCTACTGAACCACACTCAGACCCCACAGACCCTGGTGTTTACTAAACTCTGTGCTAAGAATGGAAGTTCTTGTGTTCTTTGTTACACTAGCCTGATAATGGTAGCTGGTCAAAATCTAGGGAAGCCTTCCTTTCATTTGGTAGGCTTTTGAATCTTTGATGTTTGGGATGAAATAAATTAAAATTATTGTAGACAGGAAAGCTGGGGAGAGGCAATAGAAGGCTCATACTGTGGAAGTGACAGAGTTCATAACAAGACAACCAGAAGCAGGCGGGGGGGTGAGGGGTGGGGTGAAGCACAGTAAAACCATGGAGATGAGCACTGCACCTTAGGTCAGACATGTTCTTCTATGGCCAACTGTTAGACCCATAGGACCTCCAAAACTGGAAGCTACATTTACAGATCACTGACTTGCTCCTACCCTGTTATCCTCAGGATTCCAGGTATAAAAGTGATGTGGAGGATAGCAATCTCCTATGTCTTGCTGGGCAGGTGAAAGAACGTGTGGAGAGACGATTCCTCAGCTTATTTACCTAGAACTTGACATAAGCAAAAAATTCAGGAATGTAGAAATTCTCTGTTTGTTCAGAGATTATAGAACTGAGTAGAGGAAGTGTCTCCTCTATATCAGCTTCCTTCTGAGTTTGCACTGACGGTATTGTGGCAGCCATCATAGCTACAAACAAAAGCAGAATTGGCTGGGAAATCAAGATACACTGAGAACAAGTGCAAGACACTTATTCTCCAGTGTTCCTGGCAGGGTGGCTGGGAACACTGCTCAGTGTAAGATGACCAAGGACAACTCCTCAGTCAAGGGTGACTGAAACTGTCATCCTAGTGAGACACATCTTAAACTCCAGGGATGAGAGCAGACCTTAGTGAATTCTTATGATGCTCCTCCTGCCTATTCTTGCAACGAAACCGAAATCATCAGAGAAGTGTTAATTTCAGGAGCCTCAAAGCAAAACTAAGTAATATTTCCCAAGGGAGGAGGGTGCCACCAAACCATGAATAACGTTTACTGCATGGGGACTGGCATACAATAAATTATCCATGCCTTTTGCATGTTCACACTAGCACATGAAAAACAGGCAATGGACTACAGGAAAAGTTACTCTAGGAGTGAGATTCACTGATCATTAAGGAAGGTATAATAATACCCAATTTTTCTGCCTTTTGCATATCCCCTTCTCCTTACAGTTTCCTCAGTCTTGTAAGCCCATTTGTTATCCCCTGCTAAGGATCCTTGGGAAACTTTGGTGCCTGCTAGATTTAAGAAGAAAAAAAAAGTAAACAAAACCAACCCCAATACCAAATAAAATTATTTTTATAAGCTTTTGAAAAACTACCTTTTTCTTAGCCATGCAAAAAGGAGAAAGATATTTTGCAAAGCTTATTGAGGATCAGATCCAACAAATTGGCATCTACCTGCAAATTGATCTCTACAAAAGAATGCTAAAGGACAGTAACACTTCCTAGAAGCTCTAATTTGCAAAAATTTCTGAAGTGCCAAAGGAAAAAGACTGACATATATACTGGTGTGATTTATTTTTGTTTGCCATGAGGGAGGGAAAGAAACTTCCAGTTCCAAAGTCAGGGAAGCTTCTCATTAGAGAGTGCGTGTAGCAGATCGGGTGAAGAAGAAATTCCATGTTGCAACTATGAAAAAGGTTGGATGTTTCCACTCACTTTTTATGGAAGGCAAGATCATAAATGGTACAAGCCACTTGGCCTAGCTGGCTGCTTAGTAAGGCAGGAAGGAAGGAAAGGAGGATGCCAGGCAGGAAGAAAGGATGGCAGTCGGACAGAAATGAAGACATGCAGGAAGGCAGGCAGCATGGAAGGTAGGCAGAAATGGAGGAAGGAAGAAAGGAAGCAGGGAAGAAAATCAAAATCTTACGTTCACTTTGCTGTATCAAGTTAATTGTTCAAATTTGTTTCACATTCATATGACTTCACATCAATGTGTAATATTCACCTGCCTAGCTTGATTTCATTTGCTCGTTTTAGTACCCTTAATAAACTTCATTGCAACAAAAACAAGAAATGCCAATGTCATAGGCTCCTGACAGCCCTGAATTGACATCTCAGCCCAGTGAAGTGCTATTGTTCAGGAAATCAATTAAACTCATAGTTAGGTTATGTTAAGTCCTGAGTAATTTGAGGCATGAAAGAACACGAAGAGTGAATGAGCACAGCTACTTCTACTCTTATGGAGCGATTCTTGTGCATTTGAACTGAAAAATAGTTTTGATGTCTGTACCAGATCTTTTTGCAACTGCAGGAGTGTAAATGGGTGACGGACGTTTTTATCTAGTGCATTCAGTATGGCACCTTTTGCCAAAACAGAACTCAAGCACTTGTGTGTCAGCCAAAACAGGTGTTTGGCTGTTAATGGAGCTGAAATGAATGTCTGAACATTGTGTGGGATGAAAGACGAGCTTGAGAGAAGTCTAGAGAATACATTTAAGTGTATAAACTTTCCAGCCCCGTGTAAACCTCTCAGTGTTGCCAATACAAGGGAAAATGCAAAGGCATAGCCAAGCTTCTGGCAGGCTCCATCCCCACGTCTTCCTCTCTGCTGAGCTCCAGTAGGGCTAGACGTAGGCAAACGGAGAAGGCCAATATGCTGAAGAGAGTAGGCATGCCTGCTACTAGCCAATGTGCTGTCATGTCTCGGTTGAAGCTCAGACAAAAATCTAGAGTATAATTTGCTGAATTTCCTTTTTAGCTGTCTAACACTGAGCTCTTTCTTCAGGGATGTCTTTATTTCATACAGTTTTCAGGTAGCAGATCTGGCAAAAATAAAAAAAAAAACCAGTATTTATTGGATGAATTTAAGATAAAATAAAAATCTGTGGTCTACTCATGCCATGTAACAGCCCCAACACTCAGAATAGATGATAACATATCAGCTAGTACATCCATTTGACAGTCTGAAGTTCTTAATCTTCAGTCCTTATGATTCTCTGATTGCCCGTTCTCTGATTCTTAATACCTCCTCCTGAGTCCTAGTAGCAGGAATCATCTGGAGTAATTCTGTTTCATTTACAGCCAGTTGTCCATAGTCTGAGTTCCTGATATGCTTCATATAAAATTATTGTCAAACCGGTACATTAAGTCTGTGTTTGTATACCTTCACTTTAAAAAAAACGGAATGAAGATTCTTATTTGCAAATTCACAAATTAGGCAAGTTTGTCCATGATTGCCAAGGCAAATTAAAAGAAAAAACAGCGTAATGTACGCCACTAGTCTGTGAAGGGTAGTGCTGAATTTGTCAAAATGGAATGAAACCTTGGGCACTATCTGAATCATTAATTAAGCCCGGATGCTTAGTGCCAATGATTACCAAAAAAACACACCTCCCCACACCCACACACTGTATTTCAGCTTCAGAATTCAAGGAAATGCTGGTCAATTCTCCTGAGTGTGTGTCTGGTTTCTGTGACCCAGATCAGGTATTTATCAGCTCCCAACTGGATTAACAAAATTCCCTCTACCTAAAACAATGCATCAGCTCCAGCAGCCACAAAAATCATCTTTCTGCTGCCTCCAGAGCCTGATCACTGTCTAGAAATATTCCAAAATCTCTTTGCTACATGAAGTTTTTCTATTATAATGACACGGTAAAGATTGTATGACATCAACTGGGACCTTCATTGTTGTAGGTTAATTTACAGGAGTTGTATTGCAAGAGCCCCAGTTATCTAAACAGCAGTCCAAAACCCTAGAACTGTTAGTGGGTATCTACAAACCAGAGTAAGGATGCATGGATCTGAGCAGAGGTTTGGCTCTCCCAAATCTAGAGTTATCAACATACCATAGCACCCAGTTCTGTCTCCCTTTCTCCTGTTAAAAAGTGCCTTAGGACATGAATGAGCTCAGATGCCTTCCCGTGCTGCTGAAGGGGAACTGTTGCATCCGCATAGGCATGGCTTGAGAAAAGCATCGACTGAAAACACTTTTCAAGAGACTTCAGAACAAGATTTCTAGATACATGATCAGGCTATGAGCAGACAGCATAAAAAGATGCCGACGCTCTGCTAGATACTTCTGACCTGCAGCAGCAGCAAGACATCCAAATCCCATTTGCATTGCCCAGATGTGTGCCCTGCTCTCTGCGGGAGGCTGTTGCATTTGTAGCGGGGAGGGCAGGGAGCACAACACGCACAGTGCCTCGGCCGTCACAGGTCATGCTCCTGCATTATTAGCCGAAGTCAAAGGGGAAAGCAGATTTGTATGAACATGCCAGAGTGTGACATGGGACAGCTGAGATGGGACAGCTGAGGTATGGGCACATTTTTGCTGCCCTCTGCAGTCTTCTATTCTAGGCAGCTGCCTGTACTGTCTTTTGGGTAGAAACAGCTCTGACAAGAAGCGCAGAAAAAAAGGCTCTGGAAAAGAAACTATAACAATTCTGAACTATAAGCCTAGTTGTTTGGTGGGTTTTTTTATGTGAAGGAGCCAGGATTAGGGACTGTATCCTTCTGCATTGAAAGAATTTATAAACAGTATTAATTCTTAGAAATACATATGACATAGAATAAAAAGAATTACACTTTACATTGCAGTCTTTTTTATATATATGTCTACTGTCTCAACTGTCTATTTTAACCAGTTGTCATCTTCTGCACCGCGGCTATTACAGATAGCATATAACGTTTCCATTTTGGTAGTGTGTCCAAGGCAACCCTACTTCTGTATGTGTAAGACGGAGCCCTCTAGGTATGTGTAGAAAGTCTAGCTAACCTGGGCAATTGCAGAGCTGTTGCACATGTAAAGATCAATTCTGCACTGATAGAGCAACCCAGCTCCCCCTCAGCCCCCCACCGTGCTGCTGTTTTCAGAGCTACACACACTGACAGGGAAATATGAACATAAATGCTGCGAAAGCAAAAATGAAGGGGCTGTGGGACCTGTGCTGTCTGAACAAATATAAGAGCCCCCAAGTTTCAAATGAAATGGAATGACACAGTCTTGTAAAAAACTACCATCAGGGAGAGGGAGAAATATATTAGGATGCTTGTAGGTCATTGTTAATTAAAAAAGCATCTGATTATCATTAACATAAATTGTCACTGAAGGAAATGGGCCCTTCTTTGCAGAAGACAAACTGGCTGAGTTAGCTTAAATTGTCTGGAGTACATGTACCATGTGACGGAACCAGTGAAGAACTTGAAAGCAAATTATAAATTTGCATGTAGGTAACTAACACAGAAAACAGTTATGCCGATGTTGAACTTCGGTGTTTTACTGAATTGTAATAGAGCCAGTATAGGTAAGGGTTGAGATAAAGGTGTAGGGGCAGCAAATTTGCTATAGCTGAAAACAACATCCCTACATCTCAAAAAAACTACCAAATGAAAAAGATTGATGTAAAAAGTCAGAAATTCTTGATATTTAAAGGTATACTTCAAGAAAATAAAATCCTAGCACCTTGTATCTCTCCATTTGCCAGACAGTTCTATGCCAAACACTATGATAGTTTGATTAATTCTTTCCTACAGATATTTCCATCTACTTAGAATTTCACTTGGAGGTATTCAGATTTCTTCTTGCTCCAGAAGTCATTCTGCTTTGCTCCTGGATTGCCAGTGGCTATACCAAGAATAGTCCTGTGACTGACACAGGCTCCAAAGCACTTGGAAAATTATATCTGTTTGAAAATCCACATTTTGGATTTTTTGGATTCACTTTAGAAGTGAAAATGTCTTTTGTTTTGTTTCCTTATTGTTTGGAAGAAAGAAACTTGAAAAATTGTCTCAGAGAAGGAAAAATACTAAATCAAGCAAGGAAAGCTGTAAACACTACTCATGTCTTTGATTTAGTGTCTGTGATACACTCAGTGTTTACAGTACTGCACAATTGGAGGAGATCTGTCTTGATATGAACCTTTCGCACAGTTTTGAATTTACTCTTACAGGTAGTTTGGCTGTAAGAGGTTTTGGGGTTACTTTAGTAAGTTACTTGATTAAGTAAGTGATTGAGTACTGTGAGTTTTTTTATCATTTCTTCATTTTATATAGCGTGAGTGTTGCCACACAACTTAACAACTAGCAGACTGGTGACATTTGCCATCAGAATACATAGCATTAGAGGGTAGCACTGCAAAAATTGGAGTTCATAAATACTTGTCTCAAGCAATGTACTTCAGTGATTCCACAAAGTCAGTTTGTGTCATCAGAAAACAAAAAGAACCACTAAGAGTTATATACACACAGAGGTATGAGAGAAGCACTAAGATAATATATGCTATTTGTAATGTCCTTTTCAGGTAGCAAACTTGTGGAAATCAACATCATTCTCTTGACTTTGTTGGAGTTAAAATTATTTATACAAATCACACATTTGTCCCATCTCATGTAAATGCATCTCACAGGGTACCATATCCCTTTTCTAAAGCAGTGTATTTGGAGATCAGTTCCTATGGAAAGTGCTGTATAATTAAACATTAATTAAACCATTTACATTATGATAAATTAATAGCTGATAGAGTTCAGTAAAGAGTGATGTCTCTTCTACAGATACTTTAAAAATTAATGTCGTATTTAATTTGTAAGTTGTTGGACATTTTTTAATCTTTTATCTTTTCATTTTCTTTCTCAGTGGTCTTTCATTTTCAAACACACACAAATCTTACCTTCAAATGTGCAGTGCTGTTTTGGACTGGGGACTATTTCAGCATTTCTGAAACCATCTGAAAATGTCGAGGCCTGTCTCCTCTTTATTGTTGCTTAAAATTTCTGCTGAATTTGAAAGTAGGTTGAGCTGTCTGGAAACTTTCTTTTTTATGATTTTTCAGCTAGGGCTCAGACTACAACAACCAGTAAGGTGCTTCCTGAAACTGTTCTCTTTGCTCCTCTTAGATTTATCTCTAGCAGGCACTTTTACTCCATGGAAGGTGACTGGAGTCTTTCCTCCAGCTCTTGGACCCAAAGGTGCTATCACAGGCAAAACCCTCTGTGCCACTAGCAGTTTATCATGTTTTTTTTACCTTAAAACTCTAAATTTTGAGTCCATGGTAGGGAGGTGGTCAGACCCGGAAACTGAAGGTGTCATTTCTAGCAAACAGACCCGGGCTGGAATTACCACCTGAGGACATACTATCTTTGAAAGAATGGGGCCTGGTCTGGGCAGGATCCTAAAAAAACGACCCAAGATACAGATTTGTTGCCTAACAGTTACTATTTTGAACCCCTTGGACATTAAGTGCATGCTTCTCATATTAAAATTATTGCTTTATAATAAAAAGCATTTTCTGATTGGTTAATACTCCTGTATCTGATTATTGTGACTTATCTTTAAAGGAATTTGCTCTTCAAATAGTTCTCTATTTTCACCTTTAAAAAATTGGACTCTTCCAAGGTATCCTAAAATTATAAAAGTAGTCCCTACCTAGATTTAAAGGAGGGCATTTTTTGTTTTTCATTCCCCAATGCGTTGATCCCTGAGTTAAAGAAGAAAACCTATTTTTTTTTGTTGTTGTTGCAGATATTCAATGATACTAAAATATGAATGTATAAAAAAGGCTCAATTGTGTACAAATTCTTTGGGGAAAATGTTTGTTGACATCAACAAGATTTTTTGCTTGAGTAAGGTCCACAGGATTTGGTCTGATAGGTGTCTTGAGGCTTTCTGCCTGAATTGTGCTGTGATGACAGCTACAGTGACAGTAGTAGCGGATCAGACTCTTTTTTTCTTTTTTTTTAAGCCTGTAAACCCAGCTCACACACAGGCATACTGGAAAGCCTACTACTTACGCTGGGCAGGTACATTTACATATGCAAAGCAGAGTTTCAGTTGCCTTTAAGCATGTAAATTAGCCTCTTATATGTTTGCTTGTGAACACATGCCTCAGAATTAGCTAACGTGCCCTGAACACAGATTTTTACTATATTCCAGAGAAACTAATGTCTTCAAAGGAAAATAAAGAAGAGACTTTTTGTTGACTTTGCTCTTATTCTATCTATTCTAGGAAAACTGAGAACATATTTCATTTATGAAAAGCTACTTCAACCAGCTTAGCAATCAAGTTAGAGGCATCTCAACAGTAACATACTGCCTTTGTCATTTTTCATACGTTTCTATATTTTATGCACTGCACTGATATGGAGCTTTTCTTGGAGAGTTTTCTTTCGAATCACTAAATAGTTGAACAGACTGTCACTAGAAAATGCTTTGGAACTTTTATGAGCATACTTTTATTGTAAATATTCATTTATGGTGGAGCTATTTCAGTACCAGAGCTTAAGAAACAGTGCAATGAAGATTCTTAGCTATAATAATCTATAATTTGTGGGGTTTATTTAGTAAAACGCTCAGTCACAGATGGCAAATTTTAGTCAGAATTAATAAACATATAAGTATGTTGATTTGCAGTATTATTTTAGCTTGTTTGCCTCTTCTGTGTATCCATAAAATCTTTGAAAACCTTAAGCTTTATCACTGTCTTTTAGAAAAAACATAATTATGGTACAAAATTAGTTTTCTCTCGCTCTGTCTGTTGGGATCTCTGTGCATTTCCAGCTAATACGCAAATAACTGTTTTTCTGCCTAACTTGTCCCTCTCCTTGAAGACAGGAATAGCATGCCAGAAGACCATAAAAGTTACTGTGGTTAAATACATTGCCCCAGACCTGCATGCACAGCTCTTGGTCTGTCTTTAAGCTCTGCATATGCCAACTAAGACTGTGCCCTGGCACGGCGTGTTTCAAACCATCACCTAAATTTTGCTTTAGGGGGACACATGGGTCCGATCCTGGGGGTGGCCTGACCCTGCAGCCCTGCTTACTGCAATGGGGCTCAACAGCTCTGCCTCCCTCTGTGCCGTACCCATCTCTGAGCTAGTGGGGATGAATGAGCCCACCCACTTCCCCGTTCACAGAGGTGAGCTCCAGACCCAAGGCAATAACTGAGGCCTTTGGCTTTCTTCCCAGTGAGCTTCCCCTTTTCATTAGGCTTGAGATGGTGACGGAAATTTATTAGCCTAAACTGGGTTGAGACTGATGAGATTTACGGTGATATATAGAAGAAATGCCAAGTTGGGGAAAAGGGATGAAAAATTGAAATGATAAAGTTGTATTGGTAGCTTGTTGAGGTAATTGAAATGCCTTGTTATGTTGTATTGTGATGGGCTCAAATAAAATATAGGCACAATTTGTCTAGATCATGCCTGTAGCACACGATAAAATAGATTCCTCTCTTCTAGTGTTAAGGACATGTTCAATTTTTGCCTGCCAGTGGAGATTGTGAAGGGGTGAGATGAGTCTAAAACTTCTCCTTATTGACGTAGTTGACAGTTTGGCATTGTTCGCACTGCACTGCTTACAGCAGGTCAGCGAGTGTTCTTCAAACCAGCCAGGGGAACTTCTGCAGAGAAGTCCAGCGCTCCCTTTTTTGTCCCTCAGTGATCTCCCATGCTTAGTTCCCTGCTTAGAGAAAACTGACCAGCTCTGGCACAAAGCTTTGCTCTCAGAGCCACCACTGAGGCTACAGGGGCAGTGAGAGATGCCTGCAGTCTTGACTGAAATGTATCCACACTGCAAGACCATTTGCCCTCAACTGGACAGGACTTGCAGGAGACTGTTCAGGAGATCCCTGAACTCTTTGGCTCTGGCCCTCAGCAGAACCAAAGTCCAAAAGCAACACACATGAAAAACAGGGAAGGAGCACAGTTAACCTCAATAAAATTACTTAGAGGTTATTATGTAGATTTCAAGAGGGAAAAGATGCTATGTTTCTCCAAAAATTAGGTGGATTTCTGAAGCTCAAGCCAAGTTCCCATTGAAAATCTTATCTGAGTTCGGACAAGAGACTGAGGACTCTGGGTTATCTTTCATTTATTGCCTATTTGCTCCCAAAGTCTACTCAGAAAACAGACTCCAAGGCAATCCCTGTGACAGCAGTGATCTCAAGGAAGAGACAAATATAAGGCTGATAGATCACCTGCTAAGTCTTTTTCTTACCTGTGGAAGTAAGACACAAGTCTTACTTCAAGTAACGACTACTGCAAGTCCGAGGGATGCAACTGCTGTCTAGCAAACTACTTGTAGCACAGCTTAATACTCTGTGACAGAAAAATGCTTTCCATAAACTTCCTCAACACTTGTAGGCTGCAATTTGATTACTCCAGGTGGTCAGGAGAAGATTTTTGTCTACGTGTATTCCCAATACAGTAGTGAAAACAGGTCAGACGCTATTAATAATGTAGAGGAGTAACCGGGTTCCCAGATAGGTATTTTATAATTACATAAGTAGCAGCATTGTAACAGTCACAGTGATCTAAGGCTGTAACAGAAGCTAAGTTTGCGAGGAGAAATAACATCTTTTATGAAGCCAGCCTGAGTACCTAGGGAAAAAACCAGACCACTTTTTGCTCTGGGAAGGGCTTGTGTGCCTGATCCATCTTTCCATTCTAATCAGTTGGTCTAATAAAAAATATTACCTGTGTCTACAAACCTTGCCTTGCAAATATATGTGACTTGAATCAATAAATAGATCTTCTTTGCACAATAGATAATCATATGATAATTCACTGCCAGAGAGTTTATGTCAGTAGTGACATGTAGGGTGCACACAAGATCTTTTTAAATATAACCATATTACATGTATTTTGAAAAATACTTAGTGTTTGAAAAAGAAGTAATTTTATTCCTATGAATGGAATCTGTAATGTGCTGGTGCATTGGAATTCATCTTTCTCTGTCACTGTAGTATCTTTCTCTCTTTGTCCATAATGCCCTTCATTCTTTGCTTTGTGCTAAGGATATGTATTGACTTTGCAGAATCACTGTAGCTAGCTGTAAATGATGTATTCAAAGAAAAATCACTGCCCAGTTCCCATAGAGAGAACATGAACAGTGCTGGGCAATCAGAGTTATGCTGCATTTTGTGCTGTGACATTCAGTGCAATCAGGAATAGCAGCCCAAGCACAGACGTCACTGACTTAAGTTCTGACAATAGAAGCCTGTTCCTTTTAATATGCATAAAGAGAGATCTGAGGTGTTTTTCTTTCTTCACCTTATTCCTTTCCCATTAGCCCCTGTCATCAAGCATGGGGAGAAGACAATCCTTCATTACCTACAGTTCTCTCACTGCAGACAAGGGTGTAGCTAGCAATTTGACAATTGCTTGTATACCAGCCAGCATACTACCTGTGGTTTGTTCTCAGTACACACAGCACATCCTGTGGTAGAGATACCACAGCAAACAATTCACTCCTTTTGCCTAACTGGTGCAGTTAGAGATATTCAGAAGTGTTTTACTAAATGACTGGAAGAACAGGAAAGCTGCTTATCAGCATTCCATAAGAAATGTTGTCAGAGAAAAGAATTTAAAAGTAAATGAAATTGTGATAATACAGTTGAACGTATTTTGCATTTGAAAATTTCCATGTCATATGATAAAAGCAAGCAAAATGAAAAAGTGCAGTCAGGGAGAGGCCAAGACAGGGCCGAGGTACCATGGTAATTCCTTGGCAGCTCCCTCTGAGACCTTCAGCCATACACACCTCATGGTGCTCTCTGTCTGAGGGTAAAATTTTCAGATGTGGGTAGGACTCTGGGAACTTTTTTACTGCTGCCTTGAAACCAAATGAGGTCTCCAACTAAACTAATAAAGTCCAGAGCTATAAAGCTAACTCCTACTCTTGGGATTCCCTGGCACTGCTGTGGAGTTTTAAAACCTCAGTGTGAAAGAAAAGCTAATGCATCTGTCAGCGGGAGAAAAGACAGTGTTTTCCTCAGTGGCTCCAGACCACAAATTACTCTCCTGAAGATACTGATGGAGTAGACCTTGGTGATGGTCTTTTTGGCAGAAATAGAAGTCCACGTTCAATTCAGCGTCTTCCCGAAGGACAGCCTTCGAGAAAGGAGATGCAGGATCTTACATCTCTTCAAAGAAACAATAGACTAAAACAAGACTAAAATGGTAAACTGAGAATTAGGTTTAAGAAGAGGTGGAAGAGACAAACAAAGGCTTTGTTTTAGAGAGGAAATAGCCCAAAACAAGACTATGCTGCCAAATGGCCAGTAGGTTTAAATATACATTTAAATAAGGTTTCCTATAACTAAAAAGAAAAAGTGACTAAGAAGAAAGCCTTGTCAGATTGGCCTTCCCCTGCCCTACATAAGCAACACAGAAGATAAGTCACTGTATTAAGTGACTGGGTGAGGCAAAACACGGAAAGAAGCAGAGCAAAGACACACAGTTCTGAGGAAGGAGACCTTTACAAAGTTTGCCTGACAGTGGCAAACTCAGGGGACCCATCACTGGTTGCTTGGAAGAAAGGGAGAGTGGAGGCAAAAAGAAAGGTATGTGACTGAGAAGGTAGTGGCTGGAGCCTGTTGAATAACGGGTTCCAAGATACGTCCATGTATATGTGACAGAACAGGTACGTCCCTATATATGTGCCTTTGCTCCTGCTGCGCTGCTGTCATTTTCAGTTCTTCACTGGGTCTTGTGTGCACACACACACTTTTCAAACAGACTGTGTAGAGTTTAGGAGTTTCACCATTGTAGCTTGTGACATTTTGGGCTTTCTTGGATACAAATAGAGCTGGTATTCTTGCCTGTGGACATGACAACTTGAAAGCTATTCCTATTACTGGTTTAGTAACATTCTACAAAGGTGGATGTGATTTTATGACCATACATACTCATTTCACTATTCTTGTTGTTGTATATGTTTTCTCTTTATAAGTCACTTCTTCAGCAATGTGCAGTTCTGTTTTATTGCTTTGGAAACTTCTTGGGTTTCTGTCTAATTTTATCATTTGGGATATGGAATTCTTTTTAGTTTAATATTCACCTTTTCCCTTTCTCAAATAGACCCTGTAGTACCCATTAAAATTGCTGCGTTTTGAAAAGCCATGATTTATTGCACATTAAAAACCAGTACAGCTTAAGTCATGATTAGGTGCAAAAGCAAACCAATGGTTAAATGAGCACCCAATATATGAAAAGTCATGAAAGTGCTACAAAATTTAGGTCGTATCAATTTCTCCAACACTTCCTGGTTCAAATACCTGTTTTTAGTATTTGTAAAGAAAGAATGCTTCTTGTTAGCTACCTGTAAAGTGATACCACAACACAGCCCACATCTGCAAAATCCAGAAACTTTTTTTGTGTGTCAGAAGAAACATGAACAGAGTTGGATAAAGTGAGGCAGGGGTATAAGACAGAAACATAAAAGCTACTGTATGACATGAAATGACAACACAGAAGTGGAAAATAATTGTTTTTCAGGTTTCTCCTCTCTTGTTCCTTCACCTCTATCATTTAGGTAACTTGTAACTCATTCCTCATTTCAGTCCTGCAAGACAGAAAAGTATATGAACACATACGCAATATCCATATATAATGCTGCTCCTTCCAAGTTTTCTTTGTAGGCGAACACTGTAAATAGCTTGCAGCATACAAAATTCTCTTGTTCAAACAGGGATAGCAAAATGTTTCTTTCATCTCTTGGGAAGCCTCTAAATTTTAAAACTACTCAGCATGCTGCATTCTTTAGTATTTTTTACTCTCTTTTGCATGGTTCTAGCATTATGTATAGTATGGGTGTAGGGAGAACATTAAGTATCAGAGAGAAAAGATTCAGTCCCTTCATGTAAGGACATTTAATCACTACTGTGCTTAATAAAATGCTCTATATTCAAGAATTGATTTTTATGGTTCGTGTAAGGTTTGAGGGTTAGGAACAGTTTATTTAATTTAAAATTGTAATTTTAGGTTTTGGTTTTGAGGTAAGGAGGTGAGAAAAATCTACACCCACCTGTTCTGTACATAATATGTGTGTTCTGCATGTGAATGTTTGAAACCTCTCAATTTTCCTGAAAAAGCCTGGTGGTTGAAACCATGTAATGTTGAGACAGGTGAGTTGATGGACACATTCTTTGCAATGTACTCTCAACTCTGATTTCAGAGGCACATGAGAGCACTGTTCAGATTGCATGATTCAGCTCTGTACTAGGCAGGGGGCATGAGACACTCAGTGAAAATGTAAGTTCCTCCTATTTTACCATATATCACACAACAGCTCTTAGAAAAGGTAAGTCACAGGCACGCTACTGAAATGCGTCCCTGTGAAGGAAGACAACACAAGAGGCAGAAACTGGAGCATGCAGCCACGTCTGCTTTAGTAAACCCAACGTTTGGATAACCCATTCAGCTGTATGTGTGAAACTGAAGAGCTTGTGTATTAAATATATGGATTTTTTTTCCAGTGCTCACTCTGTATATATCATAGAATTCTCTTGGGTTTTCTGTGTCATATATGAGTGCTGCATTATGTAATACATAATAATCCTAAATTATAACCTTAAACAATAGACCATACCTGCATTTTATTTTCACAGTGCTGTAGTATATGCAATAATCAAAGAGCATCCACTGCAGTAGCCATTCCATTAAAGCTGTTATATGTATTTTATTCTAATTTTTTTTCCCCTTACTGCAGTCCAACTTGGGGAAAAAAACTGACAGACTACACTCAAACTGAGATGCAAACTTTTTGTCATCTGTTTAGCCTTTTAAATTATAATCAGACATATTCTCAGTATACTATATTGAAGCAGAGAAACAGAGATGTGTGTGTACACTGCAAGAGGCAAGTATTGTGCATAAAATCCTAGCCTAGAAAAATCACACATTGATTCAGTAACCAGCTCAACTCTAGCAAGAGGTCATTGCTCTTGTAATCAGACTCCTAGCAGTAGCAGTGTACTGATAACTTTCCAGGATGTTATTACAAGTGTTCTGTCCTAATATTGGGAAAAATTGGTACTGAGGGGCATGTTTTGCCTTATCATTATCAGAAGCGCACCGAGTCTTTGACGCTGACCAGTGATGCTGGCGAGAACCACCTCTGCCTTCTTGGACTGTTATGCTAAAATGTTCAATCAGCCTGAGGAGCTCAAAGACGAACATTCAATGGAGGAAACTGGGAGAACATCATATTGCTTCCCAACACATCAAAGTATTCATTTATCATGGCTGTAATTCATCATTTGTTTTGGGCGCTTTGCCAGCATACAAACTTCCAACAACAACTCTCCAGAGATATCACTGCCCTTTTTCTTTTGTAATGCTGAAATGACTATGTTATGATCAATATGAAAAATGTGGGGCCAGAAAACTAGCCAGTGTGACCTTAGTTCTGCAAATAATCATTAGTGCAAATCTGGAGAGAAAAAAAATCCCAAACCTTGACTGTATAATCTGAATCTTCATCTCAAGATCTGATTGTTGAAGGACTGGCAGCGTCCCAAGGAATTGATAATGAGATTTAGAGTCTCCTACTGCCGGTGACTGGCTTGGCCACAGACTGCTGGGGCACAGCTCTGCTCTGAGCTTTGTGGAGTTTCTTGAGATTTACCAATTTAACTGAGACGGGGAACGGGCTCTGCGCTGGCAGCGAAAAGAAGTTATTACTAGAGGGAGCTATTACAGAGGTAATAACCTTCTCATACCCATAGCGGGCACGTTTCCCTATCCCTTTCACACGTCCGTGTCATCAAAGTTGGTGCAAGTTTGCTACCTTCCCACAGTGTGCAGAAAGATGAAGGTTAACGCGGGGCCAGTGTAAGAAATATCTGTCCTTCCAGTTACTTCAGGTGGAGACTGAGGCCAGGGGGCAGGCAGAGGATGCCTTGTCCTGCTGCTGCCTTTGCTGCTGTCGTTCTGTGGGGAGGGAGCATTTCAGCAAGCCTGGCAGCTTTTATGCACACTGAAATGATCTTTAAATGCGGATGTAAAAACCCCTTTATTATTTGGTTGTTTTTCCGAAGTCTTACACAAACCCTCCAGGAAACTGTGCTGTTTGCCCTCATAAAAGTAGCTCTGACATTAGTCTCAGGATGTTTATTAACTAAAATTGAGCCTTCTAAAGAAATTCAGCTTTCGTCTCTCTACCCTTTTCGTTAAATAAAGCGACGCTTCGCCTCCCCGGTATGACTTTCAGCCTAGCTCAGCAGCCCGTTCCCTCAGCCCGTGGGGTGCGTTTGGGAATCCTCCCGCGATGTAAAAAGCCCCGCAGAGGGGAGACACGCGGGGGCCGCTTTTTCCCCGCAGCCAGGGAGCTGCGTGGGGCCGGGGGCAGCAGCTGGGGGGCGGGGAGGGTGTCCCCGGGAAGGGGGGGCGGCAGAGGAGGGCGCAGCTCCCCGGCACCAATCGCCTCCCGCAGGTCCCCGCGGTAGCGTTAGACCCGCCGCGACACTGACGGGGAGCGGAGCCCGGGGCAGCGGCCGCCAGTTCTAGCGGGGACAGCTCCGGGGAGCGGGGCGGCCGCGGGGCTCGCTCCTCTTCCTCCGCCTCCGCCCTCCGCGCAGCCCCCCCAGCCTCCCTCCGCAGGCAGAGGCGGGAGGAGCGGCAGCGCTGCGCTGAGGCGCCCGGCGCGGCCCCTGCGGAGGGAAGGAAAGAAGGACGGAGCGGCAGAGGGGGGCGCGGTGATGTGAGGGGCGCACCCGGCGGAGGAGGGAAGTCCCCTCGCCGGGAAGGCAGCCGGGAGCTCCTCCACACAGCAAGGTAACCCGTCCTATCCTTCGGGGACTTTTTCTTATGCTTTTTTTTTTCTTTCCCCTCTTTTTCCCCCTGATTTCTCTTTTCTCGTCTTTTTTTTTTTTTTTTGGTTGTTTCTTTTATTTCTTTTTCTTCCCTTTCCTTTTTGCTTAATTTTCTCTTTTTTTCTCCTTTTCTCTTTCTTCTTCTTTTTTTGATTTGTTCCTTTTTCTTTTTTTTTTTTTTTATTTCCTCCTTCTGTCCCCGGTCCCCTACCTGCCCAGCCGCTGTCAGAGGGCGAGGTGGGGGACGGAGCAAGCCCACACCGGGTCGCTCTGGAGTTTCCCTGGGACACCCTGCAGGTGCACCTCCGCCTCGGCGGGCAGGGCAGGGCCGGGCCGGGGGGGTGGATGTCCCGGCGGCACGACTCGCCGTCAGGACCCGGGAGTGGGTCCGGAGAGGCGGAGCGAGGGCAGGAAGAGCCTCCCGGTGCACCGAGCGGCTCTCTCCAACTTTCCCGGGGCAAAGATGCGCGGAGCCGCCGCGGGGGATTTCTGCAGAGAGCGGGAAAACCTGTAGAAAAAGGTGTGTGTGTGTGTAGGAGGGGGATGCTGCACAGCAGGAGCTGGAAACTATCCCCCCTCCCGCCCCCTCGCCTCGCCGGGGCTCCCGAAGAAGCAGCTCCCCCCCTCCGGGGAGGTCCGGGGGGCTCCGGGACTCGGAGGGCGCTGCAGGAGGGGCGCGGGGGGACACAAATGGTAAAAGATACGGAAGGAAGAGCCCCAGTGGCTGGGACATAAATCAGGCAGAATATATGGGGAGTTGATGAGAATAGGTCTTTTCACTCTTTAAAAAAAAAGGAAAAAAAATAGGCACTTTGGAGGAGAAAAAGGAGGCTGATTATTGGCACCCAGCTCTGAAACCCAGGCAGCTGATGCTGAGGGGAGCCAAAGGGAGCAGTTCTTCTTGGTTTAAAAACAGCAAGACAGTCTCTGCCAAAGATTGCTGTAAACACAGAATAAAGATTTCATTGTGGCTTGGTGTGACTGGAATAATTAGGCAGTTAATTGTTCATTCTGATCTTAAAGTGCAGTAATCAGTAGTGCACAGTAGGAAAAATACGGGGGAAAGGGAGGAAAAATAGCAATAGAAAAATGTATCACTTATTCCTCTTCGGCAGCTTTTCTCATTTTTTTTTTTTTTGTGAGACTGGGAGCACGTGGGTCCAGGTCTATTTAGATGGAGATAGAGAACACCTTTGAAAAGCTGGGGTGTAATTGTGCTTTTGCTGCCACTGTGTCAACATAATTTCTGTCTGGACAAAATGAAATTATGAGACTTAAAGAAATCCTATTTTATGGAAATGAAATCTGAAGATGCCTGGAGAATGAGCATCTTAACTAGATTGACTAATACCAATTAATGCATTTTACTTATGTGTGCACTTTATTGCCAACTCAGCAGGGATGGAAGCTAATGGTGCCAGCTTTTGTGCTGCTCAAAGACATTTTTCAAACAGGCACACAAGGTTTTAATGGTAAACTGTTTTGAGTTTTTAGCACTGTGATTGTGTCCCCGTTCGACTCGAGTTCCTTGCAGCGGTGACTCTTTCATGGTAAACTAATGAAATGATCTCTTGTTACAGTGTGTTAGCTATTCCCTGTGACACAGCAGGAAAATACAACCTGTGTGTATTTGTACTGGAGGTGGTTATAAGTTGTCGAGCAAGATGCACTTGCAAGCAATAGAATATGACTCACTGATATTAACTGGAAGATGGCACCATAGGCAAAAAATGTTTTTCTTTCCTATATAGCATATTTTCCCACAGATATACATTAGTGATAAAGAAGTGTAATAGTGTATTCATTTTCAGAAAAGATAGAAGAATGTTGTGTTTAAAACAAAGACAACTTACAAAGAAGGCCATAGACATTTGAGCAAAGTAAAAGAATCACTCAAAGTCTAATTGTAAAGGAAACAGACGCATCCTTCTTATAACTTTAGTTACATGAAAGATTCATTTGGCTCGGAGACATCCATGTAGCCTGCTCATCCATCATAAATAAATAAATAAATACATGTGCTGGAATTGGGCAAGGTTTAAAAAGAAATTCAGTTCAGTATGATTTTCTGTCACTGCACATGCAGAAAGCTAGGACTACACATTACAGAAAAAAAACAAAAACCAAAAACAAACCAACAAACAAAAAAAAAGGTGTTTTTGTTCAATGCTGACAAGTAAAGCAATTTGTTATATTTTGTTGAAGTTGAGTTTGTTGAAGGTTTTGACCTGCACTTCATAAGATTTTTGTGGAAAGACGAGTGGAGAAAGCACAAGACATGTTGTCTAACAGTATAAAACTAATATAAAACACTGCAGTCTTCATTCAGGTCACAGAGTTTAGAAGAGGAAGAACAGAATGGTGACCCCAGAGTTTTGTCCAAAGTGCTGGTAAAAACATCACATAACAACTGAGTATGTAAGGGCCAACTTTAAGATCTACTTTACAAGCATTTTTATTAAGCTGTTGAATGTGCTTTGTCCTACCAGTGATACACGGTATTCTGTCTGTGAAGAGTACTCCTGCTTTAATGGCAAGCCGTATTGAAACGATGTCTTCAAGGCATTTTACTTACTAGTACAGTCTAGAGCGGGACGTTGCTAACTTTAATTGTACCTACCCAGTCTGACAAACCTAAGGATCTTCTACTCTTCTTACAGAAATCCAAAAAGCATAGCGATCAAGTGATCACATATGACACACTGCTCAAGCTTCTGCTTGCGACATGCTGAGAGAAAATGTTTCAAAAAATCTGCATGGTGTACCCCTTGCACAAATGCCACGATAAACTCCAGAATAATTTGAAGACCTGTAACAAGATTCTGATAGAAGTCTGAAGTGTTTTTTCCTCCATTTTCAAATACGAAATTTACCAAGTGGCTCCTCATTTCTATAATAAAATTCATCAATAAAATGTTTTGAGCGTCACAGTAAGTTTGGGAAGACGTCTTCCTTGCATTGTTATAATATATTTAGCAAAATACGCAGAGGATTATACACTTTATTCAAGGAAAACATGTGCCATCAAATTATAGTTAAATCCTGAATACTATCTTATACCTAAAAGTCGTTTGAAATGCACAGTACATCTTCATAATAAAATTGCATTGTCACAGACATAATTGTTATTCATAACAAGTACTCTCACAAACAGATTCCATCCCTGTAAGTATTGAGCCTCAGTCAGGCCAATTATGACTAAATTACTGCATGTTCTCTGCTGTATCAACTAATTAAAGGGTAATTAATAAAATGATAATTTCATTCCATGGCAATGTCTACATCTGGTTGTCATAGCAGAGATTGTTTGACATATGGTTAAATGGTCAGATACTACATTGTATGAATGCAACATTTGCACAGAACACCTGGCAAGCCAGAGGAGTTTTAACCCTTAAGACATGAATTTGAAGAATGTGTGTCAATATGCTATTAGACTGGTTTGCTCATTCTCTCCACCTGGTCTTCTTATGCGTTTAAGAAAATTTAGTTCTCCAAGTTAATTTAAGTAACTCTCTTGGGTTGGGGGAAGAGTGGGAAGATGACTTGAGATATTAGATTGGAAACGAAAGATAAAATAGTACTCACTTGTAATTGTGGGAAATAAAATAGGTGTGTCTAAATTAATTTCTGAGAGGAGACTCTCCATTGGTTCTTGTATTACTGGGAGCTTCCCCTTTAAGGAAAATCAGGCTAGAATTAGCGTGGAGACAAAATTATCTTTTTTTCCCGGATACAATTGTATGCCAGGATTGAGACTGAGGTTGTGGTCACAACAGCATGGCAAAATCTGCATTGCAGCCTTCCCACACTGTACCTGTCATATGTAGGTAAAACAAAACTTAGCTCCTCAAGGACAGTAGCCATAAAATTCACACACATGCTAGAGAAATGAAACAGTCTTTTATCAAGTAAACAGATGATATGAATAAACAATTCTACTGTAGATGCGTGATGCACAAGATAATGTGTGCACATACTCTAAAATATCAGTGGCTGAAATTTTCAGGGCTGCCCATACATATTATTTTATACATAGCTTAAGGGAATATATCTTAAGCCCCAACATAGCCTTGAAAAATTTCAGTCACCGCTGTTTCAAAGTATGTGAAAGAGTGTATTTCTGTCCTTTAAAAGCATGAACTGGAAGTGGTGGTACTTTAACATGGGTTAAATGACAGTTTATCTGTACGAGGTCAAGCTGAATCCCCAATAAAACTGAAAACAAGAAATGAAGTAACAGGCAGAGTGTTTTCCTTCTCTTTTTGTGGAGAAAAAAAAAAGGGGGGGGCATAAAAAGGGGAAAATAGCTAGTACTTTTTCACAAATAGAGAAGAGTAAAAAGGATGCAGTAAACTGCAGGAAGACATGAAAGTCTGTCTTTTCCCATGCAAACGATCCTCAATGAACAGTTCCCCCAGTGAATAGTCAGGGTCGCTCATCACCTCACGCGGTCAGGTGCAGAGCGTGGCCAGTGATGCTTATAAAGCGCTGTTTGTCTGTCTCTCTGAGAGCCTGAGTCCTGCTTCTTGAGAATTTCCAAGTGCACGGATCCATCTCATTTTCATTCTACTCATGTAACTCATTAACACCTGGAAAATCTTTTATAGCATTTAACTGCATCAGATGCACTGTCCGGCACATGTTTTCTTAATAGGTCTTTCACTGTGGTATTGTCAAAGAGCCCTTATGTCACAGCTGGGAACATGAATCTGTCATGTCAGTACTGTACCTTGTTTTAGACAGTAATAGTGTATGAGTGTGTTTTACGGAGAAGCTGAACATGCCCATATACTGCATTAGCAGGGAAGAATGTGAAGCTTGTTCTCCTAAATAAAGATTCAGGCTGGTGGTAGTAGAGTACTTTGTACCATTTAAACAGTGCTGCCTCTAAGGCATTGCACTTAAGGAAAGGGAAGTTTGAGGCAAGCAAGACACGTCTGAGTATTTCAGTGGTGTAATGCTGCTGGTTAACGATATGTCATTATTTACATTTCATTGGGAAAAAGTTGCCAGAGGTTCCTAATTCAGCAGAAAAAAGCTTAACTAGAAGTAGATATGAAAGTCCTTACCCTGGGAATATTTGGTTTTAAAACAAGTTTGATTTAAATATATTTGGCAATATAAGAAGAAGGGGAAGAGAAGTAAATGTTTCCTAATTCTGCATGCCTTTTCTGCCTATTAAATCACTGTAAACCCCAGTTTTAAATAGATTACTTTGTAGCTCTGTAATCAGAATGCCTTGGGTAATTAAAAAGCGATAGAACTGTGAAAACTGACTGCAACGCATGTATAAGACCTACTTTTTCACAGGAATTTTTAACATAGTTACATACATTTCATCTGAAAGTTAAATCCTTAAAATTCACCAGCTACAATACTACCAAGCATGTCGTGATGGTATTCCAAAAGACAGAGGCCACCTTTGAAAAGTGTTTGCAGACTTGAGAAACCGTAGCTGCTGTGAAGGAGTTGACTCGGGTCCTCATTTAAAGAATGAATGGATGAAAGGAGCATTTCATGCAGTCACAGGAGGTTCCAGTTTTTAAACTACTTGTTTTCCTTTGAAAAGCATAAGTATAGTTCTTATGCTAAGAAATAAATTAAAGGGATTTCGGGTACTCAAGGTAAAGGTACGCTGTCAAATGCCTTTTGTATGTTTAAAGTTTTTTGTCTCTGTTGTTTTTGTAATAGCTCATCAAAAGCCTGAGCATGCAAGGGTTGATACCCCAAACTGTAACCAGTCCAAGCTTGAGCTGGAATCAGTGAAACACTGAGGTGTCCACGTTACAGGACTGCCCTTTCAATTTCTCTCTTGTTTTTCTCCTTTGGGCCATTTGTGTTTTCTCTTGGCTTCTCTAACTGGTGGCAGCATTGAGGTGCTCTCGTGGGCCCATGCCATTAGTTCATGTCCATGTCCATGTCCTTACCAAAGAGGGAAGGAATAGGGCTAGTCAGGACTGCCGTGGGGCCCCTGGGGGCAATATGTGGATGTGTTTCTCAGGAGGGCCTTTCTGTAAATTATTTCACTTTTTTCAGAAGGGCTGAAGCCCTTCATGCTTCTGTGTAGGTACCCAATGGAGCAAACACCAAACTGTGCAAGGTTTGCCCTGCTGGACTATGCAGCACCCAACAACATAGCCCACGAGGTACTAACAGTTTTCAAGTTGAGAGCCCAGCGGGGCTGAGTTCTTCTACATGATTCCTTTTAGCCTACTACAGAAGCAAATCAAAGGTAAAAAATGAGTCTATGAAATGAAACTTTCTACATGCCTAGATGTTGTGAGACACAGTTAAGAGCCCTTCCAATATGTAAATTAGTTACAGCAAAGCAAGTTAAGGATTGAGTGAAAGGTTTAACTATAAATTTCCTTGCTTGTATGAGTTTAATTTAGAATTGCAATCATGATGTAACGTAAATTAAAATAGCAGTAGTAGATTACTAATTGGCAAATCTCATAAGAAGAATATGGGTACCTCACTAGATTATTATATATGGAGTGCCTTCTGTGTGCTTAGCCCATTGCTGAAATTTGGCTATTTTTTAATTTTAAGATACCTTTGAAGAGGAGCAAACTGCTTGAACAGGTGAAGTTCTGCTGACTCTCAGTGAGAATTAGGAGACTGACTTCTGGAAAGGGGAGCTTCCTAAATGAAAAGAAACATTTCCCTGCAAAAAAACATTTGAAGTTTTTCCCCAAGCATCCTCCAATCCATTGCATAATCTGGAGGGCATTAACCATTCAAATACATATTATGTATTGCTTGACCTGTAGGTACAATATATTAAGGCTTCACAGCAAAAATATGTTTTTAAGGAACAGACCAAAGAAATAAGAAGGAAATCAGCATGCCTCATGAAGGATGTGTGAAGGGCAGACGAAAGCCTCCCCAGATAGAGAGAAGTTTGGGAAGAATGTGTATCAGTGGTGCATGACCATTTTAGTTGGACACTCAGTTTCTTTCAGTGTCAGAGGAGGGCTGCATGCATCAACCAACTCCCGTATCTCCTGAGAGGAACCGCTGCACTTGGCTGTTTGGTTTGTGCTTCCCTTATGTATTTTCTGTAGTCTTATGCCTCCTTCAGAAAGTGATTTGGAGACGGGCAGGCACCGTGCAAATAATTAGGGGTGCCTGCTCCTCATAGACATCTCTCTCTAAGGCAAGGGGGAGTGAGCACAGGCTGGTAAATTTATTCTGATAGCAAGCCTGAACATCCTCTTTTCTGGGCACCCCATGGACATCCAGGGGAGATCCTGTCAAATGGCTAGTGCACGTCCTTGATAATGACAAGGGGAAGAGCTATCAGGCCTAACGGAAAGGCAGCAGTCAACTATGGACATTATCAGACCAGCACCTGTGGCCCACAGCCCTGCACACCTTACATCCCTGTGACCCTCCTCGGGAGGAAGGGCATCATTGCCCTTGTAGAACAAGCTCCATGCTAAGCACTTGTAGTGGAGGAGGCACATAGGCATGGTGCTGTAAGGAAGAGCTGAAATCAGCCTTCAAGCAGATGACGAGAGAGGATCTGTCAAACCAGCCTTCAAGAGGACAGAGAGCATGTTGAGAGAAAACGATGATAATAGCAACAAAACCTTGCTGAGACTGAACAGAGGAAGAAGCTGCAGGAGGGCAAGGAAACAGAGGATTTGTATAGTGAGGCACAGAGAAAGAAAATGACAAATGTCTTCATAAAATAACAGAGACAAAAAAGGACAGATCTGATCGGTGGCAGGTATAGAATTTGGCTCTGACTTGGAGAAGGACTAATATAAAAAGAAGAAAAATAACTGTTTCACAGGCTTGTGAATGAGCCTGGCAGAAAGCAGAGCCATTTGTAGTAACAGATAGAGATTGGAATAACAGCATCTGGATCCCACAAGAAGTCTCCGGGGTGAGTACAGGGTATTGGAGGGGTTTTGTAAAAAAATGTGACTCCTAGGTTTGCATGTGGAGTTTCAGGTTAGAGCTCATCAATATTTCAAGAGAAAGGTGTCTGTCAGCAATGTTTCATAGATCTTGGGATTATATACGTAATGGAACCCTTATATAGAAATGCTGGACCGAATCATGGCTAACTCTTTCTTCTGTAGGAGAGACTTTGGAAAGGTTAATGCTCATTCGGGTGAGTTCAGAGGCATTGCTAAGGGAGATGTGTTAAATACGCTGTGGTTAAGGATCCAGTGTTTTAGGTGGGCTACTTGTGCTGACTCATGCACATGGTACATCTCAGCATGAAGTCGAGGATGAAGGAACTGGATGTTAGATTCAAATGAGTAGAAAAGATAATGGGAAGGAAAAAAAAAAAAAAGACCCACTCAACACAGAGTTGTCAGTCCCTGCTGGTCAGTTTTCCTTGCCCATTTGCCCCATATAGCTCTTCAAGTGCCCTCGTGCTTGCTCTCATGCTGCTCTGAGGCAATGGAAGAAGCTCCTATTAAGACACGTTTGTGTTTGGATGACTGCTAAATACCTGACTATTAGTGAGGCAATGAATGAACCAGGGCTAATAGTGGCGATACACAGTAGAGCTATCAACTATTCCATATTAACTATTTGCTATCTCCATCCCGTTCATTTGTTTCTTACTTTTGGGAGAAGGCACTCCATTGCATTACCACTGTAATCCCTTATGGGCTGTATAGGTATTTATGCAGAATAAACATATATAGTGATGTATGGCAGGTAGGTGTCTATTTTTAAATACAAATTCCTAGCCTAGATTTGATTAAATTCTGTTGCCATGTCAATTCTAACAGTCAACTCTTTGATTACGAGGACCTTGTTCTATTGAAACATTAATACTTATAATATAAAAAATAACTTACAGGGTGTTCTATTTGTTTTTTCTTCAGATGGCAATTTAGTAAAACGTCAGTAAAATAGTCATAGATAACCATTTCAAATAAGTTTTTATGCAATTTCTTGTCTTTCTTTTTGAAGCTGTGAGTGCTTCAGTGTTAATGCCTTTGCAGCGGGTAAAAAGTGACTGTACCAGGAATGTATGGCTAAGATTTTTGAAACTACTGTAGGATCTGGACACTTAACTTCCCATTATTTTTAGTGATCACTGAGCATCCAAATTCCCCATGTAGTTACAGTTACCTACCAAATTGTTCTCAAAGAGTTGGTGGACCAAAACTGGTTTTATTCTGAGATAAATTTCCTTCTTTTCTCCAGGAACTTATCAAGTTATTTATTGAAGAAACAATTACCAAGTGTCATAACATATTTGATTTACTAGCTGTAAATATCCAATCTATCAGCCATTACATGTATTTGAAAGTGGTTTTAAGTCCATTGGTCTCTCTTTAGCCTCTTCCGGAGCTATCAAGAGGGGACCGAACCACTTAACTTCTGCCTTAAAATATCATCCTATGCTTATTGGATGATTGTTTTATTGGTAGACCTCCTGCATTGCAGCGCTCCAGGAGACTTAGAAGGAAGTCTGTTTTCTCATATGTTAATGATTGATGTCATCTCTGGCTAAAGATATATCTCTGGTTCTATATGCTCACAGGCTATTCAGACACACATCTGAAATTGTTGCTTTGATGAACTTCTTTCTACGAAAATTTACTCATCAGGGTACCATTTCACAATGTCAGTCTGTTACTTGAAGAACATTTACATGATGCAGTGAAGTCGAATACAAATTAGAGCAATATTTTATACAGAGATTATTCCTTTCTGATTTGCTTTACTGCATAGATAAAGACCACTTAAAAATCATCCCCCTGCTGCATAACCCTACTGCCAATAGTAACTTTAGTAACAATCATACAATTCTCCTTTAATGCTAGCAATCTCCATAAGGATAAGAAACACAGGGTAATGCAATGCTGCATAATCTGTATGTTTAACATTAGAAAAATCTGTCATCAATGAAGAAAAGGTAGAAAGTAGGTTTTTTGAAAGCTCAATACTAGATGAAAGTATTTAGAACAGAGAAAACATCAGAAAACTGCAAAGGAGGATACACTTGAAAGTTCTGGCCATATTGACCAATAAACAATTTATGGAGAGAACACAAACAAACCGTTAGAATATTTTAAGACCGTAGCTTCTGACAACTATACTTTATTTATGACTTTGCAGTACAATCTTCTCCAGTAATGTTTACAGGAAGTAAAAAAAAAAAAAAAAAAAAGATGCAAAGGGGGAAGAGGCAGCATTTCCAGTGTTTTATCCTCTTTTCCTCTGCCATGTGTGGGGTATTGTCAATGTCAGTAAGATAACTTCAATATTCCTCTCTCAAAAAACCCTGGAAATAGAAAAAATCGCAGATGTGACATGTTAAATGTTTAATGAAAAGGAGAGGAAAGAATGGTACTGCTTTATCTGAAATTTGTGCAATGCTGGTGCCAATAAATGAGAGGCGCAGCCACAGGCAAGCGAGGCAGGGATGGGGTGGGAGAAGGGTCCAGCACCTTAATAAAACTTCTGCCACTGTTAAGCACCCTATTGTCAAAGCCAAAGATTCCACGATCTGATAGGATTATATGTCTAGATAAGGGCAATTTTTGAATTTGCCTCCAAGTCTCCTGATACAACAGGGATTTTGTTGCTTTTGTCTGCACAGTGGACCTGGGTGCCTGAAGAAATGCATGAGGTTTAGGTTTCTGAGACCGAAGCACCAGGCAAAGGTAAAACTTCTATTAATAGTTATAATTTGCGTTTTAGAGATACCTGCAGGTGCCAGGTATGATGCAGACACCTGTGCTGTGCAAACATGTAGGACATAGGACTACATCAAAGTGCTTGCAATCCAGATACCGGAGCTGGGAGATCACAGTTCTGTTTTGCCAGCTTAGATTTCAAAATCATCATGTTTTAGGAGGAAACCAAAGCCTTTAGAAAATGCTCAGACAAAAGAGCTGTCAGAGCATTCACATTTAGGAATGAATAGGTCAAGATTTTGATTTGTGTCTCTCAGAAAGTCACAAGAGAGAGCCCCGATCTGAGAAATCTTTCACTGGAAAATGTTGAAGTTCATATGTTTCTGGTAAAAAAAAAAAAAAAATTGCTTTTTTTACTTGAAGGAGAATATATCTAGAAAATCAAAATGTTGCTGAACAAGTTCTGACCAGTGGACTAAAAATACAAGGCAGAGTGAAAGTAGGGCAAGCTCAGAGAACAGCGTGGGCCATCAAGGAGCAAGGTTGGAAGGGGAGTAGTCAAACACTGGGGCTAGCCCCGTGGTTCCCAGTCCCATACTACCAGTTCACCATCCCAGTTCACCAGATGTCTTCCTCTTTTTAACCTAGGCCAGAGTTTCTGAGCCATGGGTTGCAAGCCGTGGAGTTGAGAGGACAGCAGGTCTCTTTGCTTTTGACACCCACCAGTAACACCATAGGCATAAAGCGCTAAGGGGTGCCAGCGTAAACCCTGCTGTAACGGGTGCCCCTTTTGACATCTTGGGATGGAGCCGTCGCACCACCCCATAGCCAAAGAGGGCTCCTTTTCTGGGAAGACCCTTTGCCATCTGAGAACCACTTTCTAAGTCAGCACTGCTTCCAGCCCACTGCTGGGGAAACACTGGTGTCAAAAATCTGGAATAGAAAGAAACACTTCAGGAGAGCCTTAACAATATCTTTCTACTTTAAAAGACACTCTGACAGTTTTGGTTAACTAGGCAAGTGTGCCTCTAACAAACCTATCGAGCTTGATAAATGGTTCTCTATTAATATCCTAATTTTGCTGAATCTGATGAGCAGCTTTTGGAGTTCAGAGGCAGAAAAAGACTGCTTGAAAGATGGCTCTTACAAGAAGCTAATTGCATGCAGGGTGTTCAGAAATATTAGGTCAGTTCCTGTTCAAAAGTTGTGTGTGTGTTCTTCTTTAGGGGCAACAAAATTAATTCTTCTGGGCTTGGGGAAAAAAGGACTACTTTGATTTTTACCAGCTAATGGACTGTTGAATCTTACTTCAAGTAACATTTTTGAGTTTTAAAAGATTCCACAAAGGAAGGGATATCATTTCAAGGATGAAGGCTGGTGTAAAATAATTCCAACAAAATTGATTGTGTTAGAGGCACTATGTTTATATGACTTTTGTAAAATATGGCTTTTTTAATGCTAATATTTCAGCAGTAGAAAAGAAATACTGCATTTGAATTCTCTTCTGGACACATGCATAAAAATACCATTTACACCAGTACAGCAATGAAAACAATGTGATTTAAGTGGGGAGAGATCTTTCCCCATAGGCCATATTCTAGTTTTAATTACACCCTATCTATCTTAAAGATCCAGAATTTACTATCTCAGGACAGACTGGTGTCTGGGAAAATGGCTCATGTCAGTATTTCAAAGAAAGATTTATAAAATCTTTACAACATGGCATGTCTCTGTTATTCTGCTCTTTAATACAGTAGGGCAAGCTCACTAGTTTCCCTGAGGTAATGCTGGTGAAATTAGAATGAGGTTTCACTCAAAGAGGGTCTGGGTTTTGTTCATAGAAACTGATTTTTGGTTGCTTGATGGTGTCTGCTTTTTTTTTAATTAATTTTTTGTTATTGTTGTATTACAGTGATGACCTCCTTCTTTGGCTTGGTCATTCTATCTATAGTGGTAGACCTTGTATGATACCCAATGAGGTCTCTACCTTATTAAGAGTTTTATAGAAAAGTGTTTATTTCTAGCGTGCTTCTTGATTCCCAGGTGTAAAATAATTTTTAAAACCAACGTTACTATGAAAAGAATGATGAAAAGGATTGCTTACAAATAGTACTTTTAAAACTTACAGTTGTGAAGAAAGATTAATCTAAAATGCTTTTCAAAGTCCTTCTTTATCTACACATCACACTGAGACTCTAGCTTGATATTGGTGTTCTTACCTGGTATTCTGCCTTGATAGTCCCACTCAAAGGATTCAAAAGGCAAGCTGTAATAAAACAACTAGGTTTGATCACAAAAGTGTCAAATTAAGTATTTTCCTGTTGGAAAAGGGAGTTCATTAAATTTGAAAATATTCACAGGGAAAATAGACCTTTTGGTAAAATGCTCCACAGAGGAAAATCTGGCTGACGTATATATTTTGTATTTGGGATGAGATTTTGCAGTGGTGTGAAGCATCTTGAGAACAGCAGCACCATGGGACTGTCATGCCTGGTGAGGCTCTAAGCTTGGCTGGGGAGAAGGACCCATGGGGTAGATGGAGACAAGTGGGCCATAAATATCAGCTCCCAGTTGCGGCGTTTTAGGTGGAGTCAAGGAGCAATGTCAACCACATCCCTCCTATCCCCCAACACTAAAAATTTTATTCTGAAACTTCAAGATGATTCATTTCATAACACGGAAGTTAACATTTTTGCCTTTTAAAACAGCTTTTTAAAAACTTTATGGAGAGATAAATTGCATTATTTTGGCATTTTAGCCTGACTTGGGAGAAATGCCAAATACTATAACTTCTTGCAAGATGGAAATTTTGGTTTTCAATCTGATGTAAAAGTTGTACGATCATAGTAAAATATTCTATTTTAAATCTCTTGTAAAAGGAAAAGTAATAGGTACTGCTACATTTCTTTTCAAGTGATCCTTAGCTAATCTAGACTTTGTAGTTGGAGTGAGATTGCAGCCATCACTCTTTGTGATTGTGTGTGTGCGCGAGACTGGAGAAATCGTAGTCATCTGAACACATGCTCCAAAGTTTCCATCATGCAGAAGAATATCTTCAATATTAAATCCCTCCAATATCAGCATCCTATAAAAGTAAACTCTAGAAAATGTGTCAACTAAAAATATAGCAGAAGAGAGAATGAGTAACCCCCAAGAGAATCTCCTTCGTGAGTGCGAAGAGTTTTGCGGGTTTGGGAATTAGCCCTTCCCAGTGAGATGGGCCCTTCCAGTGGGCTCCTCAGAGCAGGGAATTCCAAAAATTCCTTGGCTTCAGGAAAGCAAAAGTGATGGTCTTTTAATGCAGGGTGAGAGGTCCTGCCTTGTCCTTTCTATCTACTGAAGACTCATCCAACTAATGTATTAGTGCTATTTTTTCTGCTGATGTTATAAATTAGATCCTTACACTGCATTGCTACCATATACCCGTCTTCTTTTCATAGCCTTCTGTTTCCCTGTCTTACTTGATAATGACCATAAAGTAGGCTTGCTATTATGTGTGTCTTTAGCCTGAGCTTGTCCATAGTATTGAACTATAGAAGTACCGTTTTGTGCAAAGACACAAGGCTAAAAAAGTGGCATCTGCCTTCCTTTGTGTGCTGTTCTGATCTATACTGAAAGCATGCAATATGCTTTAAATGTTTCCTGAACACACTCGCATCTCTAGCAGCACATTTGCCCACTTACATGTTTCAAAACTTACATTGGTATCTTCTTTTCTGTCCTTCTGTGGTGACTGCTTGGAGATAACCTCAAGATGACGTGACATTAATCAGAAAAGAAAAGGAAAAAAAAAGCCTATGATAGAGTAGGTTTTACTATGTATTGTCCAAGCATAGCAAAGCATCGGGCTCTTTAGAAATGTTGTGGTAAGTAGGCATGTGCTCAAAGCTGGACTTGAACCACTATCACACATGAAAGAGATGCAATTCTAGTCCATGATCGTCTCCAACTCCCTGTGACAATCTATGAAGTTTGTACCTTTGTAGCAGCCAGCGGGAAGCTGCACCTTCTGGGAAGCCAGGCTGAGACCTTGGCACTAGCTCCCTCAGAAACTAATGACCATCGCAAACCCCACCACCTTCTCCTTCACAAGCAAGGTGCTTCTTTTTTTTCCTTCCTAACATATGGCAGCGGATAGATTTAAAACAAAAAAAACCAAAGCCCTGCCAAAACAAAACACTACACTGCATACCTGGTTCTCCCTTGGGAGTAGGATGAGAGGGAGAATGAACCACACATAGCAGATGTTGTTCGTTTAATGCTCTACAGGAAGGCACTCAGATGCTACAGTGATGTATGACCCCATGGGGAGAGAGCAAAACAAATTCCTTGACCCCCTCCTCAGCAGCGTGAGAAATGGGGCTGATGTAGGGGTGGAAGCAGTCAATCTAAAAAGATGACCAGGAACAAGTGCCAACACTAAGCAGCCATACTGTTTCCGCTAGGTAAAATCCTTGCTTTGGGAGATTCAAGTGGGACAGAGCCCTGTGGTGGGTTTCTTTTTGGGCGTGGGTTCCACTCCTGTGTGCGTGTGCCAGCATCACCCACACCAGTCTAACCCAGGCAGCACACACGGCAAAAGTTCAAAGCTCTTGGATTCCTCTTCATTGCTTTTTTGGGGATTGCCTCTGATCTTTGCTTTTCATCCCTGGATTTATTTGGAAGCATTTCTCCCCCGCTTCTTCACGTGGCTGGTTGCATGCTAATTCATTTTTCTGGTATTCAGTGACCATCCGCATTGCTTTGTACATAGTTTACATCTTCCTGGGCTGTACTGAAACTGAGACTTGAAGGAATAACTGGATAAGCAGGCCTCTCTTTCCAGCTGTCATGTCTAGTTGTGGCAGCAAACTGGTGTTTCATTGTAAAAGATGTTAATTTCAATCTGAGCTGTGGCTGTGTTGAGAGGAGCATAAAAGGAATTCTTGATTATCTATATCAGTACTGTTGTCCCCGGGGACAGGCTCTGAATCTTCAGATCACATATGGCAAGAGTGCTGTGATAAAATATGCATCAATAAAACTTTGCAATTTATGATAATAAAGGAGTGGAAAGTTTTATACACTGTGATAATTATTCCTGACTGGTATTTTTCCTTCCTTTCGTTCTTCTGAACGCCTTTATTTTTAAGCCTTTTCTGCGTGTTGTAGCAGTGATTGCATCATTGAAACTACAGGTTCACAAACTGGGGGGGGTCACCTTGTTTCTCGGTCCCCCTACCTTCTGTAGGCATCGGTCCACTTCTGAAGCAGCAGGAATTTGCCCTCTTTGGGAAGGCTCAGCAATACTACAGCTCCTCACTCTTCTTCCTCTTCTGTGCATGCAGACATACTACATCCAGCATGAATTTCGGAGTACCTTCCAAAAAGGAAAAAAATTATATCCCTCTGATCTTTCTGTGCATATCTCATTACTACAATCAATGAGAGCTGCATACTTTTGCATGAAGGTAGCATTTATCCCATATTGCATGTCACCTGCATTGTTTAAAATTTATTTCATTTAAATACAGGTTTTATTCTTTTGAAGTAGGAAAAATAATGATGTTTACAGTCCCAGGAAGTATAAACAGTGGACTATTAAATACAACCAATATATTATCTGTGACCTTATTTTTTTTCCTCAGCTCATTATATCTTTGGTGGCTATAGTATGAGAGACCCCGTCTTCTGCCTCAGCGCACTTGATAGCAATTAATCATATAGCTTGAAACGTATGGCCTGACAGTACAAACCGCTTGCGTGCTTGGGTTCTGGCTGACTTCAAAGGGACTTCCACATGTCGTGTTTACAGGCAGCTCTCCTTTACTGAACACCCTCACTGACATGTTTGCACAGCGTCTAGCACAGTGGGATCTCAGGCTTTACTGGGACATCTAAGCCCTGCTGTAACACAAATAGTCATTAGTACCGTCTGTCTCGTGTTTTCCTTTTTCATTTTTTTTTTTCCCCTTAGTATTTTACTTCAGTTGGCCTAGCAGAAATAAATCAGCCACTTTTATCCTTTTCTAGGCTTATTTCTCCATAATTAAGGATGAGCTGGGAAACTACTTATGGTAAACAGTTTAGCCATCAAGCTATCTCAAGAATGTTTTCTTTACTCGTGCTCACTTGACTAAATTGTGTGCTCCTGGGCAATGGTAGTAAAGTACTCATCTTGAAACACATGCTTATTTCTATTGGCTTCAACAGTATTTAATCACCTGTCTGAGGTTCAGCATGTGCTGAAGAGCTTTGTGTATTTGGGATCCAAGGTCCCCTTGAGGAAATCCATACCTATGTGGTCCTGTATGTTCAGCCTTTCCCCAGGTTTCTTCTGGTCCCTGAATTTTATGAAAAGCAATAAGATTTAAATCATTTGTTTAAGTGCATAAGTGGACTTAAACGTCTTTAAAAGTTCTGCTGAATGTGGGACTACTTGATTAAAAAGGGACCCAAACGTTTAGCAAAAAGAACAGATCCATTTATAATAAGAAGGCTATTTGCAAGTAGTTCCTTTTTTGTACAGCTCCAGTTGAAAAGACGAAATGTAATACTATTAGTTCCACCTTAAGGAGTGATGAGAGATTTAGGTTGCAAAAATAATAATTTCTAATTATACAGATGTAAAGAGGAGTGGACGATAAGGCCAGCAGTGGAAAAAAAAAAGGATATTTTGTAGGTTTTTTCCTACATCTGCATTTGTGTGAATTAATAGGAAATTACAGACTATTAGAAAGCTGATTGAATTTTGTTTCTTAACTTTGTTGTTTTTCATTAGGGTGATCCTAAAAGCAGGTGGCTTTCAATTAGTTTTGTTGACAGTGCTGGCTAATGTTGTAATGATCCTTGGGAGGGGGAATATTGCAGTAGGGGTAAGCTGGGCCAGGCAAAGAGACAGAGTACATAACCACTAATGAACTCATGTAGTCATTAAAAAAAAAAAAAGAAAAAAAACCTAAGGAGAAGAAGAGGAAGTAAAAACAACATGCAACCTGAAAGAGGATTGTAAGGCATTTCTGCACTGCAGATCAGACCCTTGAGCTTTCGTTACACTGTGCATATCATATTAGATGGTATATATGAGCCAATTGCATATAAATCACATTCTCCCAATCTTGCAAGTCCTTGTCACAGAGCATATTTAATTTAACATTGTAATATTTATTTTCTAAAGTTGTAAGTAGGCCAAAACATACCCAGTAAAATGAGCATTCTGCCACAGCACAGCGCCTGACCTACACGCCAGTAGAAAATTAACCCTAATTCGTCTTCATAGTGACCCTATGCCAAATAGCAATTTCAGATGCTCCATTCCTGCCCTTCACTGACTTTGTAAAGTGAAGCTGTAGCAATTTTGTCTAATTCTGTTTGGATTTTTAATTACATCTATTCCATTCATTTGTTTCCACTTAAAACCATCGTGTTGCGCTTGGGTGACTTGTAAGCAAGCTTTGCTTGGTCTTAGTATCCTTTAGGGACAGGCTTAAGCCAGAATGCGTGTATGTCTGTTGAAACCATGTCAAATGGGAACCGCTATCTCAGATTTGAACTAGAAGGCTTTGTTTTCTGACACAAAGGGTCAAAGTCTGCCTATTTATTTCCATGTGTCCCTTCCCTCCCCTTCCCTCACTCCCATCAGGATTATTTTAAATTCACATTATGGATGAGCGTTTGTGTGCATACGCACAATTCAGTGAAAAACAGAAGCCCTTTATTGTTCAAAGCTCCTCTAGAAGTGATTTGTTTCAGGCATTCCTTTCACAACCATTTGCACATCTCTAAGACCAGCAAGATTTCAGTCAATCTGCTAACAAAGTCTGTTTTCAGACACCATGTAGAGAAACCTGAGAAGCTTCAAATGGTTTTATTGTCTGATTTTTTTTAATTCTCAATAAGAATTAGTAGCAATTGATTAAGAACATGTGTGCTTATCTCGCCTATTATTTGAGCGATAAATACTATGTTTTGCATTGCATCACAATGCAGCTGGTTCTTCTGCTCCTCCCAAGACTAACAGAGATTGTATCTGATTTCTGTAATGTTTTCTACATTTGTAGAAATGGGCATATTTGGACTGCAATGAGGATGCAAAGCGAAAAGGCTGCAGAAAGGACGCTGAGATAAGGCAATCTAAGTCTTCTCACTGAACTCCTGCCAGGCACAGATGAAAATGTTTCGTGACAAAGTCTATCAAATTGCATTTATCTTGTGAATGCAAATTATTCCTAAGAAGTTATAGTATGAGAGGAAAAGGTGAAATTTATTTAAATTAAAATTATTTTTTTAAAAAATTCCTGGATTTATCAAAGTCAGGTGACTTCTGATTTTGACATTACAGGCACAAAAGTAAAGCTTAGCTGTCATTTCCTAGCTGTAGTACAGCTCTGATTATGAAGAAAAATTGGACCATATGGGAGCATATGGAAAAACCAGAAGGTTAATATTTGCGGGAAAGTACCTCCTACAGGTGGCATTATAATTAACCTTGTGGGTCCGGAGCACACACGCCAATCAAGCCTGCGCGCGTGCCGCGTCCCAGCGTGGGACAGGAGCACGGTTCCCATGCCAGGACCACCAGGAGTCTCCCAGCCACCCCAGGGGATCGGGGCTTGTCCTAGGTAGGGGGTGAGGCTGCCACGGTGCCCCGGGCCACCCTTCCCCACCAGGGAGCCGCCAATGGCAGCGTTCCCTTGTGTCCCCCGTGCACCCGGTGGCCAAGGTGGAGGCTGGCGGCTCAGGACAGGATGTGGGGCCCCCAAAGCTGAGGCCATGCTGTCAGGTAGCTCTGTGATCTTCTGCAAACCCTGTTGAAATAGCAGTTTGGAAGTGGTTTTCTCACACCCTGTGACTTCCCACTCCTCGCCCTGGCACGATCCCTGTGCCCGGGGTCTCGCCAGCTGGGAGAGGAGGGGGAAGCTGTGCTGCAGTCTGCTCGGCCTTGCCTCTCCTTGTTGCCTGGCCTATTATTAAAGGGCTGGTAGGACCTGACTTTTTATGGGGTTTTGGCACCCTCCTTCCCATATTTAGGGCAGGAGTTTGATGTCTCTGTGTAAGATACAAATCTGTGGCCACCTCTCCTCCAGCCCCATGGGCAGCTGGAACCATGCTGACTGTGCCCTGGACATCTTAGCGTAGGGAAGGCAAATAAAAATTAGGAGTAGCCATGCAGAGGGTCATATGGCCAGGACATTGGCATATGGGACTAACTGGTGCTAATGCATGTGGGGTCGCGAGCTGAAGAGGGAAGATGGGGAAAGTTGGGGTTAAGATTGGGCAAACAGCTGGACCCATGTTTTTCCCGGCAGAATGTCTGTGCCAAATACATTTCACCAGGAATTACTGGGGAGAATGCAGAAATAGGTGTAACTGGATAAGTACATCTTAAATAACAAGAACAAACACAATCAAAATGTACTCACCTTTGAAAAGATTTGAAGCTTTTGCATAGCTTTAATAAATGCAATTTGCAGAAACAGTGCAATGTTTTAAAATAAATGATGCTCACAGAGCCACAAGCTATGATTTATCTTTAAGCATCCTCACGCAGTGTGGTTTATTAAATTTCAACCTTGGCTCTCAACTGTTCAGTTAATGTAGGTAATTAATTTGATTATCATTCAATCAGGCTGTTTTGTGACTGACTGAAATATCCTCATATTGTTGCTACAAATATTTCAGATAGCTTGTATGGAGAAATCATAAAATTCCTTTTTTTTTTTTTTTTCTTGTTTGCTTGTTTGTTTTATTTTATTTTTATCCTCACTATCTTTCTTTCTGGCAGTAAGTTGTTCTACAGTACGTAGTGTGGGATTACTAATGCCTGCCCTAATGCTTTAATGCTTTTTTTGAGTACACAGTCCATGTTCATTCTTAGCTATGCATGCATCTTCTAGTCACATTAGGTGATCTTATTTTCTTTCCTTTTTCTTCATGCAGAAGATAAAGCAGAAGGAAAAGTGTGGACATCTTGTGTATTACATTGCAGTTCTTAATGACTATACGAGTATTACTTTAAAAAAAAAAGTACTAATTGTAAAAAGCTGTCTGGCTAGAGTATAAGGATGAAAAGTGTTATGCATTAGTACATTAGATTCTATTACACTTCTTGGTTGCAAAATTATGTACTAAGTACATTAGTTTAGAATTAGAGCAGAATGCAAGTACCGAAATATAGTAGGAGGCATTCTCACCCTATTTACTTCTTGTGACAAAATAAGTGGAGTTTGTTTTTACTAGCATCCATTAGATGTATTCTGCTGTAAAACTTCAACCGAGTTGTTGAGATGGAGGTAGTTTTCTGTGGTGTCATCTCATCCAGCACTGTAGGCAATCTGCGCACCATGCGTTACAGAGGACACCTAGTCCAGCCTCTTACTGGAAGGGGCTAGCAAAGGGACCTTTGTAAGAAGAGGTAGTAACCGTTGTTGGGCCAGATGATAAAGCTGGGCAAGCTTTTGGTCCCATAATTTTGATTCAGCTGTATCAGCCAATCTAATGAAGGTACATTAATTCTGCTCACAAGACTTGTCGCGTGACACCAGTACTACTCTCTCTTACTATACACTGCACTCTTCTGACGAGTTCCTGCAACAGCACTGAAATTCTGAGCTGGTACAGATATGTCAAAGTTAGGAAGGCAAAGCAACAAAAAAATAAAAATAGGGCTTTTTTAATTGATGTGGTCCTTATTCCCTTCCAAGACCAACTGCAGACTTTGAATCTAGGATGTTCAAAATAATTTTTTCCAGGATGGAAATTCCACCTTGAACTTCTAATAATAGCTTAGCATGGATTGTTGATTTCACTTCTGAAAAAGGTGTCTAAAATTGTGTTCAGTCTTGCTTCAAGCCTTCAGGAGTATTTCTTCCCAATTTATGGAGTGCGTTGCAGTGGGTGCTAGTAAAACCAATTATTTTATGAAAGTGACTGGTAGACTACAAGGAAAAGTCCTTTCTCATCTGGCTAAATGAGATAGCTAGATACCCTGATTTGTTCACTGTACCAGCACAGGTAACCTATTGCATTTCAGCCCAATGGGCAATGTTTGCTGCAGAAGGATAACCCTGGGAGCCTGTAGCAATTGTGTTTCTTCTTCTCAGTTCCCTTTGCTCCTCCCCTGCTCTGGACTGGGAATGTCTTCAAAAGGTTATGGGGAAAGACTGTGATAGTGGGAGTGCAAAGCTGTCTATTCTGACAGCAGACTTCAGTCATTGCTGATGCCAGTCTTCAAACAGGAAATACTTGCTTATAAAAGTAGAATTGAAAATTATCAAACACATCTTAAGCATCAGGCCTGGATCCAACTCCGCTGAATTTAATTAGAATTTTAGGACTGAATTCCATTGAAATATTAGGCTCACTAATGCCTTTAGGAAAGAGTAGACAATACCAGTTGACCCTGGAGGAAAACGAGCAACCCTACATCCTACCCTACTATTATTTATTATTAAGGGCTATCTCCCAGGAAGTGCTGGGTACTGGGATGACACACTCCACAAAAATATATAGGAAAACTCAACCCCTTTACGAGAGAGCTTCAAACTCTTAGGTACCAGGTCTAGGTCCCTGTGGAAAGTTTTTTCAAAGAATTATGAGCTTTTATTTTTTCCCCTTATATTTGACCTGGCCAACAAATAGTCACAGATCCTCTTGCCAGGTTCTGTATGTCACAGGGTAGATGAGGTGCATGCTTTTTCCCAAAAGCTATGTATCCCACATATAGAGTAGACAAAATGTAGTATTTTTTTTCTCCACTTTTTTAACACTATTGACAGTAAATTTCATTTAAAAGTGCCATTAAAGTATTGTGCATTATATTATTTTGGTTTTAATAAAGACATAGAAACTGTTCTTAATAAATACTATGGATCAATTTAAAATAACACTGCTTTTGAATTGCTGCAGAGGACACAATCTTATTCATGTATCTTCACCTAGTTTTCCATTGCAGCGCTGTATTACTGTTGTTATTAAATTCAGATAGCATTCAGATTTTATGGGTGCTGGAGGAACAAATAAAAAAAGCAAGGCTGATGTTCCTGTGACTTGAGAACCTGAGTAGATGCTATGTTCAGACAAGGTATACTGGAAAGAGACGAGTTAAGGCAGCAATAGGTCATGGTAATGGTATTGTAACATTGGTAATGTAGTTCTTGAGAGCATAATGGCTCTTCTCTTGAAGGTAGGCATCTGAAAATAAATAGATTACAGTTATTTGCCCATTAACCTCAGTGTTATTAGATGTCAATGAGCAGTTGGAATAGAGCCTTCAGGAGTTATCTGACTGTAAACTAGAGGATATCTTAGGAAGGCATTTCTTGTACAGGCCCTGGGGACAGCTCTGGGGGACCAGAACACATGCAGTCCCAGGCTAGCTGAGAAATAGGAGCAGTGCAGATGCAGAAAATGGGAAATTATATAGCAAAGTAGAACTGTTTCGGATCTTTAAAGCAAAAGGTTACTCTTGATCCCAATATACCTCGAATGTTGGTACTTTTGCCTAGTGAAATATGTTGTTAACTGAGACCAAAATGTTTGATTTTGGGGCTGAACAGAACCCCCAACATTACAGGCAGATTTTCAAGAAAAATAGATGTGGATACTTGTCCTGATAGCTAAAATCAGCCTTTATACACTCTGCTTGCTACTGCAGAATTAATGGGCATGCACATATCTCACTAAGCTACTTTGAACTATATTGAAAGACAGATGTTTTATTAATCTAATTCTGGTTAGACTACTTTGAACAAAGTTGTAAAGGAAATACTAAAATATTTTTGCTGATATTATAATAATTTACCTAAGTAACATTAGTAAAGCAGCAGATAATGGTGACAAATTGCCATGGAATATTTTAGGCAGTCAAGATCAGGCTTACAAGGATACTGAGTGAAGTCACTAGGGACTGCAAAGGTAAAATGAATTCATGACTCTTAGATGCTGAGGTCTATCCCATAGTGAGATGTGAGAGTGCATCAGGGATTTGTTTCATATAACTTCCAAGTGAGAAGTAAGCAGAGAAACAGTTGGTATCATGAAAATTAACAAGTTGCTCCAGGAGCCGTGCAATTAAAAAAGTCTGGAGTCCTATAGATTTGTTTTCTGTACCCATAGATGCCTGTGTCTCCTCTGGAGTAGCCTTATTGCCTCTGTTCTGGCTTCTGTAGTCTAAGCCACCCTGACAACATCTCAAGTTTGTGTCCCATAAGTGTCCGTGCATAACTCTGGAGTCTTTCAAGGTCTCAGGGATCTGCTCCATGACAAGCACCAAGCCACCCATCTGCTAGTTAGCCAGCCGCATCCGCAGGACGCCCAGCATGGGCCAAACACAAAACCACAATTACGTGGGTTGAACTTGCTGTAGGTTTTCTCTCCACGGGACAGTCATTTGGGTCTTTCTTCTCCTTGTTGCAATTTCATATAATATGCATAGGGTCCTGATGATTTCTGGTGCTGTCAGCTCTGAATTAAGCCAGCTGAAACTGGATGAAATAACTGAAACTGAAATAAGCCCGTGGGTTTCAAATTGATTATGGACAGTCTGGATGGACAGGCGTAGATAGAGACCCCTGTCTTAAGGAGTAGCCTGTGAGTGCCTGAGCTCCCAGGGCCTCAACATTGAAAAGGCCCTGGAGACCCATCAGTCAGTGCTGGGATTGTGCTTGATAATAGAGATGATCCTGTATTACACAATTTTGTATAGATGATCCAATCCCAGATCTCATATGGGAAAACCTTTTGAGGGGACAGGTATTTTCTGTATTTTTGTGGCAACAAGAAGCTCAGCACCGTGGGCTGCTGCATGTCCAGAAACTGACTGCTGTTTGCTTGCAGATAAGTCAGACGTGGGCTGTAAATCTGATATACTGGACTGCATCTGCAGGGAGGCCATACCTCTCATGGGCAGCGTGCCTGCCCAGGCCCTGCTCCACAGGCACCGGGGAGTCATTCTTCTCATGTAACACATATTCATCCAGAATCATCAAGGTCCCCGGTCCACGCTGTCCTTCAACATTCATACAGTGGCTCTGCCACAGACAGAGGGGTGGAAAAATTGTGTCATTTCTTTATTAGACCATGCTTCAAATGGTGCTGAAAGGGGTTATATTCCCAGAAGGACGAGAGAGCAGAGAGACATCAGCAAGGCAGGAGAAACCCTGCCTAAACTGCAGATGAATATTCCTCTTTCTTGCTGTAAAATGGAGTGAATTCAAGACTGGCCAGTTTAAAAATGTGACTCTCTTGTATGCAGTAAAACCGAGACATAGCCTGACCCTGTTTTTCAGTAGCACCCCATCCCCTGGCACTGTCTCTATTCAGTTAAGGACATGCTTAAGAAAAGATGCACGTTTCTGCCTTGGTGAATTTAATGGTGCTGAAGTCCATCCCACTGCAGGACAGCAGTTAAGTACCTGCTTAACTTTCAGAAAGTCCCTAAGTGTCTGCTGTAATCCACTCCTGAAGTAGATGATCATCTCAAGTACAAAGACATCTGCCCAGAAAGGAACGTGCATTGAACTCTTCATTTCATTACAGGTATTTAGGGGGTTTAATTGTTATGCAGTTAACAGGGTAATTAATACACTGTTATTCAAAAACTTATTAATAGGTGTTGGATAACAATATAACTAATGCTTACCTGCAATTAAAATCTGTGTTGATTAGGGTAATGCTATACATTGGTGCCGCCGGAAGGCTTTTGTAACGAGATGAGTGCATTGCTAAAACTTGAACAATCCCATAGTCTGTTATCCCTCTTCCAAAAACCAGCAAAATAGTAAACAGGAAATCAAAACCTCTCTAATGGGCTCATTCAATTATGAAATGCTATGAAGAAGGTGTGGGAGAAGAAATTCTTTCTAACCCTTGCAGTAATTAGTCGTTTGGCCCGGAGATGAAACCCAAAGTCCCTGACTTGGATTTAATGCCTGTTTAAATAGCAATTGCTTTTGTGTCCTAGAAGTGATGCAATCCACATAATGCCTGTAATCCAAAACGATCAGAAAATTTTTTAGACTTCTCACCTTAGCCTCTCCCCTTTAGCGACCATGGCTTTCATTTTTAGGAACTTGCCTTACCCCAAAAATGAACAGCCAAGTTCTGTCTCCAGGAAAAATAGAGCTGAGTCATTAACTTCTTGGAGTCAATGACTGAATGCGCTCTTGCTTCAGTGGGACGAGGTTCACAATGAGCTATTGAACAAAGCTTTTCCATTTATGCACTAAAGTCAAAGAATAGGGTATTCAGCTGATCTAATTACCTGTCCAAACAGGGAAAACCAAGTAGAAAAAAAAGACCATGGGTCAGATTTGGATCTGTGTTACACTGCTGAAAACTTCAGGGTAATCAGTAATGCTACTTCATATTTAAATTTGGCTCTGTGTCCACTGCGCATTAGTCCGAGTCTCTGAATCTGTAATCAGCAACCTGCAATTAACTCGCTGTGTTTGTACCCTTCTGATTAATCATAACACTTCATATTATTATTAATGCAAACAGTTACCATAAAATATTTCTTCATTAGTTCTGGCTGGTCGACTTTTTGTTTTCTCTCTTTCCTACTGGAAAAAATAATTAGCCAGGAATAATACAATTAAGAATGTTTTAAATCAGTTCTATTAACTTGCTTTGTCTAATCAGTCATGTGTTCCTCAGTCTCCTTTAAGTTCTATCAGAGGAGCTTCTTCTGCACCAGTGCTTCTTCAAGGACTGTTGTGTGAGCTGACTGTCCTCCCCTGGTGACTGTGCCACGTACGTATCAGTGGGGGCAGTGCCATGTAAGGCCTTGACCTTTAATTGGGATGAGTGAGGTAGCTGGACGGTGCTTGCATATGAATCACAGCCAACACTATTAGGCAGCCCCGACCTGAGCTACATCCTCCCCTTGTAATGCTTCCATCTGGCATCATCAGGCAATAATGCTTTGCAAAATTCCACAGTGTTACAGACCCAGTGTGAGATGGCAGGAGCAGCCAGTTGGAAAGACAAAGAATTGTCCTTCTCCTTCCCCTTCCTTATGGATGAGCTGCCAGGGCAGAGAGATGGATTTCGCTGGAGATGGGTGCAGTTCTGGTATTGGAATGGGCACTAAGCCCTGAGCTTTGGCTTTTCTAGAACAGTATTGTAAATTCACACAAAGACGATAGCATAAAATCATCGTATTACAGCATCTATATTTGCAGAGTGCAGACTCCATCCAGCAAACTTTAACTTGGTTAGTTTTGATTTAATTGTGCTCCTTCCCTCTCCCCTTCTCCTTTTACCTTTCCCCCTTCCCTCCCCTCCCCTTCTATTTTCCTTTTTTTTCTGCTATAGGACAAAACCAACTGTTCAGTACATTTATATGGATAACTGCATTATTTTAGAGATTGCTAGAAAACATAAAGCCTTTTACCTAATGGACAAAGGTTCAAACACTGGATACACAAAGGTCAGAAAATTGTGGTAGCATTTGGGTAATGTGTTTTTTCATTAGTTTTTTCATTAGTGAAGAGTTAACTGGTGAAATCTACTGGCTAAACTGCCTTCTCAGTCACTGCGAGGATGAAGGGTGCTGGCAGGACCATGTAGATGGGCACAACCATCTTCTGCAGTCATGGAGAACATCAGTCTCTAGGACAGAACCCAAGATGCACTTGCCAGATTCTTAATGATCCTGGACAAGTCTGCTCCTCATCAGTCCGGAAGGAAAAGGTCAAAAGGAAAGGCATGGGTCCCACTCTGTGATTGGGAGCATGATGTACAAGAGGACAAAAGCAGGAATGAGATTTGTTTGATGCCTCCTCATGCCACCTTTTGGGAAGATTTACTCTGGAGAGCATTCAGTAATTCTTCAGACCAATTCTGGGGCAACAACCATGGACTAGGAAGTATTTTCTTCATATGTAGGCAGTCATTTTGTTGTTGCTCTTCTGGGCTCCCAGGATTTAAATAAGACATTGCCTTTGGGTATTATTTGAATACGAACAAAACTAGCATTTGATTTCCAGGAACTAAAGCTCTATTACTGCTCAAGTAGCCTCCTGTCTCTTGCCTCTACAATTTTTAAGTAGGGAAAAATCCTAGCTCTATTAATGTCTGGAAGAACCTAGGGGAGAGCCGTGTTTTGAGCCTGTGCAATACCTTGAAAGCTTAGGGGGAAGTTTTGTTCTCATTAAACTGAGCTAAAACCAGGTTGCTTTAAATTCGTGATTGTTACCAGTTTATTTCCTTGTACTTTGGTTCCTTCAGTCCTCTCCTTAGTTAGGTCAGACCTCTCTTGCTGGGAAAACAAGGGGCTAAAAGGTCAGCCCTGGCTTCCCTTACCTCTCCCCAAAACGAGATATCAGTTTGATAGAAGGCATCAGAGAAGGGAGATTTAAGAATTAATTGCGTGATTGAAATGAAATGGGTTAAGGTTATTTCTGAGAAAAACTGCCCAAAAGTATAAACTTGCCATATCACAGCAGTAGACAGAGACATTATTAATGTCAATGACATGTTAAGATGAGAAGTTTGTAACTGGTGGGTTGCTGTTGCCAAGCTAAAAATGTAGTTACTTAAGCAGTTGCCAGTGGAGAGAGAACCAGAATTTCAGCCAAGGCAAATTAGCCCTTGTGGTACCTGAACATGAGAATACCTGCTCTACTTCAGTACTGTTGTGCTGTGGTGCAGAGAGGCAGAGACACATGCAACAGAGTTAAATCCTTGTTAGGGATAGCACAGGAGATGGCCAAAACTTCTGGGTGTAGTGAAACAACCAGCATTAATACTTTGGCTTTCCTCTCAAAACACCTTTGCTTTTTAACTCCAGAAAGAGTTCTTAACACTGAAGTGTCCTGCTGGGCCACATGATAAACTTTATTGCAGAAGACCAGCTAAGTTGAAGAGATATTAGCCTGCGTCCATGGTCACTTGGCTCTCTTTTGTTATATTCTGTGTTTTAGTGTTTCCTGCCTTAATTTTTGTCTTCAGTAGCTTTAAGCTTATTAATTTCTGACTTGAGGCTCGATATTTTCTGCCTCCTTCTCTTTGACTCTAGCTTTTTCTTTTCTCTTTGCTCCAGGGCTGAGTGGTTCCATAGAATCATAGAATGGTTAGAGTTGGAAAGGACCTTAAGGATCATCAGTTCCAACCCACCTGCCATGGGCAGGGACACCTTCCACGAGACCAGGTTGCTCAAAGCCCCATCCAGCCTGGCCTTCCAGGGATGGGGCAATCCACAGCTTCTCTGGGCAGTTCTTCCAGTGTCTCATCACCCTCATAGTAAAGAATTGCTTCCTAAAATCTAATCTAAATGTATCCTTTTTCAGTTTGTTCTTTTAGTGTTTTCTTTAACACTTTACTCCTGAAGGCAGGTTTTCCAGACACTCAGGGGTGCAGTGCAGGTTGGGGGTGGTGATTTCACAGTGTTTGCCACTGTTTATTTCCTATCCCCAAGTCCTCCATCACTGCAGCTCCCTGTTCCTCACTTCCCCAGACTGCACTGCCTGAGGGCAGCCTCTCCATTCCAGCCAAGCTCGTTTATCAGCAAAGGCAAAGCATCCTTGTTTGGGGCAGGGAAAAGGGGGTGAAAGGGATTATGAGACCCGTTAACTCCAATGCCTATGAAAAATAACTTCTGCTCCTTTAATTCTGCACTTTATTTTGGTCTTTTCCATAGCAATGTTAATGATTTGTTTTTCTTTTCACCACCTCTGCAGAGACAGTCCCCTCTCCTATTTTGTCTCTGTGGGATCTGCTCCTCCTTGCTGCGCCAGCTTTTTCGTTTTGGCTTTTAGCCCAGTTTCTCCACAGAAGACACCTGTAAAAGGAGATACTATTTTTTTGTTATTACTTTAACTTTCTTTGACCTGCTTGGTTTTTCTCTTGTCCCTTCTCTGATTTAGAGCTTTTCTTTTTTTGCAGCCATTCTTTTAACATGTTTTTGCTCTTTTGTCATCATTTACACTTGCAGCAGCCAGGAAATACCCTGCAGCTTAGAGTGAGGCGCAACTCCTCTTCTTCTAGACTTAAGATTCAGATGGTTTGGAGACTATCTCAGCCATGCTGAGGAGATAGGAGCTTGGAGAAACAGTGCAGCTTTGCTAGTTGTAAGGGTTCTGTTAATAAGAACCCAGAAATGACACAGAAAAGCAGCAGATTTCAGAGCAAGACTCTCTAATGCTCTGCACTTCTGTACTGTATATGATATCAGAAATAAAACCAGTTTTGAGTTACAGTAACTCTGTAGTAATTTAAATGGCTGCCCAAAGCAGACAGCACTGGAAAGGCAGGAGAGAGCCCTTTTAGTACACCTCTGAGGAGGTGCACCTGGTTACAGCTCTTCTCCTTGGCCTCTGCACTTTCACAGATTTCTCCCCTGAACCTCCAGTCATCTCCATCCTTGCCAATCCCTGTGAATGTGCTACCACTGCCTTTGGTATTTGCCACATCCTTCCCTAAATTCTCCTGTCAGCTAAGCATAGATGGTCTCACTAATTTCCATGCTGCAGCAAGCATCACGAGGGAAAATCTTCTATTCTTAGTGCAAAAAGAGTTAGCTTCTTAATTGTGCTTCTGATTTAGGGGAAAAGACTGCCTACTTCTCGTTTTTTCTTACCCTTCCCCCTTTCTTTTTTTCCCCTTTTAGGAGTGCCCTTTATTACGAGACTGACTTGTATCAGCAATGTAATTCCTCCAGCAAACTAACTCTGCTAATTTCAAGAGTCTGTTGGTGCTGCTTTATTCGTGTCATGTCAGATGCAGTAATCCAGTTTGCATTCACGATTAGATTAGGAAAGACATGAAATACCTGCATTTGCAAAATTAGTGTGGATATTTACCACTTGGCAGCTTGTTCTCTTTCTTCCTCCTCACCTCACTGCTGGAAGCCCTTAATCCACTACTCAGATGTATAAGTTGATGCCATGCTGTGAATCAAGAAAATGTCTTTCTGCATTGTTAATTTCTCTGGCATAATCTCACCTCATGTTGGCTTCATAGACATGTGCCATAGCATAACCTGATGAGATGTAACCTGTACTCTAATAGGCAGTGGGGAGTCAGTACGCTGACGATGCCTCCCAGCAGCATGTCTTCAGAAAGCCTTGCAAAAGGGAAAAAATAGAGAAAAGCGACAGGTTGGCTCACCTAGCTCCTATGGAAAGGCACACAAAATCAACACTACCTCTGGTGAGATGTGTGTCATTAAAAGCCTGATGCTCTCTATAGAAAACAATTGTCAGATACCACTTCTGTTTTGTTCACCCCCTTTAGCGTGTCCCCAGGACCTGCAGGGCAGTGAGCAGATAGAGAGCACAGGGCAACTTCAGAGCCTACAGCTGCCCACAGCCTGTTTCCAGAGCAGTGAGTGTTAACTGTGTACTGGAGACAATCAATGATTTGGAGGCTCAAAGGCCCCCTAAAGCCAGCACTCAAACTCCACCTAGCTTTAAAGTGATTGTTTTCCCTTTTTATATAAACAGGGTTCCCTGAACCTTGTTCCCTATGTGTCAACCCTCTGCTGAAACCAATCCACAAGTTGGCTGTTTTCATTATTAAAAAGAAGGTACCTTTTAACTTTCCAGCACTTTTGTAGGAGCTTCTGCAATGGAAATGAGTGTGCCTAGCCATGAAACTCCAGGAGCTAATTCCTGCAATTTATTTTCTTGCTCCCATTTTCCCCACACATGATCTTTCCTTCCTCCATCCCCTAAAACTCTTAGCTCAAATTTAGATCTCCTCCCTGGCTAGACAAGAGTCCAAAAGCGAGAGCAAGAAATAAAGCCATGCCTCACATCTAGACCTCAGTTTTGTTTGCAGTCAGCAAAGGATGAATAGATGGGCCATGCAGCATTAGCCAAGGGCTGCTGAGGTGTTTGTTCTTCAGCACCAGCCAGGGACATGTATTTCCAAGGCAGTAAGTCCCTTGTGAGAAAACACTGCTGGTAGCTCTTTTATGTTTAATCTGCTGGGATGCTAGTCTGAGCCCCATGACGTATTATGACAATATCATCCCAGAGTTACAAACCTGTATGCTGTTCTGCCAAGGAAATGTTTTTCCAAATATGCTGAAAGCTGCCAACTAGCTGTTTGTGCAGCTTAGTAAATTCTAGGTAATTTTCTTCTTAGAAAAGTGGAGAGAGAGTAGGGGAAAACAATAAAGAAAAATAATCTACAATTCCCCAGAAATTACCTAGAATCATCCCTTAGGAAGAACATCAGGGGATGC
>JAOXNO010000013.1:73998797-74015372 GCA_028565335.1 Limnodromus scolopaceus | reverse complement strand
AAACAATAAAGAAAAATAATCTACAATTCCCCAGAAATTACCTAGAATCATCCCTTAGGAAGAACATCAGGGGATGCATCAGGGGATGCTCTTTCCTTTCCCGTCTGCAAAGTTGTTCACGTGCCGCCACTGTTTCCACCCTTTGCCCCAACCTCTGCAGCCTCCCTCTCTTCTCACTCTCCCCCCTCATCCTTCAGTCACACAGGGCTCTCCCCTCAGGTGGGCTGCACTTTCCCAAAGAGCGGGCTGGTCCTCTCTGACTGCCAGAAGCCGCCTCTCCTACCTCTTGCCCCTGCTGCCACCCCCAGATCGGCTGCCCGGAGAGATGTGCTTCCAGCCTGCCAGGGGCTGGCTGGGTGCAGGAGCGGGCAGGCAGCCTGCCACATCATTTCAGGGGCGGCATCAGGAAAGGAAAGCAGCCTTTCCTGGGGGCAGGCTTTTCCCAGCCGAGGATTCATCTGGCCAGACCAGGGCAGTTGGCCAGTACCTCCCAGGGCAAAACCCTCGATGCCTCGAGCAGCCAGGAAACTAGACATTAAAATGTCAGCAGTTGTGTCGCCTCCCTGGTGCATGCCGGCGTGGAGGAGAAAAAGGCTGTTTTCCTCCCTGTGACGGCCTTTCCAGGGGACAAGAACTGGGTGGGAGCAGGTGCAAGGTGTGGAGATGAGGGCTGCAGCGCTCAGGCCCCCACTAGTCACCTGCAGTCTCACAGGGTGTGAGATTAGCCCTGATTTGGGTGAGGCAGGGTGCTGATGGGGGGAGCCTGGGCAACCGTGACTGTCCTTTGCTTGAAGGGAGCGAAGCACCCAGACTGCAGCTGCCTCCCCAAGGGGCAGTGCACATGTTCTCTTCCCAAAAATTTCCCCTGCCGGGAGACACCGCTTACCTCCGAGTCTCCGGAAGTGCTCTGGGTCCCCCCATCCTCACGCAAGGTGCCGCCCTACTGCTGCCAGGTCATCCAGAATGGAAAGATTTGGAGATGGAGGAGTCCGGCCCAAGCTATGGCTGAGCAGAGAGGGCGATGGAGTGATGAAGTTTAAGCAAAACCAAAAATAAAAGCCTCTTTCAATTTTCATATAACTGTTGACATGCGAAAGCTTAGCGACAGTTTATTTAAAGCGACTCTGTTACCTATTAAATTGCAAAAGACCGAGTCCTTTGGTATTCATGAAGAAGAATTCATGAATTCCGTAACAGTTAACTTTAAAAATGCAGCAATATGCTGAATGCTGATTACTGAGCTGTGTGAAAAAGGGTAAAAAGAAAAAATCAGAGCAATATTTTATTCTGTTATTTTCATTCCAAGTTGATTTCATTACTTTGGTGGGTGCAGTGCTAACAGCTGTGACCCTATGCTGCTCTCATGAACTGTGTTTCTCTGGCTCCAAAGCCCCCTTCTCTCTCTGCCGTTCGCCCACAACACCGCTAAAGAGTATCCTTCCTTGCTGAGAAAGGCTTGCAAGAGCTAAGGATAGGAAAAAAGCAAGGTGGGAGGGGGAGTGCCAGGCATAAAGTTAAGAGTTAAAGTGTGCATCTGTAGTGTATCAGTGGTGCACCGGATTATTCATGCCCCTGCTCCACAGCTTGAAATTGAGGGTGGTAACAACAAGATGTTCAAAACCGATCTAGATGATTTCTCAGAGGGTGCTGTATAAATGCGATAACCGTCACCAGCGAGAATAAAGCAAACAGCAGGGAAAAAAAAGTAAGCAGCCTGCTCTTTGGTGAATTCACTCTGAGTCTTATGTGTCAGGAACCATTGTACTTATCATCTGAAATCCGGCTCCCAGCCTTACCCCAGCTCTCCATCAGCCCTTGGACTGCAGTGAGCAAACTTCTTCTGAAGGATTGTCGGTTTGTAGCCAGCGCAGGCAACGCGTCTCTGTCAGGAACAGTAATGCGTGTCGACAAGTGCACATTAATTTTAGATTATTCATCCTGACAAGGCTGTTGATTTGGAGGTTTGCTGCAACTGTTGGTTTAAACAGGCACAGAAGGAAGCTAGAGGCATGAACAAAACCCAAAAGGGGACTTCTGGGAGGGGAGCTAATATCCTGATGAAAAGTCTTCCTAAATTTGTCTAGAGCTCAGCATTGAGCCTGGAAAGCTGAAGTGAAATAGAGATGTATTTCAAGGTCTAGCAGCACAGGAGAGGTAACCATGGCAATTTAACCTATTCAGGCTGAGATAGGAAGAAGCAGGATCGAGTTCCTTCGGTCCTTTTATACAGAAAATTCTTCATGTACAATAAAGGATGAGGGAAGGGTGGTCAACAAATGAATAAAGGAAATAAAATTAAATCCATGCAGCAAGAGGCTGTCCTGTGCTCCAGAACTGTCTGACTCAGCCAGTCCTCACAGCTAGGGCTGACAAAATGCTGCGTTAGATTTTACCCCAAATGAAGTTAATGATAACACACACACCCCACTTGAAAGAAGAAAGGATTTCTCTTTACATCACCAAGATGAGCTCTGTGAGGGACTTCTCTCACAGAAACTTATAGAGAGATATAGAGATATAGACTGGCGTGTGGTTCAGAAGGGCCTTCATCTCAGAAGGAAATAATAGAGTACGCTGGAGGAGTTTTCTTCAGCATGTGCAAAGCATCCACATCTGCTCTCTGCTGTGCCAAACAGGCGTAACTGCCTCGCTGCCCACTGGTCTGCCTGTACTCCTGTGCACCCAGGGCCAGGGAGCACTTCAGTGAGTTGCTGTCAAGTCAAGTGATGCAAATGCATTCATAAGACTTTGAGAACAACTTCATGGATCATCCATTTTCATGGATCACGGGTCATTTGAAAAAAAAAATATACTAAGAAGCAGTTGGTAAAATTATTGAGCTATTCACACTCCTTAACACTTAACTCTTTCTGAGTTGTTACCCTGAAACAAGTAAAACTGAGTGAGTAAACTCCGATCACCTTTCAAGGGACATACTATGTGTCACAGAGTAAAATTGTCTGCTATCCTCATGGGCAAGAGGAGAACTGATACAAGAAAAGGAGTGGGAGATACTGCCTATTCAGGTTCCATTATTATTTTTTTAAAAGATGAAGGCAAATGTCAAAAATATATGTGGGTGTGATAACATTGATTGCCTTGCTTTTACAGTGGTGAGGAGTTTCACAGCTGTGGGGCAGGAGGCTGATTCTGTACCTCCTGCCATCAGGCATCAGTGTTTGCTTTTCTCTGAAGACTACATTTTTAATGCACATTGCACAACTACAGGCAACACTTCTTTAACATTATCTTTTGATAAGCACATCTTAATGGTCTTCAAATTCACATAGTCAGACAATAGTTTTTGCCGTGCATATACTTTTGTACTATTAAAATAAAATTCCAGTTAAAAATAACTTCTGTGAGATTTCCACACAGAGAGTCCAAAGAGCTAAAACTCCCATCATCTTTGAAACTCCAACAGCAGGCAGACTCCACTCCAGAGGTCTAATTGTTTGACCTTCTCTTTAGGGACTGTTGCTATTTGCAATAGTGGTTATTTTGGTGAATATGGACCTGAGCATTCCATATGTTCAAGGCTTTGGAGCCAGGTTTCATTCATACAGAAGTGCTGCCTTCTTGTACCGGGGGTGGCAGGGAGAGGTGTTGAGGTGGTGTCTGGGCTCTGCTACTGAGGCTATTAGATGTCAGCCCTGGGAAGTACAGCAGAAATGCCAACCAGGTCTCAAGACACTGATCCTTCTGTAATTTTGGATTTGAGTACCAAAACTCACAGCAGTGACAGTTTAGTGCTGTTGGCTAATGATTACAGGGTGTGTCACTGCCTGTTCCCCTTACTCCTCACCTGGAACACCTGTGCTATTTAAGCTCTGCCCTTCTCTGCAGCAGGAACAGTACCAGATAGTGAGATGGAGAAAAGGGGCAATTTCACAGTTAAAGTGGTTAAGCAATAGTCATTTCTCTCTGGCTGTGTAATTAATATTGGAAGCAGAATGTAAACTGGTTGATGAACCTTGATGTAGAGCCAGCTTGTTGGAAGGGTCATGAAGGAAGGCTTGGGCTTCAGGTGTATATAGGTTGCCATTGGGATACATCAGTAGCTCACAGTCCTATGCAGCTGAATGCTCTGCAAGAGGAAGGGATGTCTCTGGCCATGTGGACTTTCAGAGCGACACACAGAGCAAAGTGGGTGCAGCTTTCCCGACAGAGGATGAGCAGCCCAAGTGAGTAATTGACTAAATAGCATGAAATCTGGCCATACTCAGTCATCTGAATTCGGGTGAAAAATGAAGGCTGAGTTACTGAACCTGCTGCTGATCCCAGCAGTGCTAAGCTGGGAGGCCATTAACATACTTTCCCTTGTGCCAGCCTTACCAGCCAGTTGCAGCTGGATGGGTCCAAGGCAGAGGCACCTAATGTAGTCTGACTTCTTAGCCTAAGGAAATTGCTTACGGCAGCATGTGAGGTTTATTTCACCTGAGCACGTTTGCCCCACTGCCTTGACTTTATTTTCCTTTTATGTACAGAACTTTGTACCCTACTTTGTTTCTCTTTCCTTCTCCTCCCGTCTGCCCCAGCATCCTGCATCTGCAGGTATAGGCAGGGGATGACCGAGGCTGTGCTATGACCCGCCGTTTATTCTCTACTTGAAAAGGGGAGTGGAAGGGGCAGGCAATTCCCCCTCAGACCGCAGCTGACTCTGGAGAGGGTTATGTGGTGCGTTTGATTATATGAAGAAAACCTTGGTTTGAGTCCCAGTCAATTACAGCTAACTCATTTCAAAAGATTACGGCCTGTGCCTGTGAGTACAGTGGCATTACAGGGTGGAAGGGTGAGGTTTGTGGGCCCTTCTTTTGCTCCCAAGGAAACATAANNNGGGGGAACCAACACAGGCTAGAGCTGTGATTTTGTAGGATAGCCCTTGAAATCAGATAAACGCTAAGGACGAAACACTTTATTCATCGCCATTCTGTGCTCTCAAATGCCTTTCTAACTCTTTCACTTACTGACACTTACAGGATTTTTCTTTTTCCTTTAGCCATAGCTGTTTCACTAAGATTAAATAACAAACTCCAGGATTTTCTAATATTTGAGTGTGTTGTAATTTTAGTGGTCATCCTTAATCTTTTTTCCCTAGCACAGCTCTTTCTCTCATCAGCTTAATATTTAAACTGGATTCATTTTTAATGCCTTAATATGCAAACACATTTATGTCAAAATTGATTCAATATTTAAACTTGTTCAGTTTCAAACACATTTTATGCTTCAGCTGCTTCAACTTGTAGATTATTTCAAACGTGGAATTGATTCCAAAATTAGACAGGTTTAAATGTTCAGTCAATTTATTTTAAACTATGTGTGTGTTTTAGAGACCTGTATTGAGAAATGATTTCTTTTTTTTTTACCGGTGCTTTTGCGGTTCACAGTGTGTCAGCAGTTTGAAAATAAGTCTCTGTGCATATGGCTATTCACGGCTTGCCTAAAGTTTAACCAAGTCTACTGTATGACTTAGAAAATGGTAAATGGTTACCCTGTGCTGAATACATTATATAGACCACCTAACCTCAGAAACATATTTTTATCTGTCTTCAGAAACGTTTGTTGAAAATTCAGGTGAAAATCTATGTATCTAAATATAAAAGATAATGCCCTTCCAAAATATGCCATTTCCAAACATAACTGTGAGTCTAGCTTGTATTTGTGGAACAGCTTGAGTAGACAGAAATGGGATGTGGCAGTGCGTTAGCTAAAAGGGAAGGGGATCTGCAATTGCCCCTAATGTCCATTGAGAGGATCCTGGCAATGTCAGTCACTTCTCTGTATGGGAACCTGCATACTCTGAACCCTGAAAAAGGGTACTAGCTATTTCAGGAAGCAGCATCTTCACTCTGCATCCTGATGCTGTTGTTCCACTGTGTAAAACAGACAATTATTATTTGGAGTAGAAGTTGAAACCAGGTTTCCAGATTTTCAGGTGAGTATCCCAACCGCAGACCTGTAAAGTCCCTCTCTTTTCTCTTTTGTACTTATGGATGCTTAATTATTTATGCAAAGTGGCATAAAATAGGCATGAGAGATTAAAGGCAATGCATAACCAAATTTTGTATGACCCTCTGGCTTTGGAAGTCCAATCTGAAATCCCTTCTGTCACTGTTTCAAAGCAGAGATTTGAAGCCTGTTTTCCTACTTCTCAAGTACATGTAGAATGCTCCAAAGTGTATTATTAGAGCCTTAATTTTTATTGAATGCTTTCTTTTTTCCTTTTTTTTTTTTCTAAAAAGTTCAAGCAGCGCTGAAATCTCTTTTCAGTAAAAGTGAAGAGAACAGGAGGAGTAAGAGTGAAGTGGGATGTTTTGATTGATTTTTGTCCGTTTCAGTGGTGAGGAGTGGAAAAATAAATGTAGCTTGAAGTAGTTCTCTTTGTTTTGGCTTGGCTGTTGAGAAAAACCCTCTCAGGAAGACTTAATGTTTTGTAGCTGATTTTATTTTATTTTTTTTATATATAATAGTAGAAGAACAAAATCTCCAGGTTTTCAGCTGGCATGGCTTTCTTCACAATCTTGTAAGAGAGCAAAATTACTGAATGGTTGCAAAGACCTTTGCAATTTGATACACAGGTGATGTGTTTTTATGGTAGGTGGGGGAAGAATGTTTGTTGTCTGTTTTGTATAAATGACCAGAGGTGCCCTACTTCTGTTGCTATTGATCTGGTATTTTTAATGAGTATTAAAGGAAAAAAAGGTTAGCTGCTTGTCAGATGCTTTTTAGTAAGGCCTCTCCTCCCAGCAGTTATTTCCTGTCCTGCAGAGAGTGGTAATTTTACACATGCTGTTAAAGCATTGCAATCCAGATTTAAAAAAAAGCTCAGGTAAATTACTTCTCAAGCAAGTTATAATGTGTGAAAGTAGAAATTACTTAGAGTTTTGGCTATTTTTCAAGGCTCCTGTAATTCATAAATAGTTTTGTTCTTCAAAATGAAATGTTGTGTAACATCAGTTAATGATGTAGATGAGCTCTTTTTTGGTTTGTTTTCTTCAAATTAAAATTTCTGATTTGTGAACATTTGAATGTTGGCTAGAGCACACATCACTGCTTCCGTTGCAGATCCTTTTAATGCACACAGAAGTATTATCACCATGGCTTTATGTTAAGAACTGATAGGTTATATATATATCTGCCAACATAATCTGTAAAAATGACAAGTAGGTTTCACATTTGCATAACTTTCTAGATTTGCATAAACTCAGGTTTACAATAGCAGTCACATTTTGTTTAAAGTTGTACTTTAACAAAACCATATGTAGCAGAAGATGATTGCATGGGTTTATCAAGAGCTTGGGGGGGTTAGAAAATGCTACACACAGACACTCATACTCTTCTACCGAATGAGTAAGTTACTGTGTCATATTTGCATATATCTTTCTATCAATCAGTTTGTAATTTATGGTCAGTTCAGGTGCTGCTAAGTTGGTTTGTTTGTTTTTTTTCCTATGAGGGACAGCAGCAATAAGCCAATGAAAATATTCAGGTGCTCAGCAGTAGCAGAATCTGGGAGGAGAGTGAGAAATACAGCCAGTCAGGATCTGGGCAGATAATAAAAGCAATCTGAGGCTGCATCTATCCTAGTTAATTAAACATACCCAAGATGGCTCTCTGGCTCTGAGACCAGTAGGCATGGAACAGCCCATGAGACTGGGGACTAATCTGACAACTTTGAAAGATGAACAACCGCCATCCACTGCCCAGGCATCATTATTTAATTTACTAAGGTAAAGAGCCTAGCAGTTCACCGCCAGAGCTGACTTTCCTGGGGCATGCCCAAAACTGCAACAGTAGCACATGGTGCTATAAAGGCTTACCTTCTTGTTTCCAGAAGCGCTAGAAAGGCTCTTGGATTAGTAGCTGCTGGTCCCCTGCAGCTCCTTTCCAAGTGGATGTGGCAGTGCTGCCCTGGGATGCAGCTGGACTGTGCCCAGAATCCCTGCAGTGCACTGTCCTGCCCCCCAGCTTTTCCTGAGCATCACAGGCAGGAGCAGCTCAGCCCATCCAGGGTGCAGTCATGGCCTTATTTTTGAATTTCAGCTCCCCATGTTGGAGGCTGATGGGGTTCCAGCTTTACAGTATCAAAGGCAGAAGAGCTCCCAGGTGCAGCCAGGAAAAGGAGGAGCAGAGCATGGTCCAGGAATGAGTGGATGGGCTGGACTTATAAAAACAGGACCTCTGTCCCTCTGGCAGAACAGGCAGCCATTGGAAGCTCTGCCTGGGATATGGTGAGGAGGCATAGCCTTAGTATCATGTCCAAAGTCTGCTTTGTTGGAGAGAAGGATAACAACACTCAGTCCAGCACTAAGATGCAATCTGAAGGGAGATTGGGAAATCTATCTAGGTGTGAGTACTGTGAGAAATTCAGAAATGGAAAATTTGCTAGTGAATCACTGACTGGTTTTGGGTAAAATACCCTCTGTGCCTCCTGGGACACAGCCTGGCATGAAGGGAAAAACTAGTGAGTTCTGTGTTGGTTTCAATGGGTTAACAGGTCCAGAGGCTCAATGGTGTTAACACGACCTTGTCACTGCAGAACATTAGACAATTAAATACATTCATGGTTTTGACAGAGAAACCTCAGTCTGGTTAATACCGTGGTAAACAGCTAGCTTAAAAATCTATCATCCTTTATTAAAGATGCAGAATCAGAAAAGAAAAAGATTAATGCATCTGACATATAAATAGAAAAGTAACTTCTTTTTAGCAATATAAAACATTTTCTTAGACTTTCGCTGTAGAGAAACAATTTGGCAACTATTAGGCTGATATTAGATATGATAGTAATCGTTCTTGTGACAAAACAGCTTCAACCCAGCTCAGATGACATTTTTTGTTTAACATCTTGGTTCCCTGAAGACAACGAGGGGGGAAAAAAAAAAATGACAAAATGTGCACCAAAGAAGGGATAAAGAGCATCAAGGACAGAAGAAGTTGGCTTTGGTCTCTGAGACTAGCTCTTATTTGCAACAGTGCTTCTAGAGAATGGTGGGCAACCACACATACCCTTCTTGGCCCTTTAAAGAGCCGGTGTCTCTGGACTGGCATTGGGCTGGCTTGCTGGTAGCTCCCTTTTTGATGGTATGCTCAATGTAGCAACAAAAGCTGCCATCTTAGCCAAGCACATCAGATTTGCACAAAAAGACACAGGCACATCAAAAAGCACACAAATGTATGTAAGAGTATCCAAATCACTCAAAAGGCAAAAAGAGTATGTGAGAAGAACAAATAGGGATTGAGATGGAAAAGAGCATAAAAAGAAGAGTGAGAACTAGGAGTTCATTCATCACACAACAGATTTTCACCAGAAGCTGTCCTGAGGTGAAAGAGGTATTAATGTCCTCTAGACCCCGCTGACACTTTCGTGGTTCGAGTAGGTTCAAGCAAGGTCCTACAGTGTTAGGGTTCATCCTGTGATCAGAGGAGGTGTCCCGATCACACATACTACTATTTCCTTAGTTGTATTATAGAAATTATACTTCCTTCCAATCAGCTTTACAAATATAGCCCTCCCAAAAGAAATGGTAGGTGAAGTAGCATGTCCACTCTATTTTGTTAGCTTATTTCCCAGTATGCTGTTTTTACACCATTGATTTCTGGTCTTATTTTCTTGTGTCTGTTACTCAGCCTTCAGCAGAGTTCACAGACTTATCAGTTGAACACCTCATTGTTCTCCATTACTTTCACTGACTCTCTTATGGTATATTTTGTGCAACTGGCTGAATTGGATTCATGTTACTTTAGAAAAAATAGTTTCTTACTCGCAGCCACTCAGTTACTGTATAAAAGACCATAAAGTGAAGAAAAACAGCCCTACCAGATCTGAATATTCACAAGTTGCAATCCAACATGCACACAGTCATAATGGGTCTATAGAGGTTTGGAAGGAGCAGCCAATGATACATGAATCTGTTCTAAACTGTAGTTTTGATACGTGAATTACCAAGTAAATAAAACATATACTTATATACTTCTAGTACTAAAGATTGGGAGCTTTGAGTCCCTGTACTCTCTTTTTGGGTTATCTGTGTTGATGTCATATCCAAAAAGGCAGGTCAGCTGCAACACTATGTCCATATTTCTCAAAGAAATCCACCGTGACCCAATAGATCTCAAAGAATTATATTGAGATGAGCACAGGAAATGTTAAAAGCCATCTGTCCTAACTTGCAATGTATATTTATGAAATGCACAATGCATTAGGTGATATGGGCTACTATTTCATTAACTGCACATTTTGAAAAGAGGTTTTTCTTTGTCTTTTAAATAGCTCTTGTAAGAATAAAGCATATCATTACATCAAAAGAAATATTCATATAACCCAAAAGATCTGACATAAGCCCTTGAATGCCAGGCAACCCATAGACGATATTAGAATTCTGCGTCTACCTCTAGCCATAATGCAAATCAGTAAAAAGTTCCAACAAAATGTCATCTTTTATGCTATAATTCTGTGACAAAGGGACCTGAAGGCAGACAAAGTGAGTATGCCCAGCTGATCACTTTTCACAATGGTAACATTGTCATTAAAATATTTTTTAAATGCCGTGATTTGTTACCTCACAAGGCAGGGTGTGATACCTCTCAGAGACATCCACACAGTAGTAGTGCCAAAGATTCACTTTCCCCTCGAAGATGGCCTTAGGGTGTTCTGCCTTGTGGGAACCTTCCTCACCTCCTTGACGTTACCAAACTCTCCTGCCACTATTACTTCTGCTGATGGGGGCAGTTTTGTATTTCTTACATTGTCAGTCAGCTCTTCTAGCAAGGGTGGTGTTGAATTTGGGATGCAGTCATGTCTTCTCAGACCCTGTCTGGCTGTGTTAGGAATCAAGACTGTCCTTATGCTAGCAATTCGCTTCGGAGCGGAAGTGCAGCGTTGAAGCCAATGTGCAAATTATCACCATGCACCACATACTGCTTGAAAAATCTACACAAGTCTTAAAAAGACAGAGCAAGAACAAGAAATACAAGGCTGCTATTCGTATATAGTGGACAAGCAGAACAGAGCATACAGTACTTTGGATGCTGTTCTTTGTTTCTTTACATTTCTTTAAGTGAACTTTTAATTCTATGAGAGAAAAGAATGATCTTTAATTCTTTCTCTGCTCTTTTAAAATGGAAGAACACATACCACCTATAATAGAAATTCTAATAAGCTAATAATAAGTTATCAGGATTTTTTTCTAACCATCAGATTTTATGGGCTTGAGAGTTAAGTAATGAAGAAGGATCAATACAGACATAGAAATCAATATGCCTTGCATGCACTGTTTCCTAAGTTCAGAACTGTCTGTAATTCCTCCGCTGCAGCCATATATTTGGACAGCTGTGTAAAATCAGCCATGCAAAAAATGTTCTAGAAACAAACATGAACACAAAGTTCTCCCCGCAAAAAAACCTCTACCCATGCATTTGCTTCCCTTGCTTCAGTCAGAAAAAAGATGTTTGTATATGCTGCTTAGTCCAGCAGAGATGATTCAGGGACCAGTGATGAAAATTACTACAGACACAAAAAGACTTCCATATGAAGAGATAGTGAAAGTCTTTAATCTCTAGACTAACCAGCTTCAATAAATAACATGGAGTATGATAGAGGCATACCAAGTAACAAATATTATAAAGGAGGCAACGTGGGAACTCCTGATTCCCTTCTCTGAATAACATATAACTAACTGTTAAGATAAGATATATTTTACCCAAAAGCACAGTTAAATGTGGTATTCATTGCCACTAGCTATCACTGAAGCCAAGAGTCTAGTAAAAAATGTTAAAAGGTTAGAAATGTATATGTACATTGAGACTGTCTATTGTTACCCTGGGTCAGCTTAAAAATATAGCGGATCATAAAGCCATATTTTTCCAAGAGAAAGCCAAGCACTAACATGTTTCTGACATCCAGTTTGTTCTGCTATTGCGTGTTACAGAGTTTTTGCACATTCTCCAAAAGCTCTATTACCAGCCGTGGACAGAGGCGGGAGCCTGGGAGAGGGGTGCCAGTGCTCTGTGCTGGCTTAGCAGTGTTCATACATCTCTATTATAGAAATAAAGCAGGGCTGCAGGGTCAAGAGGCCACCCCTGCCCGAACAGAGGATCAATTATACCTCCAGTTTAGCCTGGTTTTAAAGATGTTTGGGAACAGAGGTACAAGAGCCTCCCCATGCAACCTGCTGCAATGCTTGATGGGCCTTGTTCTTAGGAAGCCTCCCTCAGGTCTGACCCAATCCTTCCTCGCTAACAGGCTGGCCTCCTGCGTTAACTGTCCACCGTGGGAGCCGAGAGTGGGTTGTGCCTTTCTTCTTCACAACACGCTTTTATGTGTTTGATGACTGTTATGATACTGCCTCCTTAGTTCTTTCTTCTTCAGACTAATTAACTGCAGGCTTTCCTCTGAAGTCACGTTTTCCAGACCTCTCATCTGCCTTGGTGCTTGTTTCTGCCCTCACTCCACTTGGGCCCCATGCTGGTTGAAGCATATTGCCCCTGGATGCAAGCCCACATGAAGCCTTCTTAATGCCAAGTGGAATGAGGAGGGCTGCTTCAGATGTCTTGTTTTTTCCCTGTTCGTATATCCTACTACAGCATTTCCTTTTCTTGTACCTGCATGACACTTTTGAGTCTTGTTCAGTGTGTGATCCATTACGATCTCTGAGCTTTTTGCTTAGAACTGCAAGTTGCAAATTATTTCTCCCTGGACATGTGGACCTGATTAACCCAAAGAAAGTATATGTCTTACTTTTCCTCTCTCAAATTCCATCCAGTGTAATGTAAGAAATGGGGTACCCATTTTGAATGACTACATTTTGTAATATACCAAGTGAACAGCATAATGTAAGGATGAGAATGGGTCACTTAAACCTCTTGGTCATTTGTTTGCTAAGTGTAATTTAGCTTTCATTATTTATTACAATAGCAAATCATCTACTTAGAACATCCCATGCCGAAGTCTGAATTTTCTATGACTGAGAATCTCATGACATTTAAAAGTATTGAAAAACTTGATCATATGTAGATTTGTAAAACAGAAGCCTGATTGCAGTTTTCACAGAAGTCAGCAATAGTCTTGTGGAAATATGTGATCTGACTAGTTAACTTCCCTTGGGGGCTGGTAATTATTGATCTTCTGGGAAAGATAAACTACAGAAATATATCAAATCAAGTGAGTGTTTTGACCCAAATATGATCAGAGGTTTTGTCACCAATATTACGGTGATGTATAGAACAATAAATGAAAATTCTCAGATGTATTAATCTCATGACAGATGCTGAAATTAAAAAAACAAATATTCAAAACATAATGAAGGGACTATCAAGAGAATAATTTGGCAATTATTAATGTCTTGAACTAAAACTTTCAGAAGTTACGCCATTCATTTATTTTTTTTATCATTTCCAAATTTGATTTTTTTGCTAATTCTGTGGAGGGAAGTTTCCAAATATCTGTAAAGAGATGCCTAAATTGCACCTCTGCTTTCCAAAGGACACAACTGTGTAAGCCATGAAGAGTGTGAGACTTTCTTAGGTGGAGAAGCTGGCAACTTTTCTGGTGTAGCCACCACTGTATTCACATTAAACTGGCTATGTAAGAAACCCTTGTTTTCCTTTTTATTTTCCTTTCATACAATCTTTTCTAGGTTGTGAGGGTTAAAGCCCTACAACCCCAATAAAAAAATAAGCCCAAAGATAACCCACATGCTCACTGGCTTTCAGTGCTAATTAATCTGGTAATTAGCTCCCAGGACCCCTTTAAAACTCCCAGTGTCCACATCTTTTTTTCTTGGTCAGCTCTGATCATTTTCTGGCTCCAGTCTGGTGGGAAGAGCAGGAGCTCCTGCCTTCTGCCATGGGTACAGGTGAAGCAGCTGGATTTGGGCAGCTATTCTCTAGCCAAGAAAAGAGAGAAAGCCACCCTTTCTCGGGCTGGTTTAGCTTATTCCTCCCAGAAAGAGAAGTAGAGAGCCAAAGAGGAGCCGTACCCTATTCTGAGTCATTCACACATTCATCTGCTCTTAAATCAGCACAGAAAATGTGCCCATCCTCAGTGCAGGCAGATGGCTACATTTCTGGTTAGGTTTTAAATTTGAGGAATTTTTTTATTGGGTCTTAAAATTTGAGGACATACTTGGCAGGATATGTTGTTGCTACTGTTCATAGCTGGGGATTGTGCTCAGCAGCAGAGGTGTGACGAGACAGAGGTGTTCTTCTCTTTTCAGCTTTATTCTCAGTTTCTGCTCATCTAGTGGCATTGATCTGCTGCTATTAATAAAAGCAATTGTTTACCTCGCTCATCTGCAGACTCCTAATATCCTTGCAAACACAACAGTGCTGTTTGCTTTATTTTCTGTGAAAGCATTTTCCCTCTCCATACTCCCACTCACCTACAGATGAAGGCTATTAACATACCACAGCTATCTGATCACAATCAGGACCTTGCAACTTGATTTTACTTAATGGATCTTTAAGCACAGGAAAGTGTTATTATTTATTCAAAGTGAGTCAAGTCTCTTGTTTTGAACATATCAGTTCCTTCTATTTCTGCAGTTCTATCTTTGTTTATTTAAAGTTCAAAAGAAGAAAAACAAAACAAACCTAACCTTTACTTTCCTTTGTATTTAAAGCAATACAACTTGCCAAACCAAAATCCCTGCAAAACTAGTCCTTAGTCAGACGTTAGGCTTGCACTTAAAGAAAATATCTGTGATTCACTGGGCTAGACAAGCCTTCAGAAGTAATAGATCCTGGCTGTTAAAAAGTCAGATGCCATTCCCCCCATTTCCTAGGTGGAAAAAGATTGGCATGTGCCTACACTGAAATATCAGCTCTGGGTAAGCAGCACAGAGGTCTGTGTCTCCACCTCTCTGGTCTCCTGTTATCCAAGCTGTTGACAAGTTTTGGGTGTATTTATCTTCACAGCTTCCTTAGGAATATGGATGATGCCCTTACCCTCATTTTCTGCCTTCATGTAAGGGAAGTAGCAAATGTTAGCCATAAGCAATTTGAAGAAAAGGCATGTTATTTTCCAAAGGTCTCCATGACTGTGTTTTGTTCTTGTCTTCAGCATTATATGATCTTCTGAACGCGCAGGCATGGAAGGGAATGGACGCCAAGTGCTCACAAAGTGCTTCCTTGGTTACTCCCAGAAGCTGTCATGGGAAGAACCAGGCAATGCATTTTAATCCACAGTTCCCTTAAAATCCTTCCTGGCCTTGTTTATGAGAAAAGAGCGCATGAACAGTTGGAGTGAAGATTCCAAATTATCATTCCAAGAGGTTGAGAGTCCTCTGTCAGGGATTCCTCTTACACTGGGAGAAAAGCATCTAATAAGGCATTCAGTAGCCCAAAGGTGGGGGAGGAGGGGGATTTTTTTTCCATTTGTATGTAACTTTACTCTGAAAAATTACCACATAAAAAGAGCATCTTCTTGCTCAGGGGGTCTAACAAAACTCTGAGTTTCTTCTGTTGCTTTTCCCTTTATTTTGCCCTGTGGATTTGATGCAGATAGGCAGACAGAAGCTGAGGTTTCTATTCTATTATGTGCATCATCCTCAAGTGTTTACAGAGAGCTAATTAGTCGCAACTTGCCTAATTGCAGTGAGGCCAATAGAACTGCACGAGGTTCAACAGTGGCACAGTTTGGCCAATTAGCCACTCATGCTTTGTAGCTGTGTAAAAGACGCTGCTTGTCCAAATCTACATACAGTTTGCATACATAAGGTCTGCAGTCAGGAAAAAAAATATGTACTTTACTCTCAAGCTGAATATATTTTATGCAGAAAATCAACATGAAATAATAAATATAGACACCCATGACGTGATTTTTGCTATAACAGAACCTCCTAGGATAACACTGCATTTTAACGCTCCCGATTATGCTGTGGGACATAGAGGTCTTGGAGGTCTTCACATGTAGATGCCTTTTAATATTTTTTTTCCTGAATTTAATCATGGAATTATATCTGCCATAGTATATGTAGGCTTAATGTTTAATTCATTAGGTCCCCAAGGAAATTTGCAGGTTCTACACAAAGCTGTGAAAATCTGCCTCTTCCATGCCTGACACCCTATTGTCAGGCCCACCTCAACACCTCCCCACAGCTAACATCCCTTGATTAGAGGAAAACAATATTAGGCCTCAGGTGTGATGTGGCCATTGAGCTGTTTAAAGCTCCTCACTTCAGCAATTCAGAGTAATATTAACATGCCCAATCCCTGGTAATTGAGATCAGAATTAAGAGCAGACTTGCAAAGCGAAGGCAACTTGGGAATAGCAGTAATAATTGTGAGTCCCTCCACTTCCCTGAAACATCAACTATTGGATGTCCAGCAGTGACACATGCAGGATGCAGAAGAGGGAGAGAAAAGAGAACATTTGGGTAAAAGCAAACTAAATCTATCTCAGTCTGAGAGACCTGGCACTTTGGGCCAATGCTGAGGAGCAGAAATAGCACTTGGCATCCCTTGTCCTCGCAGCAGGATGGGTGCCGGAATGGTCCCAGGCACCTGCCCACTTTATGTCCACTTCAAGGCTCAGCTCAGCCCAGGATGGACGTGGCTGTGCCTGCACCTTCACCC
>JAOXNO010000013.1:73976053-73998697 GCA_028565335.1 Limnodromus scolopaceus | reverse complement strand
GGCACCTGCCCACTTTATGTCCACTTCAAGGCTCAGCTCAGCCCAGGATGGACGTGGCTGTGCCTGCACCTTCACCCCCGCTCTGGGCATTCAGCTGGGTCCTGGAGGGGTCACAGAGCACCCAAGGTACCTGGAGGGCTCTGTGTCACTGAGATGGCACACCCAGGCCATGACAAATGCAGCCCACCAGGACCTCACCAGGATGCTGAGGAAAAAGAGAGGCTGCTAAAAAAACTCAGAGCAAGAGAGACAATGAGGAGAAAGGGGAACCATGGGCAAAATAGATCAGGATAAGAGGAGATATAAAGACAAAGGAACTGGCTGTGGGTGGCTACCCTAGACCTGTTTCTCATTTTGCCAGTGCCTTCTTGCATCTCCAGTCTACTGAAACTCATTTGCAGCTCTGTCGCTTCACAGATACACCATAGATAAACTTCTTTAAGCCTGAACCACTCTGTAAGACTTCAGAAAAAATGAATGAGTGTTCCCCATCACTACTTTCCTTAAAAAAAAAAAAAAATCTACAATTACTTCAGTCTTGTGACAGTCATTCCTTCCTCAGCTGGCTTCTTTGAGTTATTTTCTCACCCACTTCTGTTCCCCTTTCTGCTCTTTTATGTGATATTTTTGGTAGAGAGGCATTGAAAAGGAAAGGCAACAAATACAGTGTGTTCAACTATTGCCAAAAGCTGGAGTCACTTCACAGAGACAGAGGGATCTGGGGTTTACCATGTAATCGCGAACATGTGAAAACTGAAACAGGCCATGGTGGGGATCAGATAACAAGATACATTGATACAGCCCATTTGGGTTTTCTCTCCTGTCAGTCAAAATAAAACTTTATCATGTTACTCTTAATTAAAAAAAAAAAAAAAAAACCAGAATGTCATGTCTTCATAATCTAGTGTACTGGATTGGAAGCAAATTGATTTCATTGCTCAGCACCAATTTATGATAGTCTTAAATAAGCTTTCTTTAACAGCTGTTGCTGCTGTAAATTGTATGCCTCAGTTTACTTGCTAAAGAATAGGAGTAAGCCAACACAAAGCTGGTTGTGACTCATATAATGAAATTAAAACAGTATCATTATCATTAAATAGCAAATAAAGCTATTGATTCCTTGCATTATGCTGTCAGGTTTAATTCAATTGCATTTTTTTTCCTTTCAGTCCTTAATTACACAGTTCATGCTGAATCCTCATTTTAATGCACAGAATGGAACGATGGCTTACCTTCTTACCCTAGTGTCTGAAACACAGGGCTACTGACCCCCCAATGTATCGTCAGACCTAATTACAGCCAAATGTTCACAGCTTCTGAAAAAGCAGGTATTTCAGTCCCGAGACCATTTGGGGGTGGTGAGACCATGCACCAGCTTTGTGCACAACGTTAGGCTGTGTCTGGGCTCTTTCTGCCCATCCCCAGCTGAATGCACCAACAGCGCGTTCCATTTAGCTTGTAAAGGAAAACCAGGCTGCTAACAAGTGCCCCATGGAGCTGGAGCAAAAGAGAGGCGGGGATAAAAATGGTGCAGCAGTCAAAACATGCAAGAAAAATCCTGAATGACTTTATGATCTGGTCAAGGAGACAGTGAGGACCATGGTGTGAAGGATGGAGAGATGGGTGAAGGAGAGGTGCAACTCCTCTGAGTCCATCACATCGACGGCAGGTACAGAGGGCATTGAAAGGGAGCATGCCAACACTGGGACTCCTTCATTAGAGGACGTGCGGTGCCCCACGTGTAGTCGGCGTGGGTTGGGCTGCACGTTGGTTAAAATGGCAGGGACGTATTGTACCACTTCTGATGAACAGAGCAATCTGAATAGCGGGAAGAGAGGGGGAGTTTTTGTTGATGTTTTTTTTTAAACAGCAACCGTACAGATCAGCTGAATAGCACATTCACTGGATATTGTTCAAGCAGCACTTTTCCCTGCTTGTGGCCGGTTTGCAATACATGTATTCATGCTGAGGGCTACCTTATTCTGTGAACTATTCGTGAAATGCTTTCTTAATATGCATCAATGGCAAATTTGGTCCTGGTTGAGTAGCTGTGTTGGGAACAGTCTAGGCTGATGCTTTTTTTTCCACTTCTGACTTTGTGATGAATATGGCCAATGACTTATAGACTGGTTCTGCTCTCTTGCCTCAGACGTTCCACAGTGATCTCCTTCATCTCCAGCTATGGTAACGCTGCCTTCTACAAGAGCCCTCACTGACTTCATTCCCTCTCACTGCAAGACAGGAAGGCAGGGTGCACGGCAGAGAGCCAGCACTGATTATTTTAGTGGTGACGTGTCTGAGTGATGTTTCTCTTCTGCCCACATTCACTGGGATTTCCAACACAATTATGGGAGTACGTGAGTCCCCTTCACAAGAACTGGTGAACCATCTTTCTGTTCCTTCAGCATATTGTAAAAGGAGGAGAATAGAATAAGTCCTCTGGCATAAATTCAAGGAAACCACACCTGCCAACATCTTAAAGACAGAAGGTACCAGATCAAGTGAATTTGTGAAAATATTGACTGTGGGCAAAAAGTGTCAGGAAAGAACCTTGTGGTGGTCATTTCTTTTGAGGTCCTGAGGTATGTGCTTCTCACGCTCTCTGCAACAGCTGCTTAGATCTTGGAAAAAATATGCCTTCCTTGCTTCTACACCCCGCATCTCTTTGGTCCACACAAGAATGAGACAACTGAAATATTAGGAAAGGTGATGTTGAAGTACTGTTCTTGCTCGGGGTGTTTTTTAAGAGTATTTCAACTCTCAGGAAAGCTATGATCACCTGATTGCTACTTAGGTTTATTTTTCTATTTGCCCTACGTTGCTTTATGTAAGGACCCTCAAAGCAGTGGAACCATCTCCACCTGCAACAGAGCTTAGAGAATTGTCTAATAATACATAGCCAGGAACAAACTGCAGAGAAAAATAGTCAGTCTTCTGAGGATGCCACCTCTGATTCTCACAAAACTAAGTTTCAGCCTCAGCTTCATAATGATCTGAGGTTACTTTTCCCTGAAAGGATGAATATTGATATTTGTTATCAGTTGTCACAACTGCTGTTTTAAGCTTCACCAACAGGCTAAAAGAATGTGGCATAAAATGCTTCCAAATTCCATTTCATATCCTGTACAGGTCTGTGTGGGCATTGTGGAGCCTGTTTCCATTCTCTAAACATATTTTATATTCTGCCTATCATGCTGAAAATGCAAAACAGAAAATAAATGCTGATTTGGGATCTGTCTTTTGAATGAAGGGGGTTTAGATCTATGTAGGCTTAACTTTCCAGCAGGATAATAATGCAGAAGAGTTTGATGAAATTAATACAAGTGGGTCCCTAACCCCAGTGATTTCCTGCAAAAGCACACAGATATAATTAAGCTCATATTCCTCTCCTATATGGGCAGGGTATTTCTTACTCTGTAGATATTTCCTTAAACATCTGTGAGAAAAAAGAGCACAACTGCAAAAAGAAAACTAATGTTTCAAACTGCTTTATAGGTTTAAGGTGTCTCTTTTTGCTTGTTACACAGTCTCCTTTTTGCCAATTTTCATCTCCTCCCTCCTCTCCCGTTTTGCTTTTCTGTTGCAGTATGCTATATGCTGAATTAAATAAAAGCCATTATTTGCAAACTTATAGATGTAGACAATAAAACCAGCAACGCCAAATGGGAATTTGCCTAAGTAGGTTTATTTGCAGCTTGTTTACTGCTGTTTGCAGCTGTTTCAGATGATCTTTCACCACTGTCTGCCTGGAAACCACTGCAGTGGGGGGAGACAGTCCTGTTAGTGGTGAAGCTCCCCAAATTCCCTGCTCCATCAGAGGACCCCTCACCCTCCATGGCTGCAGAGGGTGCTCGGACAGTTGTGAGGCAGAGCATCCTTCAATAGCACTGGAAGCAGCAAATTGGTTTGGGTCGTGGGGTTTTTTTGTGGTTGTTTTTTTTTTCCCCCCCACCTGATTCTCCAACTCAGTGAATCATTAATATGGTTTAGAATGGAAATGAAAATGCCACAAAAGAGCATCTCATTGCAGGATGTCTGTAAAGATATATAAAAGGATCTTTTCATGGGTAATTATTCAAACCACTTCATATAACTGTCACCATTAAAAGGTCACTAACTTTTACCACACAGGGATTGCTGAAGATGCAATGTTGGCGCCATCTTCTAAAGCTAGGGGAAGTATTCCAGTGTCACTCATCGTCATCTGTGATACTGCCTGATTTTATCTTCTCTTAACTCAACTTATCTTTATTATGCAGAGAGGATCAAGGTGACCACTGTGACTGTCAGAGTACAACCTCATAACAAACAGCAATTCTTTCCCTGAAGAACTTTCACTCACAAAATGATAGACAGACTCTGTCTCAGGCACGTCATCTTTTTACTGTAATAATTGCAATTACAACCTACAATGTTCTGGCTATATTTCATTTCAGATTTTAATTGCATACTATCATTCTCATTCCAAATTAAGATCCCAGTGCATATTTTAAACTGTCTGTAAATACACATTAAAAAGATGACATCCGTTACACAACCATACAAGGAGCATATATGTGGCACATCAAAGAAGCAGATATACTTGTAGAAGAACTTGCTCTCAACCCAAATGCACGCATACACAGAGTTTCTGTGAAAAATAAGTCCTTTGGGTATATCGTGCATAATCCTCTTCCTTATACACTATAACATCTCCTCTGTGAAATAGGGTTGAAATTGGCTAAATGGATTCCAGTGTTATTAGATGAGGACTGACAGGCAGAAAGAAACTACTGTACACCCATTTCTTTGGGAAATTCAGCTAAAAATCCTTTCTTCTCAAGGTTGATGATAAAAATGGGTATTACTCCCAGCAGTGTATGCAGCTGTATTTTGAGGCTGCAAAAAAATGTCAGGCTCCACAGATGTTATCTAACTGAGGCTGCTTTCCTGCTGGCTGGGTAAGTCCTGGTCACCCCCGAGCACTTTGAACATCTGCAGAGCCTGGGGAGGTGGTACAGGGGCACAGTGGGTGCCAGCAAACATTGCATGCCATCCTTAAATTCAGACATCAGTGCCCCCGTTGCACTCTAAGTCAAGTGAACTCTGAGACTCTCAAAAGAAAAAAAAAAACATTTATATCTGCACTGAAGAGGTGCTGAAGGTTTGGGAGTCTAAAGCTGCATTGAAACCTTGTCTCGCTTGGAGTGAGAATTCAAGGGAGACTTGGAAAAACCCAAGGACAAAATGCAAGAGCCCACCTTAGTGAGATAGGAAGCAGGGCAGAAGTGGCCCCAGAGGGTGGAAGGTTAGCATGGAGCTTCCTTCCTTAGTCAAAGAGAGAAATTTTCAAATGTCAGCTCTTAAGAACAGCCACTGTGTGCTTGCACAGGCCAGAGCAGGCTGTGTCTAGTGTTTGCAAGACAGCCCAAGAAAGCTGCTGTTCTTTGACCTTTTCTTGTTCTTGCCCTGTTTATCCTGCCCACTTCCCCAGTAGCCAACAGTAAAGAAAAAAAAAAAGAAAAAATTCTTGAAGATTGCATTTATAATGGGAAGTCTGGAGGAAAGTGTTTGTTTAAACTGAAAATTACTCCCACAAATAATTTTTCCATAATATAACAAATATGTTTTCCAGTTACATTAACTGGAAATTAAAATGCCCTAAGATGCATGCTAACTTTTTTACAAGCAGGTTGTCTGCTAGTGTACCATCCTAAGCGTGTTGCAGCCTGAAATGTGGTCAGTGAATGTGTCTCTGCATACTTCATTTGGGAGCTGCCAGTGCTGAGAGCCCTTAAATGCACAATTATTAATCCAAATATCTAATTACAAACAGCTTTTGGTGCTGGTGCTACTGCTCAAGTGTCAGTAGCATTGGAGATAGTGGGGATTTTTTTTTTTTTTTGGTACTATAGCCTATGTTTCAACAGATAATGTAGAAATTAGGGCAGTGTTCATTATCAGTGATTATTCCTTACTGGGAACACTTGTTGAGTGGACCTTTCTCCTGCACCCGTAATGGGTGGCTGATTGGTGCTGATTTAATGAAGTATAGCTTCTTATCTCCTGATGAGACCGGAGCTCATAAGAAGTGCCAGGGACGTGCCTTTTGAGAAGGTGGCATGGGCTGCATATTTCATGTACTGCTGGAGAGTGCAGGCAGGCTGTGTAGTGATTAAACCCCAGAAGATGTGCATATCTACAGTTTCCCTGTGCAACAAAAATCCTGTCATCTGTTGACATAAAAGATATAAGATAACAGCTCTGTGACCCTACATAGTTCTTCAGTCTGGACAGATGAGACAAATCTAAATAATTGAGCATAAGCTCCTCTGATTTTCTCCATGTTAATGCAGTGCCACATCCAAAACATAAAATGGTTTTGAACTTACCGCGCTCATCTCCCACTTGCAGCGATCATTGTGTTTTGCAGTCACCGTTAATGAAAAGGCCAGCAAGGTAAATGTAGGATTCATACAGGGTGCTATAGGTTAGGCTTCCCCACTGGCCGGCAGCAACTTCCTGCTCTGCCTTTTCCGCCATACCTGTTTGGGAAAAGATGGTAAGGTAGCTAAAAATATATAGCCATGTGCATCTAGGTACACAAGCATACACCCACACACGTTTCCATCTAGCAATCAGGTAACATCCAACACTCTTTCTCACCTCACTGCTGACAGCCTGTAGTCCATTGTTTCACTTCAACCTTGGGCTTCGTCAGGCTTGCGATGAAAGAGAATTCCAGATTTAATACCCCTTTATCGAGGGGAAAGCTCCTAGCTGCCTGCCATTTGAAACTGGGAACAGGCAGTCATTTAGTCTGTTGTGATTACCACTGCAGAAGATTCCTTTTTACAACTTAATCTTATTTCCTTTTAATAGCGACTGTTGGTAGAATTTAGAAAAAGTGAAACAGTGGCAGAACATTCACCAGCACATTCATAACAACCTAATGCCAATGCTTTTTATTGCTATCCCTATTTAAAATAACTGCAGTTTGTATTGAGTTTACCTGAGATTCACAACATAATTTCCAACTTGCTATCTGATTTTGAGTACTTTTTTTTGTTTAAAGCTTTATTTGTTAATGCATTTTTCTGTAATTATACCATGATCACTTCTAAGTGCACAGTTTACATTGAACAGAGCCATTAAATGTTACTGCGGGTAGTTTTTTCTACGGGTAGAAAATCTACAATCTACTGCTGGTAGATTGTTTCGCACAGTTGTGTGGAGATCTTTGTATTTAGACCGAAAACAGCTTTATAGGGCAAAAATATATTTAGCTGCAGGAATTTCCAGTCACTATTTCTGTTGACGTCAGTAGCTGATCAGGCTGGACAGCCTACAGGGTGATTGTGAAGCTGGTGTTAAGCAGTTCTGTGCTCAGTAGAGATCTCGGCATCCTTGCTGTGCGTATGGTGATGTGCTTTTGTGGCTGGCTTTGAATTGTGCTCTGATGCGAAGACTTCATGGCGCACTAGAAGCTATCAACAATGCATGTTTTTGAACTCTTTGTTGCTTCCTTCTCTGAACTCCTCCCCAGGTGAGGAAGGGATTTTATATTCACAAAATTTGATCTTGATCCTACCTCTTTGGTGAAAATCATTTGAGTTCTGTGCCAAATCTAACTGAAAAACTACAGGTCTTTAACGTGTTTATGGCTCAGTGGGGTACACTATAGTTTGAGGAAAACATTAGTATGTGTAATTCTACTACTGAAGAATAATTAACATACAGTTATAACACCTTTCATCTTTATAGATTTTATATGTGCAAGTATCATATCATTTTTCCCCAGATCACATCTGAAATAAAACAGAGCAGCAGTTAAAGAGGATGTACACCCTCAAACAGTCCAGGGCAGGAACTGAAGGTGACTGCTACAACACAGATGAAACGAGAGAGGGAATTTAGTTAGGCAGAAAGTATTAGCAGGACTCAAGCACCTAGTGGTGGAGCTGTGCGCAGTGCCTTACACATGTAATTAACTGAATTGGAATTTGGAAAGAACACAAGACTTCACCGCTGCCCTTGCTGAAAGGACTACTGCATCTTTTAATAGCCTCATGTAAGCAAGAGCTCATTTTAATGTTCTTCTCATAAGAAAGAACATGCCATCTGCAGAATTAGCAAGAAGTATCTGTGGCAAGTGGGTGTTCCTTAGGGATTTCCCACTTGCAACGTTTTCCAGCCCTTCCCTAGCTTTTAAAAGCCCTGGGAATCATAATGAAGAGTGACATGAGTGCTTAAAAGCTACTGCAGGATGCCTCTATTTGGGCACTGTGGGTTTGCTGAATCAGGAAAAAACCTGTTATGCATGTATGAAGGGAAAACCTGAGCAGCCGCAGTGGCCTTTGGAGAGCTTGGAGCCCCAAGCACAAGGTAAGTGGAAAGGCTGTTGAGATCAGCCAGGTGTCATTTCTGCCACAGTACATCAAACAGCAAAACAGGAGATCCTCAACAGACGGGAGAGGGGATTAGGTTGTCCAGTCAAGGGAAAGCCAAGCCTCTTTGGCCTGGTGTTCAAAAACAATTAATTTAGAGCTGTGGAGAGGAGGGAGAATTTGAATTCATTTGCAACTGAGGGCAGCCCAAAGTGCTGATAAATTAAGTAGTTGTGTGGAGCTGACAGAGAAGGGGCATGAACATGGGAACAGGAGAGCTCCCACCCTTAGGCACTACCCCGTCTTGCGCCAAAAGTAGGGGCTCTCTGGCTGGTCAGGATCCCCAGCTTCAATCCAAAGGGAGACTTCTTTTCCTTTACATACACCGTTGCCCACTGTTTTTGAATGGAGAGACTGTGCAGGAAATTATCTGGGCCATCAATAATGAGGAGAAGGGGGAAAGGGATGAGCCAGGGCTCCTCTCCCCCTCATCTCCTCTGGCGTGGCTGGTGATGCTACCTTGTTGCAGGGACATCCCACATGTCCTGCCAGGACGGAGGAAAGCCTCTGGCCAGGGAGCCCTCTGGTAGGACCATCTATGTCGAAGGATGGGGAACAGCAGGGCAACTGCTGCCCCAAGAGCACAAGCCTGCTTTTAGCTACTGCTGCACTCACTATGAATGCAGCAAGGCTTTTTAAGCCTTTAACAACAGCCACAGTGCGACAATAAAGGACTAACAGACTTCAGTTCTGCAAGATAAATGTGGCTGGTTTGGCAAAGTTCTGTTCTCCACCCAGCTTCATAGCCAGTTAGCAAGGCACCCTGCGCCTTTTGAAGCGGCTGGTTTTGTTCCTGTTAGGAAAGTAGCAGACCAGGCAAATTCAGTGCCACAATGAGAAAAGTCAGTCCTCTCTTCCTGAGGCTCTGAAGAGGGGTCTTCAGTGGGCAGTCAGATGGGTGCTAATTCCTCCTGCGAGCGCTGCCTCTTGTTTGCTTTATATTGGCAATTGCTCCCAACATCATCCCTAACTTCATCCCAACATATGGTTACTTTCCAATCTTTGTCTTTCTGCAAAAGTTTTTTTTTTTTCTAATTTTGCATTTGTCTATTTATGAAGAGAAAGGACAATTTTATCCCATCTTCATGTTTCTCCAGCATGACACTAATTAAAACCAATGACAGTCTAGCCCATTTTGTAGACATTGAATCACCTTTACTGATGCCTCCTAAGAGGGATTTTTAGGCTAAATAATGACTGAAATTGTTCTTACTTTCTTTGCAGGCATGTAGGTTTTATTGACTCTGCTGTGTTTGTGTGTGTGTGAAAGAGAGAAGCTGAGTTCTATTTGGGCTCTAAAAATACCCCTTTGCAGTGTGTGCATTTGTCCATTGGACAGCAATGAGCCTATACTTGTCTCTACCAAAAAGAATAGCTAGAAGTGAGAATGTATGGGACTAAAATACTGCAGTCTCCGAAGTGCATGCTTTTGAAAAAGTTGAATTCACAGGCTTATGACTATAAAAAAGTCAATTCAGAATGGATTTGCCATTCCAGTTTTGCTGACTGTTCACAATTTTTAGAACTGAAGATCACACTGTAAATCTTGCACTTTGGTAATTTTTTTCATGAGTACTTAATGGAAAATGAACCTTTTATGAATTTTGCATAGCTTCCTCCAGAGACATTTAAAAATGATCTAAAATTATAGCATATCTTTAGGTAATTAGTTTAGTTATGGGCTGTTTGAGAAACACAATTGGTTATTTAAGATTTGCAAGTTACAGAAGTTATTAAGGTCAAAGGGCTGTTCTCAGGATTGGCATTACAAATTGAAAATGTGACTTTGCATTCTACTTTTTCTCAATTCTTCTGTTTTATCCCCAATGTTTTCACTTCTTTTACTATGTTTTTACTTCTTGTGTGTGTTGCTGAGATGAGCTCATGTGTATAAAAGACAAAAGATCCTAGTGCTTTCTTGTGGTGGCTAACACTTGTCCCAGGTTCTACACCAAAGGTTCTACACCTTGACATTGGCACGGCCTCACCTCAAGTACAGTGTACAGTTTTAGGCTCCACAATATAAGAAGGATATGAAAATATTAGAAGGTGTCCAAAGGAGAGCAACAAAGATGGTGAAAGGACTGGAGGGCATGACATACAAGGAGCAGCTGAGGACACTAGGTTTGTTTAGCTTAGAGGAGACTGAAGGGTGACCTCATTGCAGGCTATAACTTCCTGATGAGGGGTAGTGGAGGTGCTGATCTCCTCTCTGGTGTCCAGTGAGAGGTCGCAAGGGTGACCTTACTGATAGATGTTGCATCCAGTTCCAATAACCTGAAGTTACTGGAACTTCTGGTCTTCATTTGTGACCATATCACAACTTCCTTCTTGGTTTTCTGATATGGAGCAGTAGCATAAGAGCTTGAGAGAAGACGAGAAGAAAAGCTGACAGCACTAAGTACTGCTGGAATTTTTTTCACTGTTAGTTTGTCACTGACTGTGAGACTGGGAGAGCCTGACTGAGGCAGAGTGGTAGTTGAGAAGATAGTTACAGTGAATGATGGCTTTTTAGAGCTTGACTGACAAGAGTATGTTGAAAGGTGTTTGACATATTCTCGTTTGATAGCAGTAATCATGTTGGTCAAGAGAAGATCCTAATATTTCTCATTGGCATTCAGCAGCCCCAAGAATTAAGGGTCCCTTTCAAATCTGATGGTTCACGTTTCTGTCTGTCACACTGTCAAAGAATTCATTTCCTTTGCTTGGTTTCAAGTTTGTCTTTGCCTGGAGAAAGCACTTTGAACTCTCTTTATCTCATCTGTAAAGGAAAATGACAGCTCTTTGCTATAGAAAATATGTCTGATATCTATATTATCCCTTAAAACACTCTTTTCAGCCCCAGACTGCCAAAAACTTACAGCAAAGATAGGGCAGAACTCTCTCCATTGCTCTGTCGAGGGTTAAGACTGTACTTTGTGATGCTTGCCCATTGACTAAGGCACAAGGTGTACACGATAGGGGATGAGAAGAGGGAAGGAGCTTGGAGGGGTAATATCGGAAATTCATTGTACACTTCATTTCTGTTTTTCAAAATATGCCACATCGGTCCTTTTTACACACTGCAGTCCACTCCGCTTTTCTGGGCTGCCCAGTTCACTCCAGTATGATCAGAAATACTCCTTTATCCACCTACGCCTGTGACCATGATGACTAGATGGACTGCTCGTATTGGCCAAATCCATGTAGCACACCACCACCTCACTCTTCAAAGCAATGTCCTGTCGCTGCTGTCTACAACACGACTTCACACAAGCTGTATCCAATCTATTTCTACGCTGCATTGTCACCAGTTAAAATTGGTCTTGTTCCTCCATTTTCAAGCTGAAAAGAGAGAGGAACAGATAAGCCACAGTTTAATTTGTTCTGGCAATTATTGGAAATCTCCCACAGAGAGAGGAGCCCTTGCCTATCGGTGCGGAATGACATACAGCCATACGGGCCCAGACAAAAGGAGATTCCGCTTTTCTGCAAGTCTATTCAGGCATGTATAGACATATTGGATGAGGTACCAGCCCATTCGCATCTTAATGGGGAAAAAAGAGAGACGAGGACCTAAAAAAAAAAAAAAAAGAACAAAGGGAATAAAAACTATCAAGTGAGAACTGGCATTGAAGGCTTGGAAACAAACTGTGCACTGGTGAAGAGAGGGGGAGGAAACTCTTTTGACTATCTTGTCCAGTAGATAACTAAACTGCTGCTGTATGTTTTTTAGAAGTATCAGAATAATTCTGTTATTACAGATAAAGGTTACTGTAAGATTGATTTGGAAATGCAAATTGAAGATAAATGTGTTTTGGAGCTGGGATACAAGCTAAGCTTCTTTTTTTTTTCTTTTTCTTCCCTCTTTCTCTCCCTCTCTTCCTCTCCGTCTATTTCTGCAAATCAGGATTCAACATTAATTCAACCCAAATGAAAGTGTTAGGATAAAACACCTCTGAGAAGCATTTTAAAATATAATTTCCTGCAAAATGAGTGTGTACGTTTATTAAAAAAACCAAAGTGCTAGTCAAAAGGTGAAAGAAATATATTACATGATTATGGAGGAAGAAAGACATTATTTAAGAAATAGCTGAAATGGCAGTTCTTTTTAAATTGTCATGTGGATGCTTTTAAAATGCAATGACAATAGCAGCTATTCTTTAAGGCTTTTTCCTTTTACTTGGCTCCTGAGCCGGGGGGAAAAGTGTTTGTGGAGCAAATCACTTAAATTCCAGGTAGATTTTTTTTTCCCTGACTCTGGATTAATTTTCTCAATTTATCCCTTTAACAATACTTAATAATAATTCTTATGGCCACCTAACTTTTCTACACTGAAAACAGTTGACAGGAATAAATGTCAAAGTTTGGTCACTGACATCCCAGAAATTATTTCTTATTACATTAATAACATGTAAAAAAGGAAGCATCAATGTAAACGTAGAAAACAACAGACTTTCTCCCCCTCGCCAGCCTTGTTTTTAGAGAAACTGTCGGAACTGATCCAAAACTCATTGCATTGATTGAAAATGCTTTTGCTCACTTTCCTGGATTTGGAGCTGATGCATTGTTTATAGGGATTATAACCTCTGCTGCTGTTGTTGTCTGCAACAAAAATTTAATAATTTACAAAGCTAACAAAAATCATCATTTTTTTCTTAATGATGATTTCTGTGTGGGATTATTAGAGAATAGTTTTCTGACTGATCTGTGCTCTAGTTAGAGAAGTTAAAAACTAATTTTTAAAAACAAAAAATATGCCACCAGATAGTTAAAAAATGCATGTGTAATTCCAGGGAAATTAGTTCTTATTGCAATTAGGGGCCATTGTGTTTGAGCATTAATAGCCTGGGGCAAACATAATAAACCAGTTCCTAACTGTTGGTAATGACGGATTTCTCAGGGATTATTACTTAATTAACAATAATTTGAAAGGGTGGTTCAGCTGAGATGAAGTATTCATTTATATGGCATATCTAAACAATACCAGATCAAAAGAACTTGTAGCCTACTAACATTTCTCTGGGTCTTTTGGTTTCATTTGTGTATGTCTGCCTGCCTGCCTGCGTAAAATACTATTTTTGCATCCAAGCTGCTTTTTTTTGTGGGTCCATATAATGGTAACTGGCTCCTCCTTGGACATTCACACATTGTTTTCTTGTCATACGGTGTCTTCTGGATCTATGCGGATGATGATATTAATTAGAAGTGCTAACTTGATCAGGAAAGTACCTCCCACGCCCACTCTGTCCACCCCCTCCACACCAGAATGGGGCAACTGTTTCCCCAACACATGCATTATTCATTCCCAGCCACCTCAACATGAAATGTTTGCTATTGTTCCCACCGTCCACCCATGTAGCTTATGCTCTCCCTGCGTCCTTTCTAGCGAATGGCGTCTGTGTACCTCACCTCATGGGTTACTGGACTCATTCACATACTGGTGCATCAGTTGGGAAACAGGCTTAATCATCAGACTAAGAATGTTCTGATCGGTTTGAGATGGTGTCTTCTTCTTTTTTTTTTTTTCCTGGAAGTTGCCGCATACTGTAATACAAAAGAAACTTTAAAGCGGGTTGTGTTAAAAAGAGGACAGAGCTGTTGAAGCGCCTGTTGCACATACTGCCCAGGAGCGCACAAGAGAAAGGCAGGATGTAAACTGAGCCTCTGTAGCAAGTGACAGGAGAACAGAGAGTGCAAACACAGTGAAAGGTATGTTGTAATGCTACCTTTTTTTTTTTTTTCCTCAGTGGCATAAAATATATTTTCTATATTGCTTTTTGCTGAATACAGTGGATTGCTTGCAGGAAAGATTCAGAAAGTGCTGTATTTTTGTCTTGGTAAGAAAAAATGAATATGCTGTGTTCTCTAAGATGTGGACAAGCTGTCTGAAACAGTTCTTCAGAAATATTAGGTAACTGTCTGTTGCAGTCATTGGTATCCATATAAAAGGCTCAGGAGAAATTCCCTTGTTTGTTCCACAAAGTCTGTTCAAGGAGGCTGTAAGTTTAAACCCATGCATTACCTAAGAGTGACAGTGACATGGGTATGTGATTCTTAAACAAGTTGTAAAACTCTTCTAATTGAAAGGTTGATTTGTAAAATAGGCATTAGGCACATAAATTTCTATTTGTGCTTTTCGGAAAACTCCTGTTCAAAGAGCTAATACACGTATCTTGACTGTCTAGTTGGAAGCTTATCTTTGGAAGTAGATTAGAATGGCACTTGTGCACAGCCCAAATTTCTACAATGGATCACGACTGATTACAGTGACACAGAATTTCACTTTTATTTCAGTAGAATTTAAAGATTTCTTTAGTTCACACAACATCAAAGGTGTCCTTCTAAATAAATATCCATGCAGTGCTCCATCTTAGGGCATACCTTATTATGTACAACATAATCAGATTGATATGATATTGCATCAGAGACAGCGCATGTTGTTTTGAAATGTTCCTTGTGGGAAAACAAAATGGGGGTTATATAACAATATGTGTTTCTTTGAAGGGAAAGAAGTTACAATGAATGAAGCTCATGCTAATTAATAATGTTGGAGAGCCACCGCAACTTTTCTTGAAATATTTGAATGAATGTTAAACCAGAAATCAAAAGTTTTATTGTCCTTGACATACTACTTTCCAATTCACTGTTCACATTTTCCTAGTTTATTCAGTTTTTCTTCATAGCAAAATGACTAGGAACTAGTGTTCCAGAGTCCACCCTCTGAAATTAATGGTGTGTGGAGATTATCATTAAAGAAAAAACTCCCACATTTTTTAACAAAAGTTGGAGACGGGTAAATGTTAAGACCCTCTGCAAGCGGAGCAGTCCGGCTCCTGCACACGGAGGAATACTCGCTTTGCTCCTCCCATCTCTCACACAGCAGAGGAACAGGTATTCTTTTGCTTCTCCTTCGGGGCCATCCCTCTGGCTTCCCAGCCAGTTACGTTCCCCATGTGGTGGGGTGGGGTCCCCATGTGAGACCCACTTGTGCCAGAGTAGGTAGGGACCTGCAGCCCTTGGGGCAGCTTCTGGAGAGGAATACTTTCCTCTGCCCAAGTTTTAAGTGTACAAACTCCTCAGGGTGCCCAGGGCAGACACAAGAGGGTTTTTCGTCTCATTTGGTTTCAAAATTGTTGGAGAAGGGTGTAACCCAGGTGTCCACAGATTTCCCATGGCCATTTGTGGGTGATTCTCAAAGCTTGGGTCCCAGGTACCATCTCTGCCCTCTGGGGCAGGAGGAAGGTGCAGGAGGACAGAAGAGGTGTAGTGGATAAATGGCAGGACAAGAGGAAGACCTTGTTCCAGCGCTGCTTGAGGCTGCCTCTGTGCAGAACCAGGATGGCCCAGCCCTCCACATCTCCATGTCACTCCAGCAGCCTGCTATGTTCTCCCTATTTTAATCCTCCTGAAAATGCGACTGTTTGCTGGGGCTTCCTGAATCAGTCACATTCACTGGTTTATTACTCTGCTTTTGATATTTAACTAGAAATTAGCAGCAACTGACTTTAATCAAATCTGATCATTTCTTCAGTGCATCTCAGGCTGTGAGGCTGTGGGCTTAACAGTAGCTCATACCCCTCCTGCCTCAGAGCTGCCCACATTCTTATGGGTGTGAGTTGCATGTGTGTTGAGTTTGCCCTTCCTGGTACTATCAAGTGATGCATATTCATGAGCATGTCGTATCTTCTAGGGAAAATGGACACTGTGCTTTCCATATGTGTCATATTATATTGCATTATATTATATCACTTCATAGTATATTATATTACATTATATTGTACTACTTTATTTTACGTGAGTGAAATATTGAATAAGAAACCCAGTCCCCTTATATTATGCAAGTAGAGATCATTCTGACATTAAAAAGTAGAAAATTTCATTTAAGCTGTATTTTGCTTCTTACCACGTGATTGGCAGGAAAAATACTTCTGGAAGGAAAGATATTCTGGTGACTGGAGAAAAGGTGATAGATTTTTGACAGGTAATACTATGAATTTATATTGCACTTCCATCCCAAGGAATGTCATAGTAATATAAATAGTATCTGGATAAAATTTTAGTTTCTTCAGGCATATTTTGTGCCTGCAGTTATTCATTGTTGCTAATGAGACAATTAATAGGCTAATGGGCACAAATGATATAATATAGGCATTTAACTCCGCCATCTGAATGCCAAAGCTACATTTGCACCTACAAAGTATATAGTTAGGTGCTGTAATTCTTTTATGTGTCTTTTATGTGCCTGTGCAGAACTGCAGGTCATAGATTCATGGCTCTGTTCACCCAAATATTCTTACTGAAGTCAACTGGAAGGTATGAATGAGTAAAGCAAGTAAGATTTGCCTTGTGTAAAGTCTGTACGAATCTAGAGACTAGACCAGAAGCTTTTTTGGGAAAATTTGTGCTTATGCACATGAAAACACTTCACGTTGAAACATGGCAAATCCAAGATCAAATGCAATAATGTAGAGCATTGCTGTAAGACTGCATAGGCCAAGTGAGAGAATCAATGCCAGCTTCAAGGGGTTTAGATAAACAGAAAAGTAAGTTTATAGAACATGAAAAAGAACACTTCTACTCTTACAGTAAGTTTCGATCAATTTTTAAAAGGCAGAAATAGTTATCTTAACTGACTAATACAAAGAGTGTCTTACTGTGCCCCATGATGCTGTACAGGAAGCTATAATGGAGTCACTGGGGTTTAAACTTTGTTTTATTGAAAATATGTTGTACTTAATAGGAAGGGTGAGTTAATTATTTTTCCCTGGTATAGGGAATATGTATAGGTATATACATATACCTATACATAGACAGTGAACCTGTACTCTGAGGCAGGAATCAATGAGAAAAATGGGTAGGTAGTCCTTATCTTCTCATATAGGGATTTGAAAGGTGATGGGGAATAATGATCTTTTACAAAGCTGCAGGAAGTCTAGCCTAGTTAGCACATTTGTATGCTAACTTAGACTTTAATAAAGTATTAATTAACACATGCAGAAACAGAAGTCCCTTCTGAATCAATAGAACATCATTTGTTGGTCATTTTATGAAGTAAGGTGACAGTTCAGTGTGGTCAGGGAGATTACAGAGTAGTTTGCACCACAGAAGTCCTTGCACTGGGATCAAGGGTACAACCTCCTGCTTGAAGGGATAATCTAAAAGAACACCATGTAAGCATACGAGGCTCAATCTGATTTACTTGTCATGAAATTATTGCTGTTACAGAAGTGGGGACCCACAAGGGCAATCAAAGTGCAGCTGGAGTGAATGCTTTACTCCCAGTTAGCACCACACGACGGCAATCACAGCCAAGCACCTTCCGATCATCTCTTTCTTGGAAACACCAATTTCTTACGGTGGTCAAGAAAAGCATGAGGTTTTTTCTTCATGTTTTTACTTAATTGTCACGACAAGCACTGATCATTCTAGGATTCATTTGGTATGTTCACAGAAGCTTAAAAATATTCTCCATGCCTGATAAGGTTTCTCTCTACCACTTAGTAAAACTGACTGGTTTATTTCAGTACTTACATACTAGGGATAAATCACAGCACATGTGGATTCAGCCTAACAGAAGAGGAGGGGAAGAGATGAAAAAACCCAAAGAAATAATAGAGGAAGACTAGACATAATGAGCGCTCAAATCTTTTGTTTTACATTGTAAGATGTGATTTTGTATGCATTTCAGGGTTATAGAAATGTAGGACTTTTCTGAATTCCTTCTATCTTTTGCTTCTGATACAAGTTCAGAGGTCACCTAATTACTTCCAATAGACTACTTTCTAGCCTGTTCTTAAAAGCTAAAAAAAAGTGAGATTGGACAGTTACTATCAGTCATCTGTTCCAGTATTTCACCCACCTTATTGTTAGAGGTTCAATTTACTTGTAATGTAAATTCCTCTTGCTTCAAATTAGGTTTATTGTACCTTCACCTGTCCCTGGAAACTAGGAAGAACAGTAGATCACCACTCTTCCTATTATACCTGTTAGTATGTATTATACTTTTTTAAAGTCTGCTTTTATGCCCTCCCCCAAATCTCGGTTTTCCAGACTCAGCAAATACAATTTTGTTAACCTTCACACAAGTCCTGTTTTTCCAGATCTCTGCTCAAATTCTTGCCGTCTTCCTGGAAGCAGTTTGGGAGTCTGTCCATATTTCCTTTAAGCTGTGATGCGCTGCCTTTTTGTGCTGAGGATGCCAGTGAAAGTGCTTCACATACGCGCCATGAGCAACTTGCCCAACATCCCGTTGACACAGCTCAGAGTGGTGTTTCCTCCTTTGCAACAACCCATGCATCAAAGTGTTGGCTCCTATTCAGTTTGTGGTCAGCTCCGTCCCTACAATGCTGACTCCTAAGCCATTATTCACCTCTCTATGCCTGGGCATTTGATTTTGCCGTTCCAAGGCTTGTACTTTCCACTTGTCCTCATTGAATTTTCTCGTATTGATTTCCTAACATTTCTCCAATTTATCAAGGTAGTTTTGAATTCTGACTCTGTCTTCCCAAGTGCTTACAATGTCTTATAGCCTGATGTCATCCTCACGTTTTGTAACTGTACTGCATCATCCAAACTGTTAGCGTAAACATCGAATAGTACTGGTCGTGAAGCAAAATTCTGCAAGACCACTTGATCTTGACTCCCTGTTTGACACTGGGAGTTTGACACTTCTTTAAGTTGTTTTCCAGTCTTTCTGAGTCTAATTTCACCTGGGCCATATTGCTCTGTGTTGCCTTTGACAGTGACTTGTGGAATTGCGTGAAACATTTTACAAAGGTCAAGATGTATTGGATTTTTCTCATCCCGCATCTGCTAGGCCAGTTATCCTACCAAAGAGAGGAAGATCAGGCTGCTTTGTTGTCAGCTCGTTCTTCACAAATCCCTGTTGGCTATTCCTTAGGACCTCATTATCCCCTAGAGACTGAAAAATTGGTTGTTTGTTCCAATAGCTTTCCATGTGGTGAATTTGGAATGAAGGCTCTATAATTCACTGGTTCCTCTTCCCCACTGCCCTCTCCCCCTTTAAATATAGGTATAATAGTTTTCCTCTGCCAGTCCTCTAGGAACTTACCCATCTTCTATAAGCTCATGAAGAAAATCACTAAAGTTTTGGCTATTCCTTTAGCTGGTTTCTGAAGTACCTGAGGGTAAATTCTGTATGGACTGATTAATTTGGCAAGAGATTTAAAAAATGTAGGTTATACGGCTTGAGAAAACAGAACATAATATCTAAATATCCCATGAATTTTCACTGGGCACTAGATCAGTCTTTTGGCCGAGATCAGGCTAAGTTGATGAAGTAAAACTGGATCCACCCTATTTCCTCATGCTTCTCCCAATTTTAAAAAGAGAAGATGTAGTAGAAGGCTGAAAATCTGGGAGAACTTGAAGGTGATATTTATACTGCTAGATTTTTTGAAAAGAAAAAATGATTCTTCAGTCAAAAGGAAGAAATCAAAGCTCATGCTTCAGTGCATAAACCAATCACAAGGGTCAGCAAGGAATTCTCACCGTTTCCAGCATCCCACAACAGTACAGTCTTACTTTTTATGATGAACTAAAGATTATGGGTCAAGCAGCATCACATTTTTTACCTCAGCATTGAGCACTAGTACTTATTCTCATCATTCTTTATTTTTCACTTGTCCTTCCCCTCTCTGAAACATCAAATACAAAATATTTAATTAATCAATTTTCTCCCACAAAGATAAATAAATAAAATTACATCAAGGCTGGATTTTTCAGCTTCACCTGGAAGCAAAGTTTCCTTGAGCAATCATCTTTCAGGCAAAATGCTTAGGTTTGCAAGCACATGTCTTCAAGTCTCATACATTTTCCCAGCAACCCATAGCTGAGTATCGCAGACATATACCACTTTTTCCTTTTTTTATACCATCTCTGGTTAAGATTTTCTTTGTGTCAGGCTAGAAGCCCACTCCATTTCCACTTGGGAAGTACTGTCTTTCCAGCTTCTTGGAATAATCCTCTTTGCTGCTACTAATCACAGCTTATTCTGATGTCAAGTTTCTTTTGTCAGAATTTCCTTCATTTCTGAACTATCACATCCAAAGCATACTGAGAGGGAGTTTAACTATTTGGAAGTACTAGTTATTGGCAATTTCCAAAGGCAAAATCTCAACTTTAGAGCAGAGATCTGATTTGGCGTGACAATCCTGATATCTAGAAAAGCTACATGCTTCACTAAAAGGGCTTTCAGCAGTGGGATGGTCCTTGGGATTTATATATGGATAAAAATTTCCTATAAGGCTATAAACAAACAACCAAAGAGAAGCAGAACTACAAAGCCTGGTTTATTATGGTTACGTATTTTCCCCATAACTCTTCCTTCATGCACACAATAATTCCAGCTCCTTCTAGCTCCCTTAGCATACCAGCTAAAACACCTCAGTTGCTACTCTGGAACCACATGTAATTTGGCCAAAGCGATTGTATAACTGCCCATCCTCTCCTCAGTATTGACATTAATCAGGGTCTCTCTTCCTACCATACCTGCTAATTCCCAGGGAGCAGATAGAGATCCCAAGGATTACTGTATCTCTATCTGTCTTTCACAATATTAATGGAATATCAGTGCAATTATTTCACTGCCAAAACTCATTTTCTTGGGAAATCAAAGTCAAAACAGCTGCAGCAGATCCTCCCTTGTGAAGAAGGACAGCAACCAGATGGCTCACAGCAGATAATGGAAGGATGGGAATTTTGGCCAGGAATACCTCAGCTCTTACAAAAGCTGCTATTACATCACCATTTACATATTGAATACAAAGACAGATGGAGCACGGGGTTTTGGAGTCTCCTCTGAAAGAGTCACCTGTAACAAATTGCCAAGCCAAGAGTTTGCCAGCAAGATGAAGTCTAAGAAATCTTTTCTTACTTTATTCTTTCAGCTTGAAAGAGTCCTGTGAAGGCCAAGCACTCATATTCTGTATTTCTAGAAACACTCTGAAGCTAGGTGGTAAGAACAAGGTAGACTCTAACAGTTCAGATAGAGAAAGGGGCTGTAAGACTTCTGTTTCTTTTGCTGGTTTGATTTCATAGACAGCAGCTTGAAGTTGGCTTAAAAATGTTCATCTTGTTGGTCTTCATGCTCTGACAAGGCAATCAGTGAGGTGAAGATAAGGTACAGATGCCAGTGTTGTGCAGTTGAAACAATATCAAACTCAAGACGTATGAACTAGAGGAAAGATTTTCACCTCTTAGAACACCTACAACTATTTTTTTAGGTTACAGACAATCTCTATGAATACAGGCACAATTTTAAGCAAAAAAAAAAAAAGACAAAACCAAAAAAACCACTATGTGCCAGTTAGTGCATATAATTATTATGAGACATGGCCAAATATTGTTTTGTGGTTAAAAAAAGAAATTACCCGCTCACTTCTTTGTCTTCAACAGCTGCTTTTGGAAGTGGATTATTTTGGGTGTATTTCTAGTATGTCAAAAAATTGCATGAAATGCCATGTTAACCAGGAACACACTTATAATGAAACTAGGAAGTTGTCTTCACCAGTGTCAGCACATAGGCCCTTACCTATCATTATTTTTGATCTTCGTGCATGGGAAGAAATATGACCTCTATCTGCTCCAGGCAGACAGCTGCTTCTCGTATCTGTCTCCAGATAGGAGATAACACTTTTTCCATCTTTGCCATTTAATGGGTATCAGAGAGCTTTATAGTCTATCCAGCAGCCACGGGGTAAGAGAGAGTCCAGTTTCTACTGCTACATGGAAATATGTCATATTCTGGGGACAAGCATACCGAAAATGCAATGTTTGGTAAGTAAAGAACATGATTTGCTTCTATAGCCACCACGCAGCACAGACAGGGACACCTCAGGTTCAAAATGTATCCCAGGTATGCAACAGGAACAGTTTTTATGCCCGTGCAGTGGAATGGCAGATCAGACAAGGCATCTGCTTAGGACCTGGAAGAGGGGAGGGACATGGGCAGAAGGAAGCAAATGAAAAATAGAGGGAAGGCATTAGTACCATTTTTCTCAAAGAGGATTGTAATTTTTTGAGTAGGTCCTGTCCAGGCCGTAAGTACTCCACTGCCTAGTGCAGCAGGCTGCACCCCTGAGCTTTACTCCTGATGGCCTCTTAGCTTGCAGAGCTTAGGTGGTCACAACAGTATTCACCATCTCATCTTCTCTTTGCCTTCTCAGAAACCTTGGCTCTGACAGGCACCAGCACTTCACCCTACACCTGACCTATC
>JAOXNO010000013.1:73937446-73975953 GCA_028565335.1 Limnodromus scolopaceus | reverse complement strand
CATCTCATCTTCTCTTTGCCTTCTCAGAAACCTTGGCTCTGACAGGCACCAGCACTTCACCCTACACCTGACCTATCCTTCTCCTTCTTCCTTTATTTATAGCATAGGAAATTTCACCCTTCCCACCCAGCCGTCTCATTCTTGGCAGGAAACTGCAGATTTTGCCTATACTCCTTAGAAACCTTGAGACAGATCTGAGCAAAGGCTCCTGGTACAGCTGCAAAGCAAGCAAGAAAGGTCACGCTATGGGGGAAAGAAGGGAGTTGATATTTTTAATAAAAGATACGTGCCTGAGAGGGTTATCACAGTTTACATGAACATCAAGTCCCAATTTACAGTCACTTGTACGGTACAGGTTTTTTCTTTACATGGTGGCAAAAGTAGTCAGAAGACTGAGAGAACTAAAAGGCCATTTTCCTTACTAACAGAAGTTTAGTTAGTATGGTTTTCATATGTATCATATATTTTTTCACATCCTTGATTGGATAGGGGTTGTTTAATCTGGGTATTTATGTGGATTTTCCGATGTATTTGCAATGTCTCAGTTCCTATTGAGGCTGACTTCAGCAGAGTTAGACCAGCACAGAGCTTTTTGAAACCCTCTTGTCCTTCTGCCTTACTTTTTCACAGTAGTATTTACAGTACCTCCCCCTGAGTAAAAGCTGGGGATCAGACCTGATGTAAGTTATCAGCATCATTTCTTTTGGAAATGTTTGCTTTGGGATTGTGTTTCATTCTTTTTGATCTTTTTATGCATCTATAAACATAGGGCTGGGATTTATACAATGGGACTCCCTGTGTCATTCCGTGGGATTTTTTGCTCTGCAGGCACTCTGTAGCTTTGAAGGACTTCAGATCTCAAGTAAAATGGGTTCACTGATGTGTCCCAGGAGAGATTGTTGACTGGTCTGTAGTTGTAATTTTATGACAATGGATTGTATTCTGAGTTAATGTTTAGGCACCATATGGCATGTTGTCAAGTTTCATTGTATTTACGAAGATCTCAATAAAATGAAGTAAAAATAAATGTTCAGGCCCAGTCTATTTTCAAGAACAGTAACAAATGCCTCTAGATTTTTCCTTTTAATTTAAACTTACCCAGTAAGTATAACAAAAGGTGATAATAATAGTAAGACTCTCTTGGACTGGAGATAAAACGTATGAAGTTCTGGATGTATTATAAAAATATTTAGGACTATAATCAGACAGCCTGTTTAGAGGTACCTAACTTAGATACTGAAACATGAGGATTTCTGCTGAAGAGATTTTAGATCCTGGCTTAGCAGAGCCTCCATCCCTGGAGGTTGGTGTTAGGCACCTATTGCGGGTGGTCTGCCTCATGGAGAATACAGCCTACACTTTCTTCAGGACTGGTGCTCCTGTGGGGTTATTGCAAAAGCATTTTATGACAACGCTGTGAGGAACTAAGGGTATCGAAACCTATGAAATAATCTGTGAAAACATAAAAGAATAATCCGTTTAATGGGGGCTAAAAAAACTGCGCAATACTCACCCCCAGATTGGGTTTAAAATATCTCAAGAAATTCAGGAACAATGTAAATAGCTCACTTGGAGAGCTCTTTTCACTCAAATTTAATTTATTCCTACTATGTTCATTACTGAGTTGTTTGGTTTCTTTTGGCAAATTACTGGGGGAAAACTCTTTAAATGTGTCACTAAACACAGAAATAATTTTCCATTAACATATTCCTTGTACAGTGTATGTGCTGCTAAGATTCTATGATTCTATGATTTACATATATATATTAGAAATATCATGTGTATTTTTGTATTTATGTACAGAGAAAGTGGAGGAGGAAGTTTAAAAGTGATTGCCTCTTTCTTCCCCACTTTCTCAACGTAGTATGTCTCCTGCAAACGAATTGCCTCTGCTCAAGTGATGTGCCTGCATGGGATCCATTAAGGTCTGTAGTGTTCTACCTGAGTGCTGGATCCACACAGGAAAAAAAAACATCAGAAGGACCAGGGATAAAAGATGTAAGCATGTAATTAATTTTATGAGTGCAAATAGTCCACTGACTTTCTAGGAGACCTCTTGCTCAAAATGACAAATACACTAATCATGTGTATGAACCTTTTCAAGTCTGAGCATTTTGACTATAAAATCCTTAGTGTTTATGTAAATATGTGTTGAGCACAATGCAATTCATTCTCAGTGGAACTCTCTGGATGCCTATATGGTCATCCAAACTATTAATATTTTTATTCTTTCTTTGGAAGTGCTGTTCTCTTCAGAATTAACAAGATAAATGGGTCACTTGCGAGAAATGCTAGAAGTTGGTTCTGGCAGATATTTCTTTTTGCTTTTCATCTTTTCCCAGAATTAGCTATTCAATTAAGAATAGTTTAATTACAGTACAGATATATGTTGGGGGGAGTCTTTAAAATTGGAGCACAAGGAGTAGCTCATACTTGGAATACGCCTACTGTAATTCATAATATGGGCTAAAAGAGAAATTTGTATTTGCAATGGTAGAAAGCGCATTATTGTGACTCTTTTGTGTAGGACAATTAGATAGCTCCTTTGTACTATGCATAGACCACCAGTTGCACAGAGTTCAATCAGATCTTCACGGGTCTTTATGAAGCCAAAAGCCATATTTGTAATTGTTGAGTGACAAGAAAAAGGATTTTCAGCAATTTCTGCAAGGCAAGAACAGAGAAAGTAACCTAAACAACTGAGCTGGTAATCAAATATTCATCACAAAAGCAGGGGCAAGAAGGGCATTCACTTTGGGTCAGGGATCTAAACTGCACAGATGCAACTAAGCCTATTAGAATGAGGTACTCAACTGTGGGTAATGAACTGTGACCTGAAACATTTAAAATGTTTTTAAAAAATAAAATACCCTCTGCAGAAATCCCACAGGTTTTGGTCATGCAGTCTCCCTGGACTCAATAAATTTTTTGTGTGAGCAAGGAAAACAAGATTTCACTCCCCTTACTGCCTTTAAATGCTTTGCACATCCCCATGAAACGTGTTTCTATAATGTATTTCATATGATTAGCATATGTCCATAAGAAACTATTTTGGAGGGCTCCAAAAAGCAACTTGCATTAAGAGAACATTGAAGGTTCAGTTCTGCCTCTCTCAGTCATGCCAACAAGTGCCTTCTTGTATGACTGGTCCCCCAATCTCCCTGCAAGGAACTATCCTGCCTGAGGCAGGACAGATTCTGTCTCAAAGCCTGTGTCAGCCATCTGCGGCAAAAAGCATGAAGGCCCACCTGAGGCTAGAGATCCCACCAAGCTAGCGCAATCAAAGCACATGGCTATCATCCTAACCAACTGTTGTGTCTATGGTCTAAGTGACCCCGTACTCATCCATCACACTCAGCTGGTGGAGAAGCCCTCTACTTGAATCCTCTGAAAGACTCAGTCACCCATGACCTTAACTGTAGCTCAGCCATCTCTTGTGCTACCACACAATTCCAACCCTAAAGTACACGAGTGTTGAGAAATACCTTGCTTGACCAGTGGGCCTGGCAGATCCAGGGCCAGATTGCAGAGACCAATAGTATATGCCTGGGGGGAAGATGCAGGAAGTCAAGAAGCAAAATGTGACAAGTTTGAGCTTGTTTGCTCACAGTTTTTGAAAGGCACGACACCAGAAACCCTGCTATTAACATAAAAAAAAAAAAATGTGTGCCGCCTCACCTCCATTCCTACATAAGTATATGACCGTCTCACTGTAGACTGGCATTAAATGGAGAAATTACTGGTATTCAGGGAAGGAACATCCTTTTACAAGACTTTACTGTTTCCTGGTAGTTGGCATACCCCAAACTGAGATTGTATTGGGAATAGGAAATGCTCTTAGGGATGTTGTTCCTGGGGCCAACTGAGTTCCACACTATTTTCAAGAAAGGTTCCTCATGGAACTGAACTGCAATGATGAGTGACATTCAAATGATAAAAGCTGTTATCATAGAGAGCCTGAAGGAAGTATGTCCCTATTCTTGACCTCTATTTCACTGCTTCTACTTACTTTGCTTTCTGCTGATATATCTCACATGTGCAGAAAAAACATCCCGATGACCAGATTTCTTTTGCTGTTGCCTCATTACAGGTGTACTGGTAACTCTGCAAGTTTATTTAACCATGTCTTGATACTACTTTGCCTAAGCACTATTGATCTTTGATGTCTGAACTTAATTGCAGGAGACATCTGGTACCATTAGATTTGAATTTGTGGTTTGGGACACAACTCTCATTGCCACAGGAATTGGTCCATCATGTTGTATCACCTCTTTTGTCATGTGGACAAAAATGTAATTTAGTTGTACAGTACATGGCATTTCTTAAAGTAAAAACTGCAGGTGAGACCTGAGAAGCTGCCTACCTCTGCTTTTCCTTCCTGTTGCATGGCAGAAGCAGTGCTGGGTTCCATCCGGTCATGTTGAGCGGTGGTGGGAGACCCTTCCCCACATTTATGTGAGTAAATAACTCCAGTGAATTTACTCAAGTAAATATTTTTTTTAAATTTACTCCAGCATAACGTGAGTTGTCAATAATGTCCCCCTGACTTTGCTGAGAAAAAATTGCTGTTGACAACATAGAATCATAGAATATTTTGGGTTGGAAGGAACCTTTATAGGTCATCTAGTCCAACTCTCCCTGGCAATGAGCAGGGACATCTTCAACGGTGGCCACGCTTTTTTTGATGCAGCCCAGGATACGGTTGGCTTTCTGGGCTGCAAGCGCACATTGCCGGCTTGTGTCCAGAGCAAGGTGGACATACCTTGTGTGAAGAGCACTTCAGTCTCCTTTCCCCAGTATAAATCTATATTGGATAGCAGGACCTAAGGACTCATGGGACAGAGAGAGGCAAGCACAGCACACACAGCTCTTGGACTCCTTTGACTGTAGGTATTCGGCAAGCTGAGCCTCGTCCCCACCTCTTGCAAACAGCTGCCAGCTTCTTCATGAAGTGACAGACACACAGAGATTACTGTGGTCGTTCCAGGCTTATACTGTTTAGATAAATCCTCATTCTTTGGCTTTGCCGACAAGTCCTAGCGCGTTACGCAGCCAGTGTCTAAACAGCAGTTCTGTACGTTGCTCCACTAGAAGAGATTTGTCACGTTCTGTGCTTACAGTTTGTTCTTTCTTTCTTTCATCTACTGAGCCTTAGGTTGTAAACTTTTCAAGGTGAAGGACCTGTTAGTTGTTTGCCATACTTCGCAACTGTATAGACTAACAGCTCTGTGTAGTCATGTTCCTTCTGGGTTTTGTACTTGGAAATATTATTTCATGTAGAAATTGGTCTATGATAGATAGTTATTTTGTTTTTACTTCCCCTATGGACATTTGTTCCAGACTTAAGCTGCTTTTTTCAGATTTCAGCCAACTTTTGGATTAAATTCTGAATTTCTATTTCAGTAGATTTCTAAGTGTACCCAGTCCTCCAGTTGTACCAGCTTGGATGCTGGGGAGTTTTCAAACACTCTCTTCTTCATTGAAAATATTGCGTTGTTTCACTCTTCACTCTTTATCATGAAACTCTTTAAAATATTTTTTATTATTTTGAAATCTTTCAAGAATTTCAATTAGAAATAATTGACAGGCATCTCCTGCTGCATTTTATTTCCACAGGATAAAATGATTAATTAAAACTTAAGTATAGAACAGCAATAAAACAAAGTGTGAACTACTTGCATAAGCCCGAGCCCCATATGTCTTTCCTCATGAGCCTGTTTGTCCTGGAAAGAGAAAGAAGAGTTCTTAACAGCAGAAATGCTGGGCCCACAGAGGATGTATGGAGTGCTTTGACAGAGTAACTTGAGTGCAGCACCACATCATTAAACTCAGCAAAATTGTGAAGGAAAGGCTTGCTACTATCCATAGCCTGGAGTGAGGTCACCAACTAAACTGACTTCATGACAACAAAAGATGCTAGACTGATGAGAAAGTGTCCTCTGATAGAGGTCAGCATTCCTCTGCCTAAGCAGGCCTTTGAGGCCTGTGGAGGAAAAAATATGTTAGCTTGACTTTCTTGGACGTACCACACAATACATGTGACCGTCAGCACTGTGAAACCTTTTGTGGGTTATAAAATGATTAACTGACCATTCAAATTCTAGAAATGTTGCATTTGTAGCAGCAATCAGCTCCTCAGAGAGGAGGCAGCAGAGTGTGAAACCTGAATTCAAGAAACAGGGAGGTTGAAAGAACAATTAAAATTAGAAATAACTTGGAGCTGCTAGAAATTATATTCAAGGTTTGCAATATAGCAGTAATATCTGTATTTATGTAGACATGTGTGCATGCACGTGTGTGTAATGATTATGACATCGTTTCCAAACAGAAAGAGAAAGACGGTTGCCAAAAAGTGTTCACCAGCTATTATAATTTTCCAGAGTGAACTGTTTTTAAATATTCTCTAAGGACTTCTGGTCATAAATATTTCTAAAGAGTATGCACGTAACTCATGCCAATCAATACCATAAAGCAACACTGCAGCTAAGCTAGCCAAGTAGAGAACTCTTTCTTATTGACTAAATCCTGACGATTCTTGTGTCTAAGGCTCCAGTTCTGCAGCTTATACGGTAATAGTATTCCTAGTTTCAGAAGGTAAGCATCTGATATTATATTTTTATATAGAAGATTAAATATTTTATAGCATGTTTGCCTATTGAGGAAACTCTTTTACCTTGGGGAAAAAAACATCCTCCTATGAATTTCCTTTAACTTTACAGGAGACTTCCATTCTCAGAATCAGGATCTCGCTTGGACATTTCAAAGGACTACACACAGGACCTCCTTTCTTCACAAGGGACCTAACATTAAGTCAACCCTAGTAGACGGATGTGGACTTCAGGTAGAATGAGCAATGCAAAGAACTTGCTTGGACTTGGTGTCTCCTTGTATTTTTGGGGACTGATGGACCTTACCACAACTGTGCTGTCAGGAAGTGCCAGGCCCCTCACTGAAGGGCAAGAAGACAACCTGTCAGACAAGCTGCATCAGCGTATGAAGCGGAGCTGGGTGTGGAACCAGTTCTTTGTTCTGGAGGAGTACACGGGAACTGACCCTCTCTACGTCGGGAAGGTAAGGCCCGCACCAGGAGGATGCCTGGCAGAGCATATACATCTGTGTATCTGTTGTCTGTGGTGATAGACGGGAAGTTTCCCTAATCACGTTTACCTTCTTTCTGGCAGTGAATTTGTCCACATTAGTTTCACTTCTGCACCCAAGAGCTTTTGACCAGTATCACCTTTGTTTGGGAAGAATTTGTATTTCAAGGGGCTGTCAATGTATTTGCCTATTTCAAAGAGATCTGCTGCACTAATCTTCATCTGCAACTGAGGTAGTGTTAGAAAAACTGCAGTGATCTTTCCAGGGACTCCTACAATGTCAAGGCAAAGCAAGGTTATATTGACATATGAGGATTAGGAAAGAAAGGAAGAGTTTGTGATCATGCTTCTGCCTGTGATCAAGTCAGCTGGAAGCTGAGATTCACAATAAAATCAAATAGCCAATTTCTCTTGAAAACTGAGATTTCAATTTTTGTTTTCTGCAAATCTCTAGGGTCAGAGTAGCTTCTTGCTTACTACAGCTTGACTACAGGTTAATTCTGTGGACTACAGAGAAGTTGCTCCAGATCTAGGTTAGAGGGGCAGCTTATTAAATCCAACCATGAAGGGTCCTATTTTTGGATCCCATATACCCCAAGAACCTACACATGAGTACAGATAAGTGTAAAATGGATCCCTAAGCACTTTTTTGTAGCTCCTTGAGGAGCTTATTCCTTGAGGATTAAGCTGAGATGGAAATGAGACCAGTGATGTCTGCCATCACAATCTGCCTCACTATACCCATACTCCTTTTTCTGATTTTAAAGACTGAATTGTTTAAAGTGTTGACCCTGTTCTTCAAAGGGTTATGGTTAGCACCAAGTTTGCTTCTCGTCTACACCAACATGACAAATCTGGAAAAAGTGGGGAGGGGGAGAGTTAGTGTACTTCAGTGTTTGAACAATGCGATTAAGATTTTACATGCCTAGAATATCAGATACTGCTATGATGAATGCAGACTACATATAGGTAGATATGAAAAATTAGGAACTAAGAAATGACATCAGAAAACAATTCCTTCAGATTTCATTGCTTATTTTTACATGATCAAGGCTCCTTCTTTCCTTCCAAGCTATCCATCTGCAGAAATTAAAAAAAAAGAATCACATATCCAGAGGCCCATTTTGGACTTGTATTTGTCATTCTGCAACCCCATAGACCTAAACTGAGCCCACAGTCACACCAGTATAAATCAAAATGAATCCACAGGCTTCAAAAGACCTCCTCCTGATTTATCCCTGTGTGACTGACAGGAAGATGTGCTTTCCTTCCTTCCACAGCAATGGCATTGCTAGTGATTGCTGCCAAATGAGACCTCATTAGTCTTCATTCATCTTTGCACCTAGCTTTTCAGCTCTTGATATCTCTATTGAATAAAGAAATTAATATTTGGCTTCATTCAATTCCCGGCTTTGGAACAAGGGCCAGACATATTATTTCACATACTCGGTTTCATCTGAAACGACTCCAGACTTGCACTGTGACCTGAATTTCAGCTAAAACAAGTACTGGAAGAAACCAACTCATTTTCAGTTTAGACTTGATTGTGTCATTAGGAGCAGAAAAACTTGGTGCAACTGGCAGTGCTCTTGAGCTTGCTGCCACTCAGCTCCGCTGAACAGGGGAAGGCAGGGAGGACTCTTCATGGTCTGTGTCCACCTCACAAAGACCCAAGCTGCCATGAATGAACTCTCTCCAGGACCGCCTGTTGGCACAGGGGTGCGCAAGGGATAATTAGCTCTCACGTTTAACAGGGGCAATTAGCCTCACGCACTGCTGAGCTGACATGGCTGGATCACTCTGAAAGCCTCCTAGCTCTGCACTGCTCCGTGTAGACCAGACATCAGGGGACTCTTCTGCCAAAATGGGCCTCTGGGGATCAAGCATTTCATCTTCTTCCACCCCTGAACTGGGTGCAGAGCAGCCAGGGAGGCAGTGGGATGAATGCAGTGGGGGCTGCCATGAGGGAAAGGCTTCCCTTTGTCTCATACAGCCAAAGGCACAGGCTCTCAGAAGAGTCTGCAGCCCACCACGATTCGCCGCCTGTGTTCATGCTGCCTGTGTCTTAGGGATCCGTAGGAAAGAGGTCAGCAGGGAATAGACTGTGGGATGAATTAATCATTCTGGCAGGCCAGGAATTTTTCAGCCCGAGTCACCCCAGGCTGCCTCAGAAATAGCTCTGGAAGGGCTTCTGCAGAGCCGGATGGAGGTGCAGAAGGGCTCCCAGCCCATTGCTCACACCAGCCCTCCAAACAGCCTTGGGTCCCACGCCTGGTCAGACAGAGCCTCTTCTAACCGATACCACCCACGATACCCTGAAACATCCTGCTAGCCAGGCCTTGCTTTTATCCATCGGCTCTCTCCAAGCCCGTGTCAGAAGGAGAAAATAAAAGGCTTCCCATAAGAGAGGGGCTTTTCTAATGCTCTTGTACAGCTGTTCCTGGCTAACCATGTACAGCTGGAGCAACCCAAAAAGCACCTTGACTTGAACCATGGGTCCAGGCTTGCCCAATATATAATTTTCAAGGCTGCTATGAAAGATGTACTTTCCTACATAATTGTAAGGTGAGGGGCAAAATATCTTCTGGACAGGGAAATGAAAAGAAAGTTCCTGAGGTGAAGTCAGTACAATTTTTGCTTTTCCCCAATACTCATTCAAAGAGTTTAGATTTAATTTAAAGTATTTTAGCTTCAGAGCGTTCCTGGTCCCATCGCAGATAAATACGAAGCTTTAACTTTCCTAGAGGTAGCCATTATCGGCTAATAGGATGAACTAGGGAAACCAAAGCTCCCATGTTTGCTGCAGCAGGTATTTTCCACATTCATCCAGCAGCCTAAACTGCATCAGAAATTGAGCTGGGTACAGACTTCACCACTTTGCCAAGTCGGAGACTCCCTAACCATGTTTCAAAGGAGAGGTATTTGAACCAGAGCAGCTGAATGAGTCAGGTGTCCTGAATCCCCTGCAGGTGTTACCTCCCTGGAGGCAGAGAAAGGAGAGCATGTCAAGGATGGAGTCACAGCCCAGATAGCAGAGCTGCTCGAGTCCTTCCCTGAGATGCCCCCAGCAGCACCACCCTCTTCCACACACCCTTTGCCTGGAAACGTGTCGCTCAGATGCAGATACAGCCTCCTTAATCTTTTGTACTATCCTCATCAAAAGAAGCAACCCAGGTTGACACAGTGCACAATTTCTCAGGGGTTATCAGCTTCACTCCTCCCATAGTCCATTCTTTTAATAAGGAGGAGAAAATATAAATGAATTCCTTCTACTCCTGTGTCCGCCACACAGCAGCACAATTTATTGCACCATTAAAATGGAGCCAACAGAAAACCAGATCACCTTTCCAACACACTGACTTCTACATGCACCCTGAACTGCAGCATCCTGATACTGGGTTTGTCATTGCAACGGTGTTAGCTTCAGTCCCTTCAGACACCAAATTCTTTCAGATTTATTGCAGTCTGGAAGTATTAAATATTTTATGTTCTTTTTCGCTTTGTCTAGAAAGAGCAGATTACATGAGAAGCAGCAAAAGTGCTGCTAGCATTTCTTACTGCCCAGCCTTGGTTGAGACCCAATACTTTTAAGAAATCACAGTTAGACAGAGAACCTCTTGTACTCCCAAATTCTTATTAGTGTGTCATGTTCATTCCTTGTTTGCTCCCTACACTACAGCATTCATTCCAAATAGGACTTCAGACAGAAGGTATAATTAACGCATGAGTTTGATTCAGTGTCTTCTTCTAAGTCTCTCAAACTTTCCAGAACACCTCTTGCTATTTTAAAAGATTCTTTCTTCTTTCTTTTTTTTTTGTTTTTGGGTTTGGGTTTTTTGGTTTGGTTTGGTTTGGTTTGGTTTTGGGGGTTTTATTTTATTATTATGATTTTTAATATTTTTTTATTTTCTTTTTATTTTTTCTGATTTAATTTCTTTTTCTTTTTTCTTTCCTCTATCAATTTCAATTTTCGTTGCCTTTGCCACTTCCTTTTATAGTTTATTTTCCTTTGCCTTTTCTTTGACTTTGAACTTGATTTTGACTTCTTCTTTCTTTTTCTTTCCATTTTCCTATTTAATAAGGACTTGTTGGTGCTCCAAAACACATTTTCTTCCATCAGGCCCAGATCTCAGTCCCAAAGTCTAACATCTGTACCTGTCTCAGCAGCTGCATTCTCCCACTAATTCACTGATGCACTAAAACAAATGCCCAAGATGTAGCTTAGTGGTTCTGAACCAATTCAAAAAGCTATAATAGTGTCCCCCTTCTGGAAGCATCCTGTTTACTAGCTCCTACAGTGATAGTGTCTGAGTTATGGGTGTTTAGGGTGAATAGTGACAACCACTGTCTTTTTTTAAATTAATCACAAGATAGTGTTTCCTGAAGATTTCCAGTTTGCAGCCCTGGTACCTGTGTGCAAATTAATACACATGGCAGTCATCTAAATTTAACTGCTTGCCACTGCCAAATTTGTCTGGGCTGGTTCTTCCTCAATTTAGCTGATACATGACCTGAGAACTGCCGACATTCCTCCAAAGGACCTCTCTCAGATGCAGTAGCTGCTACAGAGAACCAGTGGCAAAACAATGAAGTGAAATATCAGTGACTTGACAAGAAAGTTGTCACAATTTGCACCTTTAGCTCTTGCAGGCACTTTGCAGTGGCCTTAACATTCATTGTCCCAGCAGTCATTAAGGCTCAATGGGCCACCTACATACAGACCTGTCTGCAGGTTGGGACTTGCCATGGAAAGCAATATAGATGCCACCTCAGCTGAAATCAGTCTTACCCTAAAATCAGGAGTAGACACAAGCTTTGTGTAGGCCATGTGCTATGCTCTGAGAGGTTAGTAAGGAAAACAACCTCCAGAGAATGAGCATCTTCCAACCAGACCCTTCTCTGGGGAAAATGGTCTTTCAGCTCTCAAGTCAATGGACAATGTGCTCTAAAATAGCTGATCCACTGGCATTAGAAATGATTAGGTCACATAAGAAAATTTATTCACATCCCTATAAAAGTTTTTCCTGTGTGATAAATTTTTGTACAGTTTTTTGTATGTTTTTAAATAGCTCAGAGATGAGATTTCTTTATTTATTGAGAGAACAGCCTGTAATCAAATGCATCAGGTTGACTTCTGCTTTCCTACACATATTATCCATTTCTATTTGGATTCTTTCTTTAAATCCTATCAATCTGTGTTCGTCCGTCCAGTTTATTATTCCTAGATTTTTCTCTCCAGTACAAATATTTACCTATGATTGGCCCCATCCTCCACAATTTTTCCCATATGGCCTTTGAGCTCACCAAAGCATTAAACACACACTTAATTCTGACCTTATTTCTTGAGATAATTAGCTGATATATGCATTTTAAAATGTGCTTAACTAAATCCAGCCCACTTTGACAACTTCTTTTTTATTATTCTTTATTCTCTCTCAAAACGATAATCACACTGGAAAATGGTATTCACACCTGAGTCATTCTTGAAAATCCCGTTTTGATTACTGCACCTCAATTCTATTGCCTTCTTGTCTTTTGGGACTGAACCAATAGCATTTCTGGGCATTGGTCTTTATGGTCTATTCCTCAAAAACATGGAAGTATGAGCATAGTGTTAAGGATCTTCATAGTGTGAGTGAAATTTAGTGATTTGTTTGTCTTTTGATAGTCATTCCAGCATTTCATGGGAACCAGGTGTTTAACAGAATGGTAGTCTCCAGGATGATTTGTTTCTCTCTTTTAGATTATAATTAGCACTGCATTTACTTTTCTTCTGTTCTGTTGCATTCAGAGCTATCTGTGGCTGCTCAGAATTAATTAGTAGTAAATCAGTTTGCTAATTCCCTAGAAAATCTGGGATGCCTCTCATCTCTATAGTCTGCCACGGACACAATCAAATGTTCCTCACTGCTTACCTTACCTACTATTTGACAATAATTCTTGCCTGAAGATGTAAGTGTACAGCCTAATTTTTATTGCTAAAATATTCATTGAAAGAAAAATGAAAATATTTCTGAATCATGAGAGTTACTGAGTAGCTCTCCCATCCTGCTTTCCCCTTCATCCCAAACAGATTTATGTCATCTGCCCCAACATTATGCTACCCATGGAATATCTGACTCCTCTTAAGCCAGGTGAGCAAGCACAGGCTGCGGCTTTGCTGACCTCACCTTATCCTAAGCCTGGCAGTGAGTCCTTTTCAACAGCCATGACAACCGGGCAAAACATAACTCTTGTGTTGAGGTACATTTCAAAAACACAAAGAGCTTGTTGCTGTTTGGGTGTCTCTGCCTTTTCTTCTGGCACAGCAGAAATGGGAAGACAGGAGAGGGCTTTTAATTGCAACTCTGTGATACAGACTTTACTGAGTATTTGCCTCTTTCAGCAAAGCAAGTTCATTAAAACCAGCTTGTGAGTCCCAACAGTGAGGCTGAAGTGCTCAGGATGCTCACATGCTTCATGTCTCAGCAGCTGCTTGCCCAGCTCATGGTCTAATTGAATCCTGTTCCTTTCCACAGCTCCACTCTGACATGGACAGGGGAGATGGTTCGATCAAATACATCCTCTCGGGAGAAGGAGCTGGCATTGTGTTTACAATTGATGATACCACAGGGGACATCCATGCCATCCAGCGACTGGACCGAGAAGAAAGGTCGCAGTACACCCTGAGGGCACAGGCTCTGGACAGACGAACGGGCCGGCCAATGGAACCAGAGTCAGAGTTCATCATCAAAATCCAAGATATCAATGACAATGAACCCAAGTTCCTGGATGGACCTTATGTAGCCTCTGTTCCAGAAATGTCACCTGTGGGTAAGGCAGATTTTATGCAGTGTCTTCCCCCTAAGAGCAAATTGGAGATTATCACTAAAACATAGGTTCCCTGACTCCTTGAACTCAGCTTTTGCCCCTCGTGCAGGAGCTGCATGGCAGGAGAGCTTCCCCTGGGATGCCCAACTGCTGCAGAAGAGCGATAGCAGGCTTTACACCACTGTTAGCTGGGTCCCTCTGAAAGAAAACATCCCAAGGGAAGCAGAAGAGCTGAAAAAGGTGTAATTAAAACGTGCCATCCTCAAACAACTTGCAATAACTTGGTACCCCTTCTCCCCTGCCATCAGATGGTAGCAACAGTAATGACCATTAGACTTCCATTACCATCCAGAAAATAACACAATTTTTGGAATCTATTCTAGTTCATGTTGAGAGCTGCAATACCATCCAGGAGCCCTTGAAATCTTGGAGACATGACAACAACTATTAGCAGCTTTGCTCCTCCTAAATCTGTTTAAGTTTGCACTAAACACAGTTCAGTGGATCCTAAAGTTCTGGTACCATTTGCTCTGCACTTACAGAGTATGGGATCAAGTCAAACACAGTCCTGTTAGTGCAGTGCAGCCAGAAGGAAAACAGCAGCCTTTCTACCTATGTGAGTCAGGAGGAACCATTTCCATAAAACAAACCAAATAGTCACATAAAATACTGTTTTCCCAGACTTTTGGCTTTCTTTTGGAGATGCTTATTGCTTTTTGGAGCTGTGACGTCATTACAGAGATAGTACCATATAAATCACATGACCTGAAGTTACAGACATGATTCAACTTCTCATTCTTCAATTTTATGTTGACATAAAGCCTAGAGATAAGCATCAAACACAAAAGTTCCATTCAGAAATAGTGTTTCTTAATGGTAATGGCTAGCTTGAATTTGGATTTATTTTCCAGTGCGTATCTAGTAACACTAGATTTGTTTCTAACACAAAACATTATGTAGAAGGCTAAATACATTCATAAAGGCATTGTCTGACATTTTAAGGAGTCAAAACTCATATATTTCAAACAGTTATACCTTACCTTCTCCTTGTTCTTGATAAATTGCATCACCTGCAAGCCATTATTAGCTTCAGAGGAAGCAGACCTTGAAAACCAATTGAAGAAAAGAAATATGTATGCGTCTGTGTGGATTCCAAAAGGCACTTCAGCAGGGTATAATCTCTAGGCCATGCAATGTAAACTGCAATCCCACTGAGAGATTATCTCAGAGATGCAACCCTTTGTGCTCACTGTTTGTATACGATTTCCATCCCTTAGTCAACATACAGCATCCATGGACCCGCTGCAGCAATGACGCGTAGCTATAGATCTTATTTGAGCTGCCTTTAAATAACATTTAAAATCAAGAAAAGGGGGGGAAGAAGCAAGCAGTATATAACTACAAGCTCTCTGCAAACCGTAACAAAGTACTGTTAGATCAGCAATTCTGTAGCTGTGGTCCATAGAGTACTTGCTCTTTTATATCTTCTTATAGATGCACGATGAATTTATGCCTATTAATTCTTTTAGTGCTAATGGGATACAAGTATGAGTAATAAGTACAAGCACTATGAGCATAAAGTGAAGAGGTTCAGTGTGGGAAATTGATAGGCATTTCTATTTATTTTGAACCGTGTGCTTTTCATGCCAGCTCTTTATCCCACAAGGTCTTTCCTGATGGATTTTTTTTGTCAGGCACCTCTGTTATCCAGGTGACAGCGACAGATGCTGATGACCCAACCTATGGAAACAGTGCAAGAGTAGTGTACAGTATTCTCCAAGGACAACCATATTTCTCTGTGGACTCTCGGACAGGTATGTTATTTCATTGGGGAATGAGGCAGTGTGAAACAGAAAGAAAAAGTTTCAAGCAGAAAGAAAAGGCAGTGCATCATGACCGTGGTCAGTAAAAGATATTTCCGTGGCTTGGAGCCGACATAGAGCAGCTCTGTGCAAGGGTAAAAGCAAGGCTGTGGTAATGAGCTCCAGAAGAAGGACTTGTTTGCTACAGCGATATATTCATCTGCATGACCCTATTCTGTGGCTCAGGAGCTGGGTGGGTTTGGTGCTCTAAATATTCTTGCTGGCTTCTATCACTGCACCAATGTCTTCAGGAGATCTGGTTGGTAATAAGGCTTAGTGGAAAACAAGCAATCTGTGAAGCAACCAGGGCTGGAAAGTGCAGGGTAAAGGATGCAGTTATCTGGAGTAGTTTTACCTAAGGGTGTTCTTGTTAATAACCTTAAATTTATCTATAGGACGCCCTCTCTATTTTGCTTGCTTTCTCTCGCTCTCTCTTTTTCTGTGTATTTCCAAGGTTTATATCCAAAAGAGGAATCTGACAGGTTTTGACAGTTTCTAAAGGGCATCTGCAGTGGTAAGGTCAGAAACGCATGAGACGATAGTCATTGCTCAGCCCTAGGCGACAAAACAGAGAAGGCACTGCATAATCTACTTCTGAAAGTTAGCAGTTTATGGAGTAGGTGCTCTAGCCAAAGACAGACTTGTATGTGGCATGTTGTTTCCTCGGCTCTTTGCAATATAAATGAAATAGTAAAATTGTAATCAGGTTATGAACCACAGACGAACAAGGGCTTAATTATAGATTTGCTAAGTACCGAATGATTTCTAAGAAAGCAAAGCAGCAATATTAAGGGTCAGACCCAGTACAGATTTAACTGCCAGAGTGTGACTTAGACAGAAGCTAGGCCCTTCAGTTCAAAATCATGTACTTTAACCCAGAAAAGGTCTGTTTTCTCCACTTTTTAATCTCCCAGTCACTTAGACCTGCATCCCTGGACGTGTCCAGGGCAGTCTCAGACTCCACAAGTGAGGAATAGGGCACCTGTTTCGGCTAAGGGCAGTTGTGAGCCAGAAAGCCTTTCCCCATCCCAGGCGCAGGGCTCTAACTGGCTTCCACAGTGCAAACCCGCCTGCGGGATTCGGTAACCCACAAAATCCAATTGCAGCTCTCACGTTCTTCTAAAACAGAGCTAGAGCATAAACGATCACCAGCTCCTTTATATTGATGGGTAGTGATTAAAGCCCTAGTGGGCAACCCATTGCAATACACTCCTCAGTTAGAAGTGTCTGGGGTCCTTATTCTTCATCTCCCAACACAACCTCTTGATTCCAGAAGCATGTACCGTCATTGACCTCACAGGTGTTGAACAAACATATATGTGAAGGCAAAACCTCAAAGGAAAGCTGAGAGCCTCTTCTTCCCTTTTTCCAGAATATTTTTACAGCCCGTCTATGATTGTATTTCCCTAGAAAGTAAAAAACATGGATTTAAATCCCCTCAAGTGGAGTAGGCAAAGGCCCCTGAGTCTCCCACTTCCCAAGAAACCATCTGACTGCTATAGAAGAGAAAGGACATCAACTCTGCTCTTTACTACTTATTTTAAGAGAGCCAACTGCACTCAGTTTAGTAAAAGAAATGGTACCATCACATTTCTTTTGGAAGATCTGAGGTTCTGAGCCTTTCCCATGGCCCTAAGGAATGTTTTGAGGTTCATCACCATCCTCAGCATTTCTTTGCTGACCAGCTGTGTGCAGCAGCACTGCAGGCTCCCTGCTCAGCATGGCTGCTTCTCTGGGTCCCATCTGAAGGACCCCAATCTGTCTCTGAGTCCTGGTATCCTGGACTGGCCCTCTGCTAGGGATCAGAGGCCCCAACCACAGGCATGGCAGAGCCTGGCTTTTAGGCACTAATGTCTTTTTTGAGATCTAGACTGTTATGTATTAAGGACGAGTTAAGAGTGGAAATTCCCTACAAAGTATTTATATATGGAGAAAATACTTCCCAAAAATGCTAAGCATTTTCATGTCTTATTTATATCCATGGGAGCTGAGGAGCTGCTGCACTTCACGGGAGTCGCTCAACTTAAGGGCTAGATTAAAATAGCACACTGTGAATTGTTCAGTACTGGTCACTATTTCTTCCCTTCTACATGCAGTGATAATTGCCGTTGCAGTATCTTTTTACTGCTTTTTTATTAAACCCATACATTGTCTTTCTGCTAAAAATACAGACTAAGTGCAATCACCCAAGTTAATGGTGTCCTGATGTTCAACTACAGCACATTGAGCCATGCACCTGGGGTGGTGCCTGGGGCTGACACCTATTTGCCCCCGCATAGGAGGGCACTCCAAATGTGTCACAGCCCATGTCTAGCAAGGGCTGTTAGTGCCCTAGAAAGTGTCCCCTGGCAGCACATTCCCTGGGCTTCATCATCAGCCAGTGCTACTCTGCAGCTCGGGGACCCTCCAGCAGCCTGTGGAGCAGTCGCACCGGGCGAAGGAGCAAGCTGCCGGCACGCTGTGAGCAAGGAGGTGCTGAAGGCGTGAGGAATGGGTTGCACTGGGAGGACTGGAGGTTTGGCAGCTCTGAAACGTGGGCCTGTGCCCCTCCATCCTGGCAGACAGGCATGGGGAAGAGCAGGATTCAGCGGGGGCAGCCGGGTGAACAGGAAAAGAGGAAAGGAGAAGAGGAGGAGAGGAGGAAAGAAGGAAAGGAGAGCGTTTGCCGACGGACTTGATGCCCCAAGGAAAATGAAACAGGAGCACCCAAACCCTGAGCTGGACACCCCACGGTGTCGCAGGCAGGGCCCGGGGCGGTGGATGCGGGCAGGGGAGCCGCTGCCCCGACCGGGAGCCGCATCGGCGGCGCTGCCCCGGCCGGCTCCTCGCATCCTCCATCAGAGAAGTGTTGCTGCCACCTCATGTCTTCTCGCAGTAGTGTTACCCCGAAGGAAAGGGACGGCTCTGCAAGGTGGGGGGAGCAGGGTGGCCGCCTCCCGCCGACTCCCACCCTCACTGGTGCGGGAGCAACCTGCCCCCAAATTCTGCTCCCGTAGCCCCCAGCTTGGGACCCGAAGGACCCGGGCAAAGCCCGTGGGTTTATATCAGGTTGCCTCCAGGACTGTGTTTTAGGACACTGGAAAGCTCATCTTGTTGCATCGTTTAAGTAATCACATCACTTCTACCTTTTGTGGGGACATATTTAGCCTGAGCGGGGACTTAATTCTGTGTAGCACACTCTGTTCCCAAAATGCTTTTCCAGCTTCCTTGGAAGGCAACATTTTAATTTTGAACAGACAGCCTGCCCCAGAGCCGATGAATTTTAACTGGGCTTCTTTAAAATTCACACCTTCTGTTAACCTAGATTTAATTTGGGTAAGTTTTACTCTGCTGGGAAAGGTGAGGCTGAATGCAGAGTCTGGTCTCATTCTTGAGGTAGGGAATATGATGCAGGAGCAAGACAACTCTACTTGTTTGTGTACTCTTTAACTGCCATTTCTTTTGTTCCCGAAACCCCTTTCCCCCCTCAATCTCACAGGCTTAATTAGGACAGCTCTAATGAACATGGACAGAGAAGCAAAAGAATATTACGAAGTGATTATCCAGGCCAAGGATATGGGTGGACAGCTGGGAGGATTAGCTGGAACAACCACAGTCAACATCACCCTCTCTGATGTCAATGACAATCCACCCAGATTTCCGCAGAGTGAGTACTCACTGTGTCAGGATGGGCAAAAAGGGGAGTTGCACAGCTGCTGTTTGCTCTCATTAGAACCATTTTCAAACTCAGGATAGTGACAATAGGAGATGGACACAATTTCAGATCAAAGAAGGAACCTCCCTGCAGAAAATGTCAAAATGGAGAATTCACCAGCTTGTCCTTCCGAAGAGGTTTCTGACCTCCAAAATCATCAAAACCAAAACTATTTTTCAGAAGGCGGGAAATTAATTTACAGAAAAAGGAAAGAAGGAGACCTTTTGTGTTCCAAGACTGCTTATGGCTATTGCCTTAGGCTGCTACTTGCTGCCCAGGTTCTTTTTTCTTCCTGTCTCCAAAAGGATGTCTGTCAAATCAGGCACATGTTGTGGTGCTGGAAGTTGAAAGATAATTCATTCAACACTCCAGCCAGGCCACTGCAGGGGAGCGTCTGGTCACGACGTTGCAGGTGTAGAGTGAGTTGTCATACAGGCTGCTCTCCAGGAAAGGTTCATCTAAACCGTGGCAACATACAGTTAAACACTAACATATATAACAGCCACAGTTAATGGAATGCAAAATAGGCAACTCTGCTTATATCAGAAATGTTACTTCATAATCCCAAAGCAAGATTTGCAATACTTTGCTCTTTCTTTTTAAAATTATTTTAGAGCAAATTTACCTACAAAATTATATATTACTGTTAAAAACTTGAAAGAAACTTTTCAGGTTTGATTGAACACTGTTTCTTTTGGTGGTGTAGATCAGTCTCAAGCTGTTTTGGTGTTGCCATTTTTCTCATCTAGCTGAGAAATGAAAAGTCCTGCGGTTCTTGTTGTTGCTATTCTTCTTCTCCATCTGTTTCTGCATGTTGCACCACTAAATCAAAGCACTCCACTGAGATAAGCAAGAAGCATCAACTTCCACTTTTCTTCTTCCGGCAGGGCAGCTTGTTGAACACACCATTACCAATCCTGTTTTGAAAGTGGCATGAATTGTAACTGTTTGATATCAAACTCTTGATTAAGAAAAATAAACAAGAATAGATCAAACTCCACCGTTGGTGTAATTCTGCCTTGCAAAGTTCAATAACTGGTGGAGTTAACAGAGAGGGTGCAGCAGGGAAGGTTTGAGCATAAAGTATGATGGCAGAGGAGTATTTTTGATACAACATTTGTACTTTTAAAACACGTTTTTAAAATAGCATCTTTCTCTTTCCCCAGGCTTGCTGCTAAGCAAATTAGTGATGCACCAAATGTGCTCAAGACAGGGTTTGGAGGGAGAAGTAGTTTATTTTAATGGAGTAACTGGTAAACCTGGAAGAAACAGGCAAGCTTCTGAGCGCTCAAAGCCTTGTTCAGAGCGGAAAAGAAGTTTATACGGACTTGAGAGAGGATTTGTGGTGCTCAAAACTTGTGTGTTTATTCCTGCTGTACAAGCTGATCTAATAAAAGATGCCTGTCCTATTAAATCTGTTTCATATCCTGCTTTATATCATGGCTGCAGCAGCACTGGTGTTAATTGCCCTATTTTTCTAGCTGAAGTTCCCATTTTCAGGTATATTGCTGTTTTGAAAAGAACCCATTGAACAAACCTGTTGATGTGACAAACACCTAAATAAAAATTTCCCAGGCAATTCACTCTAGCTGTGGCTGGAATCACACCACTGTTGCAGCTTTAGGAAAGGTACTAGAGATTCCCTGCAGGCTATGCAGTATTGTCGCCTGCCTTGATCTACTCTTTGCATTGCTGTGTGGTTTTCAGTTCCTTTTCACAGCTTGTTTTTCACTCCCTGCTCTCTCTCTGCTGCTTGTGCCAGAGCATTATCAGATGAGTGTGCTGGAGTCTGCTCCCGTCAGCTCCACTGTGGGCCGCGTGGTTGCTAAAGACCTGGACGAAGGCATTAATGCGGAGATGAAATACAGCCTTGTGGACGGAGATGGACTGGATGTCTTCGATATTAACACCGATCCTAATTACCAAGTTGGCATCATAACTGTGAGAAAGGTAGTAAAGTTTCTTTTTTATAGTAATTTATATGGCTAACGGTCCTGATTACATTTTATGTGTGCAATGTTCCCTGTGCCTGTCGTAACTTTGTTCCCGTTACGTGACAGTAGCCCCTTTCCTGCTATAAACCACAATTTCTTTAACATTCATTGCTAAAATATGAAAGCAGACTGAGTTCCTAGGAGCAACCTTTAAAAAGTGGGGACAGCATTAGCATAAACTTGTCTTTTCCCACTGAAGGGATGTTCTGATTCACTATTTATCTATTTAAATATTCTCTGTAGCTTAATTATCCTACAAAGCAGGAAATTAGATCAATATTTGCATTTGAACTGTACACATTTTTCACTTCGGTGTCCCACAAACAATAGTAAGGCATGCCTTAGAATTATTTATAAACCAATAAAACCCAAGCATTTTTTTTTTAATTGCTGCTTGAAGATCCATAAATGCTAATTAGGCTAGAAGAAGTTGTCTGTAAAATGGCAGCTGTGAAACTTCTAGTACTCTGTACTGCAGGCTATACAGAAGGGAATAGAGTATTTTGCTTAGACTCCCTGCTATAGGATATTTATTCTACAATCTTACATAAATGCTAGAATTTCAAGTCCATTTCTAGGTTATGAACTTGTAACCGTATTTCTGCCTAAGCATATCTAGTGTACTAATAAGAAAGTATAGTCTTCATTTAAATAGCCTGGGACTAAATTGTGCACTAAAATGGAACAACACATGGGAAAGATTTGACCCTGCAAACCTCTATGCCCTACAGCAAAGCATTAAAGCATGTATTTATGATCACCTTTCTCCAGCTCTTGTTTATGAACACTAGTCCCTAAAGTTAAGCACACGTTTAAGTGCTTTGCTGAAATAAAATAGATGTTGAATGCAAACTCTAATGTAATTTTTCAGTCATTTATTGATGAAAGATAATAGTTTCTCTGGAGTAAATGTGTCAATAAGCTTGACTTTTGTTATTATGAATACAGTTTTGCTAGATGTTTGTGTATGTCAGGAGGAAGAGTTATAAAAATTTATGGCATCAATCATACCAGATATGTACTGGCTGGTACGTACTGCTCAATCCACCTACTGTACATAAATGTTTGTAAAATTCTATATACGCCTGTAGCTTTTGATAATGTTATGATTATCAATAGCCAAACATTGGAAAAGTTGTCCTTTGGATCCACTCAAGAAAAAAAAAAAATTCAACTGGTGTGGATAGAAAAGGATATCAAAATGAGGACAGTGGGGGGAAGGAGAGAGAGAGGGAGAATTTCTATACCCCAAACTTTCCCTTTCATTTTTCTAGACAGATTTCCCCAAAAAAATAACTACCACTTCTGTCATGGGCATCAGAAAGTCCAAATCTAGTCACAGATAAGACCGCTGCTTGTGGTCTTGTGGCCACTTATCTCAGCCAATTAAATGTTGAGCACTTCCTGAAGAGTTACTGTTCCTTCCAAGCTCCCTGCCTGTGATGCTGATAATCATCCCAGTGACAGCCTTTTCCTTCTCCCTGCCTCAGATTCCTCCTCTGTTGGAGACAGGTTGGTGGGTTACCTCCGGCACGGAGCCCTGCACTGCCCTCCTGCCCAGCCCCTGCTCCTTTTGCAGGGGGCTCCTCCTAAATCCTGCCCACACGGTGCACCTCTTTGTGCCTGTCTCAGGGGGAAGAAGGATGAGGACAAGGAGAGTTTTCCATGGGGTGCATCTTCTCTTGGCTGTGTTCTGCAGCACACTTGGTTCATGGGAGAAGGCAACTTGCTTGCCCTCCCCACGGGTCCAGTGTTGGAAGGAGGTTTGAATGCACTTGTGGAAGACAAATCTGATGGTGGGGCTAGCAGTGATGTTGAGGCATTGGCACATGAGAAGATCAGGAGGGAAAGCCATGGTTGCTGATAGAGCCCAAAGCAAACCAAGGGTGTCTGAACTAGGGAGCACGAAAAATGTGACAGCCTTGCACACCTCTTTGATTTCCTCACTTTTTCTAATGATGTGATTAAGTCTTTTCCTAATGCAGTTGGGTTTTATAGTTATTAAGTGTTGCTATGATTTAACTGCTCTTTTTATAACTTAGCTTCTTAGTGTACATACAATGTTTCTCATGCAGTTTTCTTCACATGAGAAACCATGAGATATAATGGCCTCTTTCTTAGTATACATTAAGGCAGCTTTGCATTGCGCATTCCTTGCCAGATGGACAGTAAGTGTTGCTTGGCCATGTGAATATATTTTATTGCTATTTTTACAATGCATAAATATGCAACTGGTAGACCATAATGACTCTGCAGTAATGGGTAATATGTTTGTAGATCTAGCTAAATTCTTGCTGACAAGTGCTATGCCTGCAGCAGTCACTGATTTACCAGGTGGAGCTAAGGGCAGCAGGAGCAAGTAACAGATCATCTGCTTGTACCTGCTGCCACAGGTTGCACAGTTCATACTGTATAGCTGTACAGCATCTCCAGTAATACTGGACCGTCGTGTCATGTTCTGCCGCACCAGAAAACCAGTTCTCATTCCAGTTTTCATTCCTCACCCCCATGTACTAAATACTGAGTGAGTTTTAGTTTTATAATTTCAAGAGTTCAGTCTTTCATCAGGCATTCCTATGCAGAACATCAGTACTGGTAACTTTACTGTGAAAGCGTGAGGTTTTGTCTGTCACCACGATGTTTCCAGTTCTGCAGAAAGAAGCTGCTGTGGTAGTAGACAAGTACTGAAGCCTCTGCTGAATTCAGGGGGTGTTTTGAAGCCCATAAAATGTACTCCTGCCATGCCTGACCACATGAGACTTCTGCTGATGTTCCTTTAACTAATACACATCTCATGGCTGCAGAATTGGCCAGCTGCACTATTGAGCAGTGAAGAAAAGAGATGGGTTATCACTGGCCAAGAAGGACTTTGCTGCTACAGTAATGATCTTTGCACCTTTCACTTCCAGTTGCTTTGGCATCCTCCTTCTCTGTTTCCCTGCCCACCTCCTTTCCCCAGCCTGGCGGCAGATATTCAGAAGGAAAGAGTTGACTAGGAAAAGCCAAGCTGTTAGATTGGAACAGCAGTGATCTTCCTGGAGTCTGAATGAACAAAGGCTGTGTGTGGTAGTTCCACACATGACGCTCAAATCCCTATGTACGAATAAAGCCACACGTTTTGAAAGCCATTCATGTAACAAAAAGGAGTGTCCCCCACTGGGCAACCCCGAGAATTGGGCCATTTCTTTCCCTGTACAAAGTTTGTCTTGCTCAGGATCTGTGCCAGCTGAGGGGATCCCATTGTGCTGGGTTTCAGCATTAGCACTCCCCACAAATAAAGGGGTGTGACTGTTTAACCACAGTGGCATTGCTTGTAACTTCTAACTGTATCTTGGGAAGTATGACTGTGTCCTCTGTAAGATGTACTTCATCTGGTGAAAATGGTGGTGTGGACACTTCTATTTTCATTTCAGCAAGAAGAATGAAAGAATATGTATTCTGAAGTGATCTGCAAATATTTCTCCTGGCTTTTTCTGTTCAACTGTCAGATTAAAAAAAAAAAAAAGAGATGCAAAATGTGCCATTTCTAATACTACTATCACTCAATGCTTTGTCTCCATCTGCAAATAATTATCTTTCTTACTCTTATGATTAAAAATCATAGTAAAGATTTATTTTAAAAAAGAAGCATCAGCTTATATTAGAGGGCATCTTTTACTTCTGAAAATTAAAATTATATAGCCTCAATCATATGGCTAAGTGCACCTAATGCTAGATATATATTTTTTTCTCAGCCTTTAAGTTTTGAGAGCAAGAAAAGCTACACCTTGAAAGTAGAGGGTGCCAACCCCCACCTAGAAATGCGGTTCCTGAACCTGGGTCCCTTCCGCGACACCACCACAGTTCACATCAGCGTGGAGGATGTGGATGAACCTCCTGTGTTCGAGCCCAGCTTCTACTTTGTGGAAGTGCCTGAGGACGTGGAGATTGGAACCACCATACAGATCATTTCTGCCAAGGACCCAGATGTGGCCAACAATTCAATCAGGTCTGTTGTCTATTTGCATTCTCCCTGGTACTTTTGGTTGGTGAGGCAGTGGCAGAGCTGAAAGGGGAGGAACACTCTTTCTCTTTAGCCCATGGTAGTCATCAGTGGGTTTAGTCAAAACAGATCTCACACACTGCAGGGCTCTGCTACGATTGCCAGAGCAATGCAGCAGCTCACCCTTGCCTTTTCTGTGGTATGGGGAATGTCTGCATCTTGCATTGCAATGAACTGGCCAGGCATGTCCTGATAGCCTACGTTAAAAACAAACCTCACATGCCTTTCCTGGCACAAAACCTGACAGTATCGCTGAGACTGCTGCCATACTGGGGGGAAGGTAATCAACTTGCTTCTCCTCTATCTCCCTTCTGTTTCAAAGCATGCCTTTGTCAACAGCTTAAATACACAGCTAGTTTTGGAGTAGATTGAATGCATACTAATAAATATTCATTAATCACTAAATTATATCATGTCTGGTCAAAGCTGCAGAACTAGATATTCCCATAAGGCATTAAGAAAGGTAAAGTTGTATTTACAGCCATGGGAGTTTCATAGCTGCAACTCAGCAAGGAGCCAAAGGAGCAGATTTGTGTAATCACAGAGCTCTTCTCCATAGTGGCTGGCAAGTCAGCCCAGTTTATCAAAGATTGTTTTTCTCCGAGGCCAGCCCACATACTAATTTTCATGACCTGCAGAAGCTCTGGGTGACTGAAAGTTAATAATCCCAGGAGGTCAGTTACTTCGCTCACCTGAGAAACACTTTGGGTGTTGAGCTGCTGTTTGCCTAACCTTACCTCAGTACAGCTTCTGAATTGTCTGTGTTTGGAAGCAGTCCTGGGAAATACAGAAGGGAGTGGAAACATTGAGTATTTGGAGTTTTTGAAGAAAGTAAAATCTATATGAGCAACTCTGGGCTTCAGCTAGGAGATCTAAGCAGACACAAAGCCTGTTCTTCTTAATGGTATTGCTTTCTGTGTTGCTGCTCTAATTATTTTTTTCATCTCTGCTACCTTAATATACCTGTCTTTTCTAGCTACATTATAAAATTATCATACTTCTCATGACATTGTCTCAAATTCTTCAATAAAACTAAGTATTATACTGTCTGCACCACAATTTCATTACCTTAAACTTTTTTCCACCCACATCCTATTTTGCTGATTACTGTCTAGTATTATCCAAACATTGCAGTGCAAACAGCTTTGTATTAATCTGCTTAAAATAGTATAAGAATAATTCTGTGGACTATCAGAGGGCAGAAGTGTTTATTGTTATTTTTAATGAGTTTTTTCTTAGTTTTCTTCAGAGCTTTCCAGTGACTACTCTTGATGAAACAGTACTCTATAAAGCTCAAAATGCATCACCAAAAATTTATTTTTAAAAAATAAAAAAAAAGTTGCAAATATGCACAGACTCCTTTGTAACTCTGTTCCTTCATACTTACCTCCTCTTTTTCTTCCCATCTTCATCTCTTCCCACTGTCTTTCCTCCCCTACACCTAATATGTACAAATGTAAATGATTAGGGTAGAGAAAATAGGAAAAAAAAGAATAAATACCATTTATAATGCTATCTAAAATGCAGATGTTAATAATTAGTTCTCCTTGCCTCTCATGTGGTCTCCTCCATCCATGTCAACCCTGTGCAGTATCAGTCAGGCAATGCTTTAGGCTTGCTCTGCATTAACTTTGCACAGGGCAAGGCAAAATGAGAAATCCCAGACACATATTTTATTATACAATCTGAAATCCATCTGAAATTAAAACTGTGATCTGGTCCCTCCTTTTGCCATTTTTTCAAGTGTGGAAAAGCCAAGGACACATTTCAGAAGAGGTCACTAACCATGGGGGAACTCTCAAATCCTCATCTTGCCACTGTCCAATATCTGGCCTCCCACACTATGAAATTCTGATGGCTGGAAATATGCCATGATTGTTGTTAAGTAATTCAGCAAGATTACCTAAAGAGTACAGTGGAAATGAGTGTGAAGGAACAGGTATTATTAGCAGGAGAACTCACATGGAGGATCTAGACAAAGACTCCACCTGTGCCTCTTGACACCAGTGATTAATACCGCACCACTAATCACAAGACCATATTCAATTTCAGATACTCGTTGGCCTTAAACTTTCAGAGAGAAATTCTTTTTATAGCCCTCATACAAGAATAACTATTATAGCAAAATATAGCTACACTCGTACTTCTTTCCCAAATAAATCAAATCAGAAATCTTTTTATTTAAGAAGTGGTGGGAAGGACTGGAAAAGAAAGGGAAGCAAATCTCCATCCCACCCTCTTTGATTTTTCTGAAAAAAAAAAACGTAAAATAATTTCTGAACAACATAGCTCAATAGTATTTTATATCCCAGTTTAATAAGTTCCTATATAAAGATCAGGCTGGCAGGGTTGTTCCAGTGAATGCATTTGTGCTGAAAGGAGAAAATTCAGAAGAATGAGCCCCGTTCAGCATCCGTTATGACTAACGCTTTCAATTCCCATCAACTTCGAAGAAAGAACCAACAAGTATGAGAGTAAGTCTGGGCTCTGTTCTGGCTGTGGCATCTCCATAGGTGCACAAATGGCTTTTGCCAAAGGATCTCTTACCACACTAACTGAGCAAGCTGTCAAGTGACTCTTACAAAGTGGTGTTAAGAGCAAGGTGATTCATATGAAGAGTATTTTACACACTCTGCGAAATGGTCCCTCTGACCGAGTACAGCAGTGATAGCTGTCAGTGAGCTGCCTCCTTGCCTGAATTTTCTGGCCTGCAGGTACCACCACAATCCCCGGCTCATGGGTGCGAGAAGCCTGTTCCCAGCATCAAACTGACCTGTTGGCCAGGCAGGTTCAGTAATTATGATGAATCAGCCACACAGAGGGAGCTATTTTTCTGGCTGGATGATATAAGAAAGCCAGTCATCATCCCCCTTGTGCTCCCGTGGTTCAACCAGTAGAGAGGTCCAGGAAGCAGGTGGAGTTTATTCCCCTCAAGGAGGAGAGAATATAAAAGCAGGAGGAAAGGAATGGTTCATCCTCATCAGCCTAGGTGCCCAGAGAACAAGCTGATGTAAAGTTGTTTTCATCCTGTCTGAATTGTGCCCAAGGAAAGGGCATAATTATTTTGCTTAGAAAAAGAAATCACACTCCTCACTGACAGATTTTTCTCTAGAAAGCAGATGTTCCTGTGCTGAGCTGTGCCTTGCTTTGAGGCTTCTTCCTCTAAATCTTCCTCCTGATGGAGTCTTCCAGCTCCGTCAAAGTACTACTCACTGTTAAATGCTGTTAGCCACATGAATTGCTAGTTTTTCGAGCATCTCACTCTGTACAAGTCAATGGAGCAAACAACTAGGTTGTGGAAGAATGTGGATCTGCTGTGTATGACATTATTCCTGCTGGGGTACTTCGTTGGCTAGAACACACAGTCTTCGCAAGGCTTGCATAATATTTTTAATATGTACTCTTGCAGATACTCGATTGACAGGAGCAGTGATCCGGGGCGGTTCTTTTATGTCGACATTACATCAGGAGCACTGATGACTGCGAGACCTCTTGACCGGGAGGACGTTTCTTGGCACAACATCACTGTGCTGGCCGTGGAGCTGAGTAAGGAGAATGCAGACTGTACATAGATTAAAGAGATACAATAGACAAAGCAGGATGAGGGACCTGAATTCAGCAATTCACATGTTCTTATGCACTGAGTGGGAAGCCATGTGAACTGAATTACTCTTCTGACATCAACAAGCGAATACTGCTTTTTTTTTTTTTTTTAATGCTGTTTTTCACAGGGTGGTGGGGGAGCAGAGGCTGGAAATTAAATGCAGAGTGCTGCTTTTTCAATTCAGTATTATTCCAGGGATTTAAACTCTTAAGATTAAAGATTAAATTAATTTTAAGATTAAAACTCTTCCTGATGTGTTTCTGCAAGAGCTCTATCTCTCCAGAAGGGCTAGGCAGCTGAAGAAGACACTGTCAGTCCTACGTGGGAAGACTGAGTGGTGCAGGGATTGGTGGGCAGCAATGGTCCTACACTGCTAGGTCACTGGTTGACCTGGTCTGGTTCAGCAGCAAGTAAATGTCATCACCATCTGCTTGCTGCGTAAATAATTTGAGCCACCCTGCTTTAGGATCTCCTAGTATGCTGAACTCATTCTGCTCTTGGATTTTACAATGAGCTAAAATTCAGCTGAGGATTCATCCACCCCAAATGTTTACCAAGGTTATGAGAACAAGGAGATGCTGATCATTTCATAGTGTCTATAGGAAAAATTTAGCTGAGTTTGAAATAATAACAGATATGAGCTTCTTAAAGGAGCTTAGGATATATAAGTAAATAAAATAAAAGGTTCACCCAATCTTCACCTGAAATCTCTTTGGTCCACATAGCTTTTCCTCAGGATCTCAGTTCATCTGCTGAGGGGCAGCAGCTTTTCAGAAGTTTGGTCCCAATAGCTGATCCATTCCTTATGTCTGAGAGAGCTTCCTGCACATTCAGGCTGTACCAGAGATACGAGGCAGTTTGAGAGGAAAAAAGTTTGGAAAAACCAAATCAGCCAACTTGCAGTTAGCAGAGGGAGTATTTCACAAGAGTTGGGGTGACTCTGCCATGTATTTGTGGGCTGTTCCAGCAAACGATGCCTTTCTGTCCTCTTTTTAGTAGTGAGGGGGGTTGGTGACATGATAGGATCTCACTCCCGTCTATTTTGATGCTAGTTTTATTTTCAGCCACCAATGGCCATTGCAATTCCATGTAAATCCATATACACATCAAGTCTGTAAAAGCTGCCCCTCGAGGGTGCGAGCAGTATGAAGGCATGTCTTCCTTTGACTCATCCTCCATCAGTCCTGTCAGTTTTGCTCTGTACATGTGCAGCACAATATTTTAATTTAGTGAACAGTTTCAAAAATGTTGCAGCCGTGCACTCCTGAATACAGCTCCCAGTTTTAAAAGTTAGATCAATGTTACTAAGAGTGTAAATGCAGACATTCATCTGCCACAATGGCACACCTTTTAGCAAGATATGTATGGACAGGTGGGAAGCTGAAGGATTAAATTATAAATTAGGTAGAAACAATATCGTTTAAGAGTATTATCTCAATGATACAATGTGACACGTTACAGATACAGTACATTGAACACTGAAGAAAATTCCAGAGTGTAATTCTCTATTGTTTATTTGAACCATTTCTTGCTATAAAGGGAGATATATTTGGAGATAAGTGCACAAAGTAGTATGGCTAAAAAGATGAAAATGCTAATTTTTAAGAATTTTCTGGATTTTTGCATCTTTTCTGACCTCTGAATAATGAATTATTATTTTTTGCTTTCTGCTTAGAGTTTCATTTTATCATTAAATAAGGGGAAAAATGTTTGGGGGCAGAAAAACACAATAAGAAAAAAAATTATTCTGTGGTCACTTAGTTTGAAGATATGTGAAATGATGTCTGGATTTACTGGCAAAGAAAGCTAATGAACCAGTGGGACAGAAACATCAGAAATGATGTCATGCAGAATGTAAAATTTTCATTGCAATTTTAAGCTTCAGTGAAAGCTTTTCTGTACAATTTCGTGTGTTATTACATTTTAAACCCCCCTGTACAAAGTATCAAAGACTTGACACTATTTTTAGTTCAAGGAACATAAATTCTGAGCAAAAACATATCTGAACTGCAGAATTACCACTTTCAACAAGCTCTAAATAACAAGCCTATCCTTAAAGATCCCCTTCCTAATTCATGCCACCAGTACCAAGGCTCAACAAACAGTATTGCCCAGTCATAGGGCAATAAAAAAAAAAAAAAATGGGGTGTTGTCTAAGACTTTTGTTATAGAAATAGTCCCATTGGACTGAACCAGGTTGAAGTCTTTCACGGAATTTGTTTGAAAAAGATGAGATTAGATGGGAATCCAGGATACAGAGAGAGCAACATTTGCAACTTCACTCCAAGTCACGCAACCCACAAGCAACCCCAGTTCCCGATGAGAAAATGTCATTTGAAGCCAGTCAATAGCAAAAAAGCTGTTTTACCTCTTGCGCAGAGTGAGGAGCAGCCCTTTCCACCTCCTGTATCCTGCCCTTCTTTATGTTCTGCCTCCTCCTTCCAGACAACCCCTCGCAGGTGGGCAGTGTCTCCGTGACGGTGAAAGTCCTGGATGTGAACGACAACGCACCAGAGTTTGCAAGATTTTATGAAGGTTTTGTCTGTGAAAACGCCAAAGCAGGGCAGGTGAGAAATGCCAGTAGTGGCAGGGGCTGGGGAGGGGAAGCTGTCCTACACGGAGACAGTGTGCCAGAAAGGGTGAGCGTTGGAAAAAGGGCTCTGCTAACCGCGTTTCAGCTGATTTCTCCGTCCGTGCTGCTTTCCAAAGGCGAGCACGTGGCACCGGGATTAACATTGTACACAGCACCTTTATTTCCTCCCGCAGTAGTTTCCATACTCACTGTGCGATATACTTCACTGCTGAAAGAAAGCCTCCCCTTGGGCAGGCAAACACCCGGTGTGTCCTGTAGCAGCAACGAAGAGAGTAGAAGTGTTAGGAGAAGTGCCGCAGGGTCAGCCTGGCCCGCGCATGGCAGACAAGGCTTACTTTTAAAAGACCCTATTTATAAGAGCCTTAAGTACCCCTGGATTTACAGGAGCTGGACACAACATACTACATTACCTTCAAAGCGGTGACAGGCTGGATTTGTTCTGCTGTGAGCTGAAGATGTCAGAGAGTTCTAGATAACATGACTTCCAGCTCCGAACCCTAAACCAACACCTCCAAGCAAGCGGTGATGCCTCTTTGCTCTTCTCCCTTCCAAACCCCCGTCAAAGCCCTTGAACAAGGTCTGTCTGTGCCACAGATGGACATGAGCTCTCCCTGGCTGGAGCTGGTGCAAGCTCTACTGCTGATCACTTGGGAGGCGACCTCGTGCTTCACCACCCAAGGTCCACAGTGGGCGCTTGCATCTCCAAATGCAAAGCTGACTGGCATAGTTCAAACTCACAGGCACACCACTCGTGATTTGTGAAGGAAAAATTATGCTAGCAATGTCACTGTGTGTTCACTGAAGCTACTCCCATCTTGCTGTAAAGCAGAATGAAATAGCTATTCACCGCTGAGACAACTGTCCTCACAACTATCATATACAGGATAATTTCATCTCACTAATTTACGGAGGTCCTTAATAATACAGGGAATAGAAGTCACTGCCTAGTCTTTTTCCTGTTTTTGAAGGGTGAGTGGCCTAAATAATAAGCTTTCCAAGAAATACACGCTAATTTGGTCTGCCTCTTTCAGCAGAGATAGCTAAACTCTGTTGCCACATTGTGAAAAATTCTGAAATCAGTTTTAACATGTTGAATAAGACTTTATGAGTCTGTCATTTGCCTTTGGATCCAAAAATAACTTTTAAATGCAAAAACCCAGGTGAAGATTTATTCCTTGTCTAAAAAGATGTCAGCATGTTTATTCAGACAGAGCTATAGCTCACTGTGCTTCAAGCTGTTAGACCTACTTTAATAAGCCTCTATAGGTGAGGTGACAAATCTCTTTCTGGATTTAGCATTGTCTTAGTTGCTTTCTGTGGCGTTATTTATTGCAAATGCAGGCTGTCTGCATGATTGCATTTTCTTTCTTTCCTTTCCACTGACATCTTAGGAAGAGTTTAATTGATTTAAAACTAGAAGAGTGATAAAATAATCAACCTGAAGTCCTTTTCTACCTACAAAATTAAGCTAAAAATAAGTATGGGCTTTCTTACAAGCTCATTAATGCACAATGCGTCTTCTGAACACCCTGGGCCCTCACAGAATCACAGAACAATACGGGGTTGGAAGGGACCTCTGGAGATCATCTTGTCCAATCCCCCTGCTGAAATGTGCAGCAGAAGACAGGGATGCATGAGAGAAAAGTGTCCGTTATTTGAACCAAACTGACTGTCTTTTCCTTTGTTTAAAAGTGATTTGCATGATCATAGCAAAACGAATGAAGCCTGCAAGGTTTTGGGTCTCTTGTTGATTCACCTGTTGTACCTTAGTAAGGCAGTTTTATTCAAATGCTCCAGTTGCTTATATTTATACATATAAATAGATATATGTTTGTATATCTTGTATATAAATATATGTGTGTTTGTTTATTTATATCTATTTTGCTTCTCACCTGTCTCTGCTTTGTTCTTGTATTCTGTAGCTGATCCAGACAGTGAGCGCCATTGACAGAGATGACCCACAGGAGGGTCAGCACTTCTACTACAGCCTGGCTCCAGAGGCAGCCAACAACCCCAACTTTACTCTAAGGGACAATCAAGGTAATCAGAGTGGACGCAGACAGTTAGCTACTCTAATTTCTAATGCCTGAGTTGGGCTTGAGAGGCTGTGACTTACAGTGTGTGATAAGACTGCCATTTCAAATAATACCAAGTGACACCTGCTCCTTAAAGGCAGTGATAAAATGACATATTACTTAATACACTTGAAGGTTATATGATATTTTCTTCTCTATAAATATTCTCTAGCAATAGGCTCCTTTTTCTTCTTCAAGGAAATGTGCCAGTGTTTTGTGCAAATTCAAGTCTTGTGGTCAGGCTGTAGGCATCTCAGATTACCCGAGTGGAAATTGCATTCGTTCAAAAGGAGATGCTTAAAGGTAGGATAGCAACTGGAACTAGGAGACAAATCTGAAGGGAATTACATTGCTCTTTTTTTGTACTCTTCATGTTTTCTCCCAGGCACAGAAAGGGAAGGTTCTTGTACTGTTCCAATCTTTTCCCCCAAGCACTTTTTTTCTTCCTCTTTGCACATCCTCGTTTTGCTAGGAAAGGGAGAGAGGCAGGCAGGGAGGGAGGAGGGAGGGAGGAGATGCAGAGCCTTAGGGAGTAACTTGGTGTAAAGCTAAAAGTCTGTGTAAGATGTGCTAAGTAGAAACTGAAACACCAGTGGGAAGACTCATGGCAAAGTGCTGGCATTTGAGTATCCTACCCAGTGGAATTTGCTTCTTTTCGGGAAGCTTTGGTGGTTTTGTAGCCCACAGAAAAGCCTGGCTGTGGCAGGCCTTCACATCACACCTGCTGATAGAGGATCAGATAGGCAGACAACAATGCCAAGGCCAGGTCCACACCAGCCTCCAGCGGGAAAGAGGGATGACCTTGAGTGATGTGGTGCAGAGCTTTGAAAGTGAATATGAAAGGGCTGGATTTTAGTAGGAGTTTAGTGTGTAAAGTACCACAAATCAGCAAGCAATTCCAGAATAAATGGGGAGAAAGGCACCTGCAGCACCCATGGCCAGTCTCCAAGCAGAGTGCCTACCCCTGCTCCCACACATGTCCACTGGTCATACTTATTTCCATAAGCCCTCATCTGTGCTTCTGCAGGCACATGAAAGAGCAACATAGAGGCTAATAAAGAAGCCCTTGCCTTCACTAACCAAATGTGTCTTAAAAGATCCTACTTGCAGAGTCTGGAGCCTTCCTCCACAGCATGCTATTGTTTTTTCATCCCAAAAGCGTTTTTGCCTTGTGGTGTCCCTGAAGCCTCCCCACACAATTTCTTGCATTTTTATCCCTCTCTTTCTCATTGTCTCTCTCTGGGTTTGGGTTTTTTTTTGATATATGTTGCCAAAATAAGAGAACAAATAAAACACAACTATTGCTAAAACATTTGGTAAACTAGGCTCATTTCGTCCTTAAGGCATTGTTCTAAAAAAAGAAGCTCACAAAATTCCCAGCATTGGATGCACTTTTTCTGTCTAAGGCCATACTTGCGATAATTTATAGTGACAGCAGTGACTGAATGGCTGTGCCTCCCGCTCTCTGTAAAATACCAGTTTTCCAGAGATATATATCACAAGAAGCTTAAGGTATTATTGGTTACAAATTTGAAATAAAAATGTTAAGTATCAAACCACTGACTATTTGAAATATACACATTAAGGATTAAGTTACGGCCTCAGCAACTTGGCATGCAGTAGTCATTTCAGCAACAATAATTTATATCTATATTTTCATCTAGGGACCACTAAGGACTACATAAATTACACGACTTAGTCACAGAGAGCGTAACTATACTGTATGTCACAGGGTGGCAAGATGAGAAACAGAACTCACCTTGCTAGTCACAGCCTGTGCACCTAAACATGAGACAGCAACGCTTCCCAGGCTGTGGAAAGGCACTATTAAGATTAGCAATTGTGCTGATTACTTGCTTGCCCAATATAGCAGCAAAAGAAACTGCAAGACATGCAGCCTTCCTGGCAATAATTAAAACCTTGTATGAACCTCAGTGTAAATTACTGAGTAACAGATAGATCACAGTTTGCATTCTGATGAGCTGTTTTACATATTTCTTTGGCCCTTGTCATTTTAGTCTCTGAGAACTCCTTCAGTCTATTCATTCCCCACATATCTCTGGCAGACAGAGAAATCCTGTTGTTCTCCACTTTATAGACAGGGATTCAGGCAAGGAGAACCTAAGCTACTTACACGCCTGGTTCCCTTTGAGTTCAGTAAAATCAGTGGGAGATATAGACATAAAAGTATCTGCAAAGATCTGGGCCTACAGGACTTCCAAAGCTGTATAGGACGTATGTGATGAAGCAGGGAATTGAGCTGGGGTCTCCCATCTCTTTGGTTACTAAAGTAGGGCATTGACAAGCCATCTTCCCCTGCTTCCAAATCCAGGTGAGATTGTGCCGGGAAAAAGTTGGCAAAAAAGGCTTGGTGTAAGAATGGGGTGAACAACAAAATAAACTTACTGCATTTCCAGATTAAGCTCTGAGCTTCTGTTGACTCTTAACTGCTGCCCTCTGTCTTTAAGTACCAGGAACTGATGAAGAGAGTAGTCATTTTAATGGGTGCAGGCATCAGTGCCATACCACTGCCTGGCCTGTCATTGGAAACCTCTAGCAGTCCTCCCCGTTGCGTTTAAATTTTTCCTAGGAAAATTTTTAGCTATTTCATCCTCCCCTAAAACTGTGGTCTACCTCACACTTTGGCAGAGCGCAGAAGCAGTGAGCTGCAAATCCCCAGGTTAAAAATGTGACCCCTTCCTCAAGTTGGTGGCGTCTGTAACGCCTTCTTCCTTGTGGTCTTCTGCCCACTTCTGGTGAAACATTTCTTTATATTTTTTCTAATTCCTCATAATTATTACAATTAGTTTCTAAAACCTAACAGAAATTCAGGGCTAATGATCCCCAGTTCTCGCATAGACACAGAAAGAAAAGAAGCCTTTCTTGTGAGAAGAACAATGGTTATCTCTGACCTTGGGGGTTGGACCTACACAGTGGTTAATTCCCCTGACCTCTCCAGGGAGGTACATCACTTCCAGTGGGGCAGAAAACTGCAGGAGGAGACGCTCCATGATTTGCTCTCTAAACCACCAGCCTGCATGCCTGTGGGAATTATGGCTTTCACCTCCTACTGATCACAGAGGCACAGGACCCACCATGCTGCAATTTTCACTACCTCTGCTCAGTGGTGTAGCTAAACGCTACCATCCAGCCCTCTGCGAGCCAAAGATGCTATGTTGGAATCTGTAATGCAAAAATATTGTGCATTCCTATTATGCTTGTTGGTTTTTTTTTTTAGTATAATAGGGGCTTTCATATCCTCACAGGCCCTTTTCTCTTCATGGCTGGGGCTTAGTGGATATCAAATTTGAAAGAAAATTGTGTATTCTAGCTTCTACCATGCTGCATCACAATTCAGCATGTCCTTTGCACTGCAGTAGCACATCAAATCACATTGGCTTCTGATGAGTCACACAAGAAGCTTTGGCACCAACATATTGCAGTTGCAAAGTAACAGGTAGAACAATTTTTAGGGACGATTTGGAGGCCTGCCTAGTACAAAGCAAAACAAAACAAAAAAAGCCAAAATGTAATGCCAAGTTCCACCAAGAGAATTTTATCACCAAAAACATTTAAGACCTGGGGGATACGGTCAGCATATCACGGCAAAAATATATACATATATATGTATATACCTTTCAATATTTGATTATAGAAACTTGGTTTTGGCCTGAAAATAGAATTCTGGTTAAAAACCAGAATTAAAAACCAGGTTAAAAATCTCTCACTGGCTGATTTTGCACAGCTTCAGTCAGATTCACTGCCTATGACTTCCTTTGCAGGCAAAGAATGACCAGCTCAAAATAATGAAGTCTTTTTCCCTCACAAAGAGCAATTTTACATTAAATGAAGTTTGCTGTCACCCGAATAGAACTGGTGACTTCTATTATAGGTCAGTTTAAAGAGAGTGAATCTCACCTAGGAAATGCAACCAAATTACTACACTGTTAAGATGACTCAGACATTTCCATTGACGCTGCATAAATGCAGGCACTTCTCCATTTTCTGCCCTTTGGGCTGCTTTTCCTCTAGCTAAAGTAGGCCCAGTGATGAAATGATGTGATATTAATAGCTGGGGAGCACATACTAGAGGGCATATAAACAGCCCAAGGGAGAGAAAGCACTTGTGTGTGCCCCAGGAGAGAGGAGGGGGAGGTTTGCAGGAGGTGAGGGCTCCCAGCCCCAGCACACCCCTTGCCCAGGAGCTATGGGAGCCACAGGGTGCTGCTCCCTGCTAGGTTTTGGGATACATTCCTGAAAATTATCTGTGTCCACACTCATGGCACATCCAGCAGGTGAAATCAGTAAACACTGACACATAATCAGTTTTGGGGATTTCGTCTTGTGCCTTGTGTTTTTTTCCTCAAAGCTCCAGCTCTTAGGATCATGTGATTTACTGAGACACTACAATTTCACTATATATTCTCATACAGACATGCACGCACACTTCAGAATTTTACGCTTTCAGAGTAAAATCTCGAAATGTCATTGACATGCAAGAAATAAAAGACGCTGAGATTCCTTCTAAGAACACATCACAAATTCAAACTAATCTCACGAACTGTGGAGCCCGACATCTCAATACTTATGTGCACCATGATGCTGTAAGATTTGCAACACAAAGTATGGAACCTGGAGCATAATTTAAGTCTAGCAGGCAAGTCTAGCTTGAGTTTGCATATATTTCATAAGTCACTGTAGATTTCTCCAAAATCTCCACTGTAGATCACTCCAAA
>JAOXNO010000013.1:73912885-73937346 GCA_028565335.1 Limnodromus scolopaceus | reverse complement strand
AAGTCTAGCTTGAGTTTGCATATATTTCATAAGTCACTGTAGATTTCTCCAAAATCTCCACTGTAGATCACTCCAAATTTCAGTCCTAAAAGACATCAGATCATTTCTGATGTTCAGACTACAGCAGATAATACAGCTGATTTACCTGCATGCAACTTGAGTCTCTGCACTGAAGAAAATCACCCAAGATTTAAAGTTTAGCAGTGAATTGACAGGGAAATAATAAGGAAATGGAACACCACCTTGTTGTTATTTTGGGGTTTTTCACAGTCTACTGGCAATCGGAGGGTTTCTTGGCATTTCCAGGCAGCAGCTCCATTGAGCCAGTCCAACTGGGAACAGCTGATGGGCATCCTGCATTTCCAAATGTAGGAAATATACATTGGTAAGAACCTGGAGATGCAGATGGCCAGATTGTTTTCTGTTCCCTTGGTTGAAAAGAGGTCACAATGTCAAAGAAACTATGTGAAGCTCAGTTCCCAGAAGTCCCACGGCATCGCTGCAGAGGGTGAGGGCTTGTAGGTCTGCCAAAGAGAAAAAGTACCTGTGTTCCCCATTTATCTTGGGGCCCAAGATCTGCAGACATGTTTGTAACAAGCACCAATTTTCCTGCAGGTTCCTATAGACTCCCTGGTGGCCCAGATCACATTGGAGACATTCAGTCTGGCACTTTCCAAAAGTCTCTGAGGCCAAAAAGCTTGAAAGTCAGAACTGACAAAATCGTCACTGATCTCCAAAGATTTTGCCTTGGCATTCCTGAGATGAGAACTGAGAAGAACAAATTCCTGAATTCAATTTCTTTCTGATTAGGAAACTTGGTGCACAGTCTGAGGAATTTGAGTTAGGAGGTAGACAGGAATTCAGATGCCACTGGGAAATTCTGACATTTTAAAAAACATGCTGAATATGGAGGAAAAAAAAACCAAAGGTAGGAATTTCCCTTGAAATGACCAACAGCAATTGGCTGTTAGGTCACTCTCTTACTATTTTGTTTCAGCAGCATCATTCTGATTCATTTTGATTCAGGTTCTTACAAAAAGCAGACAGCCACACTAAATGAAGCAGAATGGTCAAATCAAAGCAGAATAATTTTGACAAATGATGACATGAAGCATTTCAACTTTTTTCAATGGCAAAAGTGCCAATGAAATTGCATGCATTTCATTGAAAAATGTTTAGTTGCAAATTTTCAACTCACTGCTCTAGGATAGCAAGCTGTTTTTTTCTTTTGTCTCCTCATTGCCTCAAGCAGATGGCCATGCCACATATCAAAAAACATAAAGAGAACCTTAACATGTCCACAAGGGCTATACACTAGCATCTCCAAAATGGTGGCAGCGCTTAAGAGTGAGGTCTAGAAAAGCTGCTGAGCATGAACAAACAGGGACTATAAGCTGCTTTCGACTGTTTGTTTCTGTCTTGCCTTCTGAAAGCTCTTTTAGCGAAATCTGAAGGCAGTGAGTATGCTCGGGGCACTTTATGTCAGAAGGGGTAAAGGCAACTTGTAAGGTGTGTATGTCTTGCAGGTTGGGAGCTATGGCCTGGGAAGATACTGGAATAGGGCAGGCAGAGGCAAAATGCCGATTAATGACAAGCTGATAAAAAACAAATGAAAAAAAGAGAGAAGACAAATGGATGTGGGTCTAGGGCTGATTTTTTTTATCCTTTCTTCTCTGCTGAATATATTTGCTTGGTGTATAAGCTCTCCTCTCCATTTATTTTCTACCCCTAGACAATACGGCATGGATTTTGACAAGGCGCTCTGGCTTCAGACAACATGAGCAGAACACCTTTTACCTCCCCATCCTGATCAGTGACAACGGCCGCCCCGTGCTGAGCAGCACGGGCACGCTGACCGTCCACGTGTGCAGCTGCGATGATGACGGCATGGTGATGTCCTGCAACGCGGAGGCCTACGTCCTCCCTGTCAGCCTGAGCAGAGGGGCGCTCATTGCTATCCTGGCCTGCATCTTTGTCCTCCTAGGTAAACCCTTGGCTTCTTCCTGGGAGGGGGCAAACTCTTTAGTGCTGGCCAGGGGCTGTCCTCCTCCGAAGATGGAGGATACAAACACACACACACATCTATGTACATGTATATATGTAGACACACACATACTTAAAAGGCTAAATCAAGGACGAGATGGTGTAGTCAGCTGATTATGGCTTCAGACCTTGGGGTGTAGGAATGGGGGAAAAATATGGCCTGCAAATATTTCTCCCAGATCTCCAAAGTGCTAGGGTGTCTGGTAGGGCCCTACTTTTCCGGAAGGGGTATGCCGGAAGTAGAGAGCTGTGGATGAGGACAGCTTACTTGCTCATCCTCAACAGTTTCTGATCGTATGATCTCACAGGAATCAGGAGCGGTAAGTCTAGTTCCACCTCTTGTCTTTTGGCAGGAGATATCCCCGCCTCCATCCTTTTTCCTTGAGACACTACATTTAAATGGTGCCTGTGCTGCTCTAAAGGGGATGAGCACCTTGCATGTGTTCTGTCTCCACAAATAAATTTCATCCTTTTCTTGCCCAGCCTTCTATGTCTCCTGTTAGCTGTTGGTATCAAAAGAATTTCAGTTCCCTCATTCACATCTGGAGTCATGAGATACTAGTTCAAAACACACATTCCCTGAAATTTCAGAGGACCCAGTTTGAGGAGCATCTGAACAAAAAATTGTTTAAAAGTGCCTCAATTTTGGTTCTTCAACAGAGCCTAGATACCTCAGTCAAAAATTTCAGCATTCAAAAACTTTGCTGAGTTCTACACCTGGAAATACAGTCACCAGGTGATGACACATTTTCAATAGTAAAGGCCTCTGCTGCCTGTATGACCAGTTCTTCCCATGGTAATGAGCATCTGCATTCTGTTAGCCCAGGACAACTGACAGTAAGTCTACCCAGCCCAAGGCAGATGATAAACACAAAAATGCTTTGGAGCAGACTAAGGAGCTACCTCCCTATAGGCAAACGTGTCACCATAGTACCTTGGCACCATCCATCTATGTCACATGCAGCACCCAGCCCAAGAGGCATCCCCAAAGCAGGCTGCAAAATCCATCTACACAGTGGGGAAAAAAATCTCTCTATGGAGCTGTGAGGCACTGCAAACAAACTGTTACTGATACCTGATCTGGCTAGCTTAAAAGTAGCAAAAGCATTGCAAACACGATCCATGTCGTAAGTGTTACCAAGAGTTAAGAATTAAGTTGAGAGAAGGGGCAGATTAGCAGAACCTCAAGCTACTAATCTTGACTGGAGGGTAGGGGATTTCAACAGCCCTCCACCCACAAACACCATGGCTCTTTAAATCCAAGGGGCTGGCTGGTCTCACCGAGGGGAAAACAGGGCAGCAGAGAGGCTAAGTTCTTGCAAGAACTGCCCCCTTGCTGATGGCCCCATATCTCGGTTGCCTCCCGTAGTGCTGGTACTCCTCATCCTCTCCATGCGGCGCCAACGGAAGCAGCCGTACATCATCGACGAGGAGGAGAACATCCACGAGAACATCGTCAGGTACGACGATGAGGGCGGTGGGGAGGAGGACACAGAGGCTTTCGATATCGCTGCCATGTGGAACCCACGGGAGGCCCAGCTGGTGGTGAAAAACCGGCAGGACATGCTCCCTGAAATAGAGAGCCTCTCCCGATACGTGCCTCAGGCGTGCGTCATGGACAACAACGTCCATAACTACGTGCTCGCCAAGCTGTATGAAGCTGACATGGACCTGTGGGCACCTCCCTTCGACTCCCTCCAGACGTACATGTTTGAAGGGAACGGCTCAGTGGCAGAGTCGCTCAGCTCCCTACAGTCGGTGACGACAGACTCAGACCAGAGCTATGACTACCTGACAGACTGGGGGCCGCGCTTCAAAAAGCTGGCCGAGATGTATGGTGCCACGGACAGCAGTGGGGCTCTGTGGTAATGGAAGAGCAGCGGCAGATGGGTTTCCATGTGAAACAGTGTCCAGTTAGGTCCATTCTCATCAGATGCTTCCATGGACATGGGTGAGGCCTCCTAAACAATAGCAATACGGTGCTTGGATGAGAATGGGAAGAAGGGTGCGAATGAAGGTCTCTCTGGATCAGCTTTACTCAGTTAAATTAAGTCACGTTTTTGAAACAATGAGAAGCAGAAGGAAGAAAGTTTTTCCCTGGTTTTTACAGCAAAATTGGAAAGCTCCACTCCTGGAATATAATGACATTACTCTCTTTCTCTCTCTCCCTTTCTCTCTCCCTCATACACGGCAGCTTACTGAGCTCTATATGTCTGGGTTCAAAGATCTGTAAACTCCAATTGTAATCTTCAACTCACCAAGAAATTGCCAGCACAGAAAAGCGGTTCCCCACTGGTTATTTTTGCCCTATTAAAAAGGAAAAAAAAAAACCTGCTTGCTAACAAGAGGAAAAAAAAATATCCCACAAAGCAGAAAATTGAAACTGGAATCTCAGAGGGCTCTTTGTAAACTAAACCTCCTCTCTCTGTTGCTAACAGAGTCCTTTTTTAATCCTTTAGAAACAAGGCTGAGGGTTTTTTTTCCACCTGGCCAAAAGGGCTGGGGAAGATGCTTTGAATTTCTGCTCTAGTTTAATGGCTGATCTATGAGTCATTGGTGTTAACACTAATCCATCTCCTACCAAGTTTGTGTAAATTTATTCTTGGTTCTTTAAAACTATGACTCTGCTAAACTGCTCAGAACAAAACCAGAAAATCTGCCTCTTTTGCACTGTAGATGTCTCTTCCATGTGCCAAATGTGAAGATTAGATTCTACCAATGAAAGCCAAATAAATTTTAAAAAAAAGAAAAAGCTATATTTGGTAACTACATGGGTTAGATGGGCTTTCCTAATCTGTGTGAGGTCAATCCAAGGGATGTTTACATACTGTAGATAACCTACTTGAACAAATGCAGTATTATAGACCAATAAATGGATGTAAGAAAATTACATGTATAAGTTTTGTATATTTGTTAATTTTGGTAATAAATATGATGTACTGCAGACAGTACAGTACCTTAGCACCTCTTTTAATAAAAGTTAAACAGAAGGGAAAGTCTGATGGCAATTTGTTGACTACCTTGCACCGAGCAGTTAGTGTTTATTTGTGGCTTTACTGTCACATGCCTCGAGCATCAAGAAAAAGTGGTTCATCAACATCACGTCAAGGAAACAAGCCTTCAGTTTCCAGGTTTGAGCAGATTGTCTGCTCAGTGTTCACTCCGACATTGTCTTCAGCCGTGAATCAGCCCATGTGGAGCCCACCAGACTAGTTACTGTTCTATTCCAACCACACTGAAATCAAAAGAAAGTCTCGGCTGACTTTTTGAAACATTACAGCTGGGGCACTGAGAAGCTTGGAAACCAGTTATACAGCCCTGCCATGCCTTCTGAGACATGACAGACTGTAACATGCAATGTGCATTTGTGGTCATTCTTACTCTGCAATCAAAGTTTTGAGCCTGGATATTGTCTCATTTACATATGTAAATGGGAAGGGTTGGATAAATTACAATAACACAAGTTTCATGGAAGATGGTGAAAGTTCACAACAGCTCTTGGAGGTTTCTTCCTAGCTAAAAGCTCTACTCATCTCAAAACTGACCAGAAAATAGACGTGCAGACATAACCACTCAGTTACCACACTTTTACCACGTCCATACTGTGCTCAGTTTCTATTGCAGATGTGCACAAAACACTACTGTCTCTGCCTAGTCTTTGGCTGTACCAACCTAAGACAGGATCCGTGTTTTCACAGAGACTCATACAAGGTCATGCACCCCTGGAAAGCCAAGTAGACAGCAAGGCAAAAAAGTTTTAGTGACTTCCCAAACATTTGCTCAACTGATGTGATGAAAACCTGTGCTGCCTATCATCTGAACCTGAACCTGCTGCACACCATTGCAGACAGCACCAAAAAATATGTGATCATGGTTCTTTCATTCATCCCGTACCACTTACCCTCCCGTGTCATGTTGATTTTATAACACTAGACAAATAACTGCAACCACCATGATCAAGGTGTAGAGTAAGTGAAACTGCGTTGAGATACTTCTGAGAGCTTCCTCACCCTCTGACACAACAGGAGGAATGATAGAAAATGTGGCCAGGAGGGAAGATAGAGAGAACATCTATTCCACCACTTCCCTGTCTGAATTAATCATCAGTTTTATATATTTTAAGCAGACACTTGTTTATTCTTAAAACCCCTGACTGTTAAGGCTTTCTAGGCAATCTTCCACTGCATCAGTATATTCAATGTGAAAGCCTTCCCTGAGAAGTATAAGCCAAGTATCCCTTGCTGCCATACAAGCTTACAATGTGCATAGACAACTCCATCCCTCTGTAAAGCAACAGTTTGCTATTTTCAGACCATTACTGTCTCTCCCTTTAGACACTATCTACAATAACAAAAAGCCTTTGGATAGTTCTTCGTGTCCCGACACCACAACGGTTTATAGAAAAGTTTAGAAATGGTTTAGGAAGAGGGGTAGAAATGCAGTCCAGAAATGCAGTGGGTATCTTCAACTTGAAGATACCTACTGTGTTTACTGAGGGTTTTCCCAGGACAAGCTGTTCCAGGGTCAGTTTTTACTCCACAGAAGACCCCAGCACTGGCCTCTGCAAGAGAGGCTATGCAGCAGCTCCGACCAGTTTCCTGGGCTGTGTGTCACCCAGTGGGGAAGAACCAAAGGCACTTTTGTTAGGTGCTTGGCCCCGCACCACAGGTGAGCCTGGAGGCAGAATGGGCTCTGAACCCACCTTAATAAGCTGCATGTCACCGTTAGGCTATCTGATTCTCCTTGGGTTTGCCTCAGCTTGTGAGCACAGTCAATAGTTGGACAGCTTGATGCTGTGACACTTACCAGCTGGTGTTTAGCAGGCACTTGGCAGCATGACTTTTTTTTTTTTTTAAATTTTATGGAACAGGTGACAGTGTTTTTGCGGTCTATGAAATCTCTATGCAAACAGCCAACACTTTCATCTATCACCCTCCCACAAACAAAACTTAAGAATGCTCTGTTTTTACTGATGAGATATATAAAAAGGATCCATTCGTGGACATATCAGGGCTCAGCAGGCCTGGTTCAAACTAGAAGAGGGGAGAAGACTCTAAGCCCAATGGAAATGTATGATGCCACTGGCTGGCAGTGAAACAGACATGCTGATCATGCAGGTCCTCAGTCTCCTGCCTTGGGGCTCCTCGAGGCCAGCCCTGGCGGTGTCCATGGACATTTGCAGCACTACATAAAACCTGCTATTGGTTTACAGCCAGGGAGCTCAGCCTGCCATGGTGGAGGAACTAGGCTTTGTCACACAAGCAAACACCTCAAAAGCAAACACTGACAGCCCCAGTCCTGTGTGGGACCCACATTCTACCCACTGCCCTGATGTAAGGGCAGAAATGTCAGAGGGTCAGCCCAAGATCCTATATGCCCTCACCACTGTCCCCCGTCCCCCTGTGCTCCAAGGCCAGTCCAAGTGCATGAAGCTTTTATCGTTACTCATTTTATTTCATTCCTCTGATGATGTTTTTCGTCCACAGCTGCCAGTTCTCAGGAAAAAACAAAAGGACTTACCATCCAGGAACAATCCCCTAGTCTCAGCTGTGTCCGAAAAGAAATGGTTCAGAGGAAAGAAATAGCAGTCATTTTACTAATTCCAGCCACTGAAAAACTGAGCATATGGCCTAAGAAACTCATGTAAGCTTTCTCTCAAACTAACAGAGCTAGACAAAGAGTGATTCATTCCCCCTGTCTTGACCATCTGTATGATACTGTGGCCCTCTGGAGGTGCTTCTCTCACAGTTAATGGCCTGGCCTGTGGGATTTATCCATGCTGTTCAGTGTCTGGCCCTAGGCATGACAGTCTGAAGACCTCTCTCTGCTCTATATTTGGTATTATAAGTGACCATGGGCAAACACTATGCTCCCTGATGTTTTTCGTTTCCCTTCCTACTACCCATCTATTTCTTGTCTAGGCAGATTGCATGACCTGCCATCTCTTTTACTGCATTGGTCATCACATCTAGGATCTGAATAGCAGCTCTCTTTAGGCTGTCTGTCAGAGCATGGCTCTTCCTAGAGCAAAACGGAGAACTTAAGAAAGCATAAAAAGAGTTAACATCATTCTTTCTGGCATAAATTTTCTTGCAACGCTGCATTTCATTTGCTGCTGCATTGCCCATTTATCCAGCTTTATTAGGTCCCTCTTGATTTTGTCATTTCTCCTTCAGCTTTTATTGCTCTTAATCATTTTATGCCACAGTCACATTTTCTGCCTACAATCCCCTTTTAGACCATTCATTAAAACCAATAGTGACATAGATCCTTGGGGGACCCAAAAGTTATATTTTGGTCACCTTGAAATATGATTTACTAGCATTTGCTTGGATTCTGCTTGGTGCAACTGTTCTATAGCACAAACTAGAACCTGCTTCATTGCCTGCTGCCTGACCACAGCTCCCAGGAACCATCAAACCAGAGGAACAGATGGGTCCCAGAGGTCTGCCCTCCATATGTACCACATCTTACCCATCGTGGCCATAAGTAAATGAAATGAGGCACATAAAAGAGGCGCAAATGATACCTGACAGACTCCAGAAATTTCTGACCTGGACAAATTCAAATATGAGGACATTCAGTTGTTTTAGCCTTTGTGCTGCTGGGTCTTATCACTCAGGCTCTGCCAGACAATCACTTTGGTTTATGCCAGCTTAGCCATCAGACCAAACCCAGGAGAGGCTGCTGCTCCCCAGAAAAGAAGATGGGTTCAATAACAAGTGAGGATGGCATGTGAGGAAATCCATGCTGTTGTAAGCTAAATATGTTGCTGCTCTCCCTCCTTCTGTCTGTCAGGGTGTGAGGCAGCACATTGTGTCCTGCTAAAGAAATATCCCTTCATGTATTCTCTTCACATGCAGCTGGTGTAAGTAGAGAGTGGGGCTGTCCAAGACATCCTAATTTGTGCCTGCTGAGATCTGCAGCCCTCAGAAGAGGAGGAGCTGCCTTTCACCCAGTAGTGCCCTGTCTCTCTCAGGGCAACACATATGCCATCAGAGTGCTCCAAGACAAGCCACTGCTACAAAACAGCTGTATCGCCTCAGGGATTCGTTCTCATGCATAGAGGTCAGTGATTTGCCTCTCATTTGGACTGTAATGCAGTAATAATCTGTATCAGTGCATCCTCTCTAAACAGGCAGAGGAAATTTAGCAGGGACAGCAGTGAACCTGAGGTGGAGTCAGAGCTATGATCTAAGGAAAGCAGTAAGGGCTGGGGAGTCTCACTACCAAACCAAAGCTTTAGGGACAAATTTTCAGTTTTGCTTTCCTACATCAACCTTCTAAAGATCACGTGCCCACTGACATGCAAAATATTTTACCGTTGGCCTCAGAGGTTGCAAATCAGGCCACTGGCTCCAAGCAGAAGCAGCAGTGCAATGCTGATACTGTATTTCCCAAGAGACCTTAGAGTAATACGGTGGAGAAGGTGAAGAGAGTCACTTTACAATTACTTTTAAAAATCATGTGGGGTTTTTTTTTTAAGAGCTGATGTAGAAGACGGCACACTGTCTGAATACCATGGGGACTGGCCTATAGGTATGAAGATGTTAGTTTGAAAATTCATATGCCCCAGGAGGCCCATTCCTTAATGGTACACTTAATAGCCTTGTGCTTATTGTCCATGGAGAAGTGTCTCGCATTTAAGATGTCCAGTAGAAGCAAGGAAAAACATGCATATCCTGCCTTTAGACTGTATGCTCTTGTCCTGAGAGTGCAAAGTGTTTTGCAAAACTCAGTGAAGTAAGGCTCTCGTATCTGGTACAGAATAACCATAGGGTTTTTTTACAGACACATAAATGGAAGCACACAGATGTTCAAAAACCGACTAAAGTTTCAGAGAAAATAATTGTGGAAATGGTAGCTTGTCCCAACAGTCTGTTATCTAAGCAGACCTCCTCTTATGAGGAGGTAAATGTAAATTATGCCCATGGCAGGTAGGCAGTGGAATTTTGATCTTGATCTCAGATATAAAGTTATTTTTTAACTGATAATATAAACATGTCTATGGATTAAATGAGAAATAATGTTCTGCAACAGAAAATTATCTCTGCTACTAATCCAAGGAAACTTCATTTCATGACTCCTGTGTATTAGAAACTCTCAACTACTATCCAGCCAGCTGTCCAACCACTAAAGAAATCAAAAGACAATGTTGCATTTACAACCCAAAACAGATAAGTAGGATAAAAATGTGTGAAAGCTGTTATTAAATCTTATCATCCAGAGTTAATTGTAAAGTGTTTTCCTAAACTGTTAGAGTAGTGAACAACCACAACATAAATTATGTGTAATTTTGAGAAATTAGAGATGACGTTAGTGTTTTAGAAACATTACTCACAGTGAGAGCTCCAAACTGACCAATTTATAAGACGCTGAGCCTCCTTCATCTATCCTGAAAAATTTCAGCCATCTCATGGATCTGCTTGATAAACGAACAGCATATTCAAACATGTGGTACACTATTGGCTTTGCTCAGAATAAGACCAAATAAAACAAGCACTTTCTGTCAGCATTTTCTGGTGGGGGCTAGGCTCAGTGTCTTGCCAGCCGTGACTTCATTTGCAGGTTGGAGCAAGAGAAACTAATCTCAGTAAGGAAAATGGCTCCATCCCACAAATAGAGCTAGGCTGTATAAACCAGTACAGCAATAATGTGTCTGGTAAAGGAGAAGGGAAGGCTGAAAATCTTCCTTAATGATCCCAGTATCGTACTTTTGTATCTAGGCTCACAGAGAGCAAGGCATTTTGGTGAACAGCCATAACGCCACATAAGCTGCATGTTGCCAAATATGCACTTTCTCAAATATGCCATATTGCCAAATATGCGCTTTCCCAGCTCATCCCTAACAAGCAACACCAAGGCACTACAAGACTTGGGGTCTGGTTTTGGTTCTACATATGAGTATGACGAATTTTCAAGGTTTCTGTGCTGTGGCTTTCCACCTAGCATACCACAGGGATAACCGTCTTTGCTACCCACTCTAAAGTAGCATAAGAACATGAAGAGTTTTAGTATTTATTTAAGTAGACTGCTAAGTATTTTAGGGCCCCAGGCACATGCTAGATAGATGTAAAGCTGCATATTTCTTTTCAGAAAGCACATACTCTTCTAGCTCTGGGAAATGAGGAAAAGGAGGATGACTCACAAGTAGCAGATGTTGGTAGCATCTCTTAACACACTACTGGAAGGCACTCAGGCTATAGTGATGCATGGTCCTTTAAAGCCTACCTGGAATAGACTCGAGCAAAATGCTGTAGCAAGCCAGATCCTAATCCATCCCTTTGTCTCACTTTATCAGCTGTAGTCACAATATTTTGTTTCTTTGTCAGGCCTTCTCTCTGGAAACATCAAAGCACACAGCAAATATGGATTACTGAAGCAGTACAGCATCCTTGATGTGTGGTGACTTTGTTGTCAGTAGCCCTTGGAGAATATTACACATTAATACTATTGCTAAGGAAAAATCAGTTGAGTGTCTTGGTGCAACCCAGTGGGATTTGAGACTAATAATACAGCAGATCCCATTTTTCCAGAAAAATGTATAACAGGTCTGAAAATTAAATGTCTGCGCTCTTTCCGTAGACAATAGAGACAGAGGAGGATTCCCCAGCAAGAAAGCCGTATTACTTTAGACACCCTTCTCAGGAGTGGAAGAGTTGGCCCCTGGAAGAGGCCAACTCTCTCTCCCCAGGCCATCGGCTGCTGGCCGCAAGGAGATGTCCAGATGGACCAGAAGTGCCCAGGGGATCGCTGAGGGCATCCTGACTTCTGACTGCACATCTCACACAGGGATAAAGAGGGGTTTCACTGAGACATTAGTGCTGGAGACACTAGTGAAGAGTAACATCTCAGAGGAACCCAGATTGCTGGGGTAGGTATCTGTACTGCTGCACATGCTGCTTCACAGGGGTGTACAGCCCAGAAAGGAGGTGAGTGACACCTGCCACTGCAAGTGGATACACCTGCCGTCAGCACCAATTACCACCACCTCTGCTGTTCAAACTGACACGTGGCAAAAACAAGTTGGCCAGCCTACCTTTTAAATATAAGACATTTGTATTGAAGGCAAGATGCAAGAACATGGCACTGGTTTCACACAAAGTTGTGGTAAAGACATTCTTTAGACCTGTAGCAAGTCATTTATTCTATTAGTAGCAGATCCCTGTCCACAAATCATAGATAATGGTCTCCTCCACCTTAGCTACTCTGCCAGCAAGGCCAGGGGAGCATCTCATTTTGTGTGCGGATAATGGCTACTGCAATGTATCGGAGTTATAACAAGAAAAATTACGCTATTTAGCTACTTTTGCTGTAGCATACTCCCTGCCAGCCTCTGCCTGCAACTCATTGTCCTGTCTCTGCAAGTAAATACTGTGATAACGTCTAAAAACACAAAACACAGCTGTAGTGAAATATCCGATCAGCTTGCAGCCATTAAACAAACAGAATGCCAGATCTTTCCTTTTGTTTAAAATATCATTACTGGGAACAAGTCATCTCTCTCACTGCCGTTGCGCTTCAGTGCACACATTAGGCTTTTAAACCTGACCTAGTTTTGGCTGGAAAGTTTCACAGAGAGACCCTACAGACAGCATCACCACGCACCACGTTATTTTCCCTGCTAATCAATATATTATAAAAGCTGGAGTGTCTCCTTTTGCTGAAAATGAGGCAAGGCATCAGGAGCCGCAGTATGGTTGGGCTCTAACGCAACTTCTTGTGAGCTGGCTGCACCATTACACCCACTGGCCTCCTGCCTCCCCTCATCCCTTTTGACTTCCCTGATGCTCCACATAGCTAACGAAGTCCACTCTGACCCTATCAACGGCTCCAGCGGCATCACTCTGAAAATGGGAAAAGCCTTACTTTCCCTGAGACAAGCAATGGGGCTTGACACACTGCAGCAGTGTTTGTGGAGCCTGGTGACATTTTTTTGGGTGTTTGGATAAGAAGAGTTTATAACTGAAGTCTGGAAGCTCCTGCCTTCAGGGCTCTGTTTTTTGTTCTGACTATGCTCAGGATTTCTCTCAGTGCTGAGCTGCTTCAAGCATGGCTGAGAAGAGGGTCATGTGCAGGGGACAGGCAAGATGGAGTTCACGGTGAATAATACCTACTTTGCATACATGATAGCTGGAGTGGGTGGGCTCCATCTAGAAACACCAACATCAGAGTGGGTCAAAAATGCATCTGATCATGAACCGAGACCCCATGGAGGCTGCATGAATCCCAAACTGTCACGAGGTGCAATCAGCCTCTCCCTGTTGCTTCATGAGCCACGCAATGGGTCAGCCAATACACAAGGGCGCATGGCTGAGGTATGAGAGTGGACTCTTACTAAGGGGCAGCGCATCTCACATGAAAAGGGAGGATGTAGTGTCTCAGAGCTGTGGATTGTGTAGATCCAAGAGCAGTGGGAAGCAGGAGAGGAGCTGCTGTGTGATCATGAGATTTGGGGCACATCGGACAGAAAGCACTATTTTAAAAGGCTGGGAATCAGACAGAATAGAGAAGCTGGAGGCATTCAGCTGTGAGGATGTTCAGTTTATCCCTGTAAAGAGAACATTCAGAACATGAGGACAGGACAACAATAATAGGAAAGCATTCATCCCACTTCACATCATTTTAGCTGAAGAGGAAAAGGGGCAGACAGTGAAGTAAGGACCATGTTAGAAATGCCTGAACAGAGATCTGAGGGTGAACAGAAGGTGATGGCTGCAGCAGCTACTTCATCCTGGAATTTCTGATGCAGGTGAGGAGGTTACACAGTCTCGCAAAGTCACGGGCAAAAGATAAAGGCCTCCCTATCCTTATACCTGTGCTTGCTAATTTGAACATTTCCAGAAGCCCTTCTCTGGTAAGTGTTCAATAATGAAGCTAAAAGTTGCACAACAACAACAAAAAAATCATTGATTTATATTATATGTCATTAATACCAAGTATTAATGATAAGGGTAAATCATACTGGAATTAGAAGGAGACGTGGAAGACAGTTAATCCTGCTGTACCCCTGGGGTTGCTTTTGTAGAGGCAAACAGTTATATCAGTTACAAACATTCAAAAAACCACAAGTCATCTATCCCCAAATTATTAAATTTTCTTTGCTTCATTGTAATGTTTTTCTTTTAAGAAAAAAAATTTGTTTTGTTTTTAACAATTTGCCACTAACACCGGCAACTTTGGAACTCACGTCCCAGAGCTCCCAGTCCTGAAAACCTTGCCTCTCTAAATAATTGAAAAGCTGAGTTGCTTTTTTAGGAGTCTGTTTTTTTAATGAAAACACACAGATTGCATGAATTCCATGATGAAATCCCCAAAGCCAGCAACACTGACCAGGACTCCTGGAGTCAGGCTTTTATTATAAAAGAAGTGACTGGTTTTCTCAGTATCTCATACCTAAAGTTAATCCCTTGACAGGAGGGAAGGGCGCATGGAAAGAGAAGCAAGACAGGCACAGGCTCATCACTTGCTGTGTGGTGCTGATGCATCCTGAGAGATGATGGGTTTCAGGGGCATAGTGCCAGGAAGCCCAGGCTGAGTCAGCGTCACCTCCAGACGGCTGCATGACATCACACCCCGCTGCGCTAACAGGACATGGAGAGAAATTGGCATGCTTTGTTGGACTGATGTTCTGACGTCCAGCCTTCATGACAACATGTCCTGAGGCGTAATGTAGTATATGCCATAATGAGACACGTTTCATTTGGGACTCTTAATTGTTTTGCAAGTGAACAAGGTCTCCAGGACATAGGACAGACCTATGTGAATAATATCCTGAAAGATGCATCAGACATGATACACTCCAGCAGCTATAAACATCTTTGTCACACAGCATAGAGATTTGCATGGAATTACATAGGGTCTGGTCTGGCACCAGCTGCTTGTTAGCAACCCACATCTGTGGTAGAGCGGCACAGAAGTATTTAAGGGACTATAGCGTCCTTGCTTTCCTGTCTGGATCTAAAGTCTGCAAAGCCTTTCTGCAAAATGTATTCACTTTCTTCTCAATATATGTTTCTTTCCTTGGTTCACTTCATGAACTTACAGGCTGCCCTTAAAATGCAGCTATCAAATGCTCGAGCAATATAAGGGAGAAAAAAAGGAAGAAAAAAAAAAAAAAAGAGAAATAAAATCTGAGTGAGTAAATGGATTTCAAAAAGGGGTGGGAGGGAAGCATTTGAAAACTTCACTTTAAGAAATGCCCTGGCAGTCTCTTCCCAGCAGCAGCGGCGCGGCTGGATGATACATTTGGAGGTGAATGGAGGGGGTGGAGGCGGCGGAGGCGGCAAAGAAAAGAAGAGAAAGTCCTCGGTGAGTTTCCCAAGGCTCCCGCCGCAGCAGAGCCCCCCGCGTCCCCGGTGAGCCCACATCCCGACGGGTCCTGCCGGGACACACTGGCACCTAGCGGCGGCAGCGCCGTCTTCGGCGAGTGACATCTCCGTTAGACATGACAAATCCCAGGGCATGAACAAAGAACTAAATTGTGCCAGAAAGTGTGGCCATAAAAATAGCCGGAATTATGCCGTCAGCCTAGCCACACAGCTTCCAAGTCAGGCAAAAGGGTCTGCAAGTCCTCCACAGGGTCTCTGCAAAAGCAGGGAAATGATGGGATGGCCCAAAGCTGGGATAGCCCTCGCCCTTTCAGACAGAGAGGGAAAAAGAGAGTTTGGCAACATGTTTCACTCCCAGGTTTTCACAGTCCCTGGAAGCATTCCTCAGCGCCACAAACAGGCATAAGTGAGCACAACCCCAGAAATGCCCTTAGGTACCACCAGGTTAAACCAGCCTATCCACAACTTGGTCAAACCAAAACTATGTTGGCCAACAGCTTATGTTATTCTTTATAAGCCACAGAGAACCCCAGCACCTTCCACTGGAGAGGACCACACACTTCAGTTCTCATGGTAGCGCAACAGCCCAAAACTCAGTAATTCCCACCAACTGAGCAAATTGCTGTGTGCCAGTCAGCTCCAACAGCTATACCGGGTTTTGCAACGGGCCCTGTAGCGCATCTTTAAAGGCAGTGTGATAACATTCACAAAGACAAGGACCAAAACTTGTAGTGGAAAATAAATAGCCACCGTGAAACACATGGGATCCTTTCTATTAAATTGCCCGGTATGGTAGACATGCTCACATGAGGTGCTGTCGTCATATGTGTAATTTAAAAATACAGGGCATGAAGATGAAGATCAATCCCACTTTACTCTAAAGAATAGGTTCATAAATGAATTATAAGATTTCTTAAATGATTTATAGCTGTTATAACCATTTTACAGATGAGTAATACATTTTACAAGTCCATCAACAGAAGATTTAATAGATAGGCAATCAATCAGCCTGCATGATAACTAATTAACCATATATTAAAACATCTCTCAGTGTCCTATTAACCCCTAATGCTTTGGTCATGAACACACCCTTAGCACAATCCCAAGTACAAGTGACAAAAGCCAGCCAGCCCTCAAAGATGTTAATCTCTGGCTCTTAACCTACAGCTCAAGGGCGAGGGAGCGCAGCTAACCCGGCAGCCAGCCCCTGAAGGGCAACAGGCTCCTGCTCTTCTGGAGCAGCGGGAAACGCAGCATCTCCCACCTCATTACCCAGATTTCCACTAGCAAACGCTTCTGACAGGGCTCTCTATCATGCGTCCCGTGACTCTGGGACACCGATACTCCTCCTTTGCTCTCTAGAATTAATACTTCACCTCTACCAAAGGCCAACTAGGAGGCATAAAAGCACCTTACTGCCATTTAACAATGAGGAAATGCACTTTTCAACAGTTTTGCTAGACAGCTTTCTAGTCTATTTCCCACACACAGTAAGCAAAACTCTTTACCCTCATCCAATAAAATATGTATCAGAGGAAAGATGACACTCAGCACCCACTGATTCAGGACTATGTCCTGTAAGAAAATAATCTAGCCTCTGCTCCAAGCCCTACATTGAGAAACGGCTATTCAGCGTATGGTTATTCCACTTATTTTATCTGTCAAGGAAAGAGATTGGTGCTAATGTTTCTATAAGAAAAACAAATGTAATCAAACCCTTAGGCCTGTATAGATCCACATGAAATGTCTGCACCAAGTGCAGCCACTGCATCTCTCAGCTGCTGAAGGGTTGCAGGCTCTGTGAAGGAACGTGCTTTTTGATTAGTTTTCAGATTCAGAAAATATTTGCAAATATTTGAAAAAACACAGGTGCAATTTTAAACGCACACATACCCCTTACAATCCTTCTCTTGCATGAGCTTTCAGAGGCCCCATGGGTTACTGGATACTCCTATCCCACAGAAAAAGTTCACATGCTAATTAGCTTTAATCTGGCTGCACTAAAATCTCATTTTTCACAGATTAGTAACCCCTGCTTTATGGCAGTGCTCAGGTAGAACACCACAATACCAAACTGTACTGCTCCCAGTACCTGAGCCAGGTAATGAGCTATGCTATGTATGCTCCGTGGCAACGTGGGGTATAAACATCTCAGCATTTGTGTATTCAAATGACAACAGCAGAGTGGCCATTCTCCACTGCAGAATCAAGATCCTCTAGGGTTTTATCATTGGATGGATCAGTCACTCAGCAAAAAAAAATCACATTCACCATCATCTGCCTTTTGTGATGATCTCTGTGCTTGTGTACATACACAGAGGGGAAAAAAATTCCACCTTCTGTCACTGTAATGTATCCACACTTAAAAGAAATCCCCATCTATTCATTGCCACAGACTGGGGTGGTGCCAGTATTACATTTTACAACACTAGATGTGCAACTCAGCTTCCCAGTCCGACTGCATACTGCTGCCAGCCCGATTACTGAGACTCACATCACAGGGGTTGTATGTAACTTTTTAAAAAACTAAGAAGGAAAGATAAAAGAAGTGAGGCAAAGGCACATAGGTTTAAGAGTTGCTGGATCCCCTTCACGCAAGACACCTTATCTTCCCAGCCAGCAGCCTGTAGGGAAGGCGAGCAGCTGTATACCGCATGAGGAGACAGATTGCCCCAATGAGTGACAAAGCTGATAAACTTGGAAGGCAAATGCACAGCATGAGGAGGAGCAGACCACAGACAAAGGGCTGTTTCAACTCAGCCTGGTTTGGGTGATCCCTGGAGAATTTTTCAGGGCGTGGAGCCGGTGGCTCCATCTCAGCAGCACCGGTTGGATCTGGTGACATGGTCATGGTGAGAGCACCTGCTCTCACTGAAATCAGACACTACTCTCAATGGCAGATGCTTGGATCTTAAATTTTAAAAGCTAGAAAACCTTTCATGGTATATCTCTGCTACTGTATACAACAATTCCTCTCCCAGAATTGCTTTAAAAATCCTTTAACCGCCACTTCATTCAGAAAGATTTCACCCAGCTAACAAATAGCACGTGATGTTCCTCAAGTTAGTTTTCAGGAAAGGACCTGTAACCCAAAAAGGTTACTCTTCAGCTTGCCCCAACTAACGCAGCTCTTCTCTTCCAAGGGGAGCTGCACATCTTTGCCCATAGCTAGCTTTATCTCACAGTCATGACTGCCAGCACCACCAGGTTATAAGTACATCTAGTGACGAACAAAGTTACAGACAGCCCTTTCAATCCCACGCCGTGATCCATTCAGTTATTGGCGCTTTTTGAGGCAAGTAGTTAACAATAACGTGAATTAGTATAACTGTAAATTGCTGGGGGTAGCAGCAGCATAGCTGAACCTAAAGGGAAAAAAAAGCTTTCCTAGTGAGGGACAGCAGATGTTATAAACAAAACTGGACACTTTTGGGCCTTTCTGCTTGTAGTGGACAGAGATAATCTTCAATAACTGATGATTTTTATTTTTACTTTCACAACCAAAATTAAACTAGTCACACAGCAAACCCTCCCAAACCAGGGCATTCTGGCCCACTGATTTTGCAAAACCAGAGCCAAGATTTTGTACCCTCTTCTAACAAGCTCCTCTAATTCGTCTGTGTGAAGAGTCTCTCACATGAATTCCCTGTTGCATTCAGGCTTTATACACATCCTTTCTAATCCTTCCTTCTTTTATTGGGTTTCTATTTTGAGCAGGTTCCTTAGCACTTAGGCAGGCATATAATGCTGTTACTGCCATACCCTTAATTATTCCTTTTTTTCTTTTTTACTCATAAGCACTAATTGAGTCATGATCCCTTTGCAAATATGACTTAACCTGCTGTTCTCCTGCTTGCTCAGGCACCGCAAATAAAAAAGTAATGGCACTGGTAATTAACTGAGGCCTGGCAATATAACTTGCCTCTCAGCCCGTGACGGGTAAAAGTTCAATTGAAAAGTAAGGTGTACAAATGCATATTAAGTGAAGCAGAACTAAGCAGCAATCAGACATACAACAAAAGCATGGGCAGAAGAGAAACTAACCTCAGATATCAAGTTGAAGAAGTTGGAAAAACGTAGGTGAGCTTTAATTTAAAATAAAATAAAATAAAATAAAATAAAATAAAATAAAATAAAATAAAATAAAATAAAATAAAATAAAAAAAGAATTGTTAGTAGTTAGATGGGCGGACAGACAATACACACACATACATTTCAGTTGCATGTGTAAGATAGCATCAGCCTACAGAGGAATGCTTTTTACCTCAGAAAACATTTTTGAAAACTTATAATCAGGTATTCATAGGACACCTTAGCATTGCCTGGCAGGAAAGAAATCAAGAGATCCAATGTACAGAGCATGGTTCGGTCTGAAGCAAGCCAAACTGAAAAAGGTGCTGCTTCTGCATCCACCCTCAGTGGTGTGAAGCCTTTGTAGTCAGAGGAGAACACCAGGTTGCACACAGGCTGCTCCAAATGGGGCAGGAGAGAGAAAAAGCATGCATGCTGAGCAGAAAAATACTTCTAATGGGGAAACACACACAAGCAAGGATGCAAGAGGTGAGAAAAATTATTCCAGCTTTTTACTGGGGAAACCAAACCCCAGGTAGCACAGATGATGAGCATTGTAACTCACCATGGACTGGAGAACAGGCATCATATAGGCTCAATATTTTTTGCCCTCACTCTTAATTTCCTTCGCTATTCCCCTGCAACTATCTCCCTCCTTTCCCTTTACTCTTATGCTATTCATGGGCCAGCTAGAAAACCTTCATGCAGCCAATTTAATAACTCTGAATCCCCATCAGTTATAATCACAGCTGTGGAGTCTAGTGGATGAAGAGGCTGCCTCATATTTCAAAGTTTAATGAGTTCCATTCCTGTTAATATTACACTTCTATTAAAATTCATGGTCATTTTTTCCATTAATTTGATTTGAAAATTAATTCCTTCTAATTTTCTAAAGCATTAACATGACCAGTGACTTATGTAGGTCATCCCAAATGAGTGTCAGTAAAACCTTTATAATGCAACATCTTGTATTCTGTACATCTTGGTAGTGACCCTCCCACAATTTATAACTGGGATTCACCAGGTAGGGAGGAAGAAAAAGGACAATTTTCATAGTTTATGTTCAGAGAATGGTGAAAAATTAACATGATCCAGATGATAAAAAGAGCTGTTGTACAGAGGCAATGCTACGCCTACAAACTGAGAGAGTTCTGCTTCACTTAGTAACAGAGAATAATATATGGGCAGAAAGAGTAAAAAGCCTGGATGTTACACTCTCTTCTCTTTTCTTCTTTTTCTGCTTGAAGACTGCTCAGCATGCCAGAAGGCAATCATGTCCTGCAGGTAAGTGGAAAAAGAAACTAAGAATATTGAAAAGCATCTATCTAAGGCTGCTCACAGTGCAAAAACACCTGAAGCGAAACTGCTGAAAGTTTACCAGGACGATTTTGAAGAACTAGGGTATTGTGGAAGATACATCACACACATAAAAATTATTCAGCCAGTACGGTGCATGTCTACCAAATTCTATGAGAAAACAGCAGAAGCAATAAAGTAAACAAAATAAAGAAGGCACAGAGTCCACAAGTGCCAAGAGGCAACACGGCAGTCATTGAAATGCTGGGCTTTTGTATAATCTCAACAGCTAAATGCTTCAAAGAGTCATCACTGCCCAAAGCTTAACTGGAAAAGAGAGAATGCAAATGTATCTCAATGTTTGATATCAAAAATACATTTGCAGTAGAAGCATTTTTGGGAAGTGTCATGTTCCAGTCTCGGCAGTTCTGACCTACACCTTTCACCAGGACGTGCAGTGTCCTGCGAGCACTGACAGAGGAGATGCAGCTGGCGTCCCACCAGCAGGTACATCCTGCTGCAACTGGCTGGCCAGTGAACTGCAGTCAAAACACAAGAGCTGCTTCGTTGAAGCTTTTTCACAAGGAGGCCCAGTAAAACTGGGTAATTTACTATCCATGCATGGTGACTTGTTAGTTAGCAGTCTCTGAAGTGCCTTCCTGCCCTGGTAACATTCTCTGATAAGAACATCAGTATGACAACTTACCAGTGTAAGCAATCACTGCAGAACCTCTTTGTTCTCCCCAAATAGTCAATAACCCATGACGTGTCTCCTAGGCCTACCTTGCACAAAGCACAGCAAAGCGTAATGCACAGGGCCATATTTCCTTCACTCTCACGCTGATTCATCATCCCACTGCTGCAGTTTAACACAGTACAGGGACTTTTCAGGAATTCAAAGTTAGTCTTGGATATCACTTTTGATGCTGCACATGAATTAGTTGGAACAAATAAAACAGTGAGAAAAACATTATTTTCCTGCTCCAGAGTGTTTGAACTGTGGTACCAGTGCATTTGCTATTACTATGCATACCCTACTTTACACATATTAGAAAGATTCCCATGGAGCTGTTCACAATTTACAGGGAGGAATTCATTTTTTAGCTGCACAAGTGAAAGCTGCAGACACTAGCTGGCAGCTCTCAGAGCTCATTATACATTGCTTCCTCAGCAAAAGAAACAGTTCTGTACATAAACCCGAAAATTTTGGATCACCAAACTCTAGGCACATAGTTATTATCAAATTAACTCATCTAGCTGGAAGTAGCAGTCCTTAAAACACCCAAAGATATCATTACTTTGTTCCATGGAGAGCTAAATTGCATTAAAATCTCAAGGGATGTCCAAATAATTTGCAAAACTGAGATCATCTGAGGTTCAAGGAAACATACAGTATTGTAAAGCCAATGTAAAGAAGGTTTTATAACTCTGATGTTTCCAAGGTCAGGTGGTAGTATCAGTGTGCTCACTGCTCCCTGGTGTAGCTGGAAAAACAAAGGAAAGGCAATCTCCGGCTCTGCTCTTGGTCTAAAGGAATTCAGGGACCACAAAACACTAATCACACTGCTTACTGCAGTGCCAGAAGGAACTCAGATGCTAGAATGACGTATGACCCTGTACAGAATAGAATAACAGTGCTTTATGAAGATATAAAAAAGACAAGATCCCTCCCCCAATCTAATTCTTTGAAAACTTTGGAGTCTCTAAACACAAATGCATTGCCCTCCACTGCACACACAACTACTTTAAAAAGCAATTATTATTCACAGACAGAAACCTGAGCAGTTTGGGAAGAAAAGAATCAGAACAGTTGGCAAAGAACTGAATTTATTATCTTGTTAGGAAAAGAAAAAGAGAGAAAGAGAAAAAGAGAGAATGAGACCATACAAATACAGCATATAAACATTTCAGTATTCAAATTCAAGAATTATCACGCATTTATGTTGATGTTAATCACTGTCCTAAGTGATTAACTGATGAGTACAGCTCTTCTTTTAACTGTCTGGAAAAGAATCTAATGACTGAAAATTCTATGTTCAGTTTTATATGATCTCAAACATTCACTTTTGGGATCTTTTTGAAACATAATTTAGGAAAATAAATGATGTTACCCTTTGACTCAGCCAAAGGTTCTAAGCTGTGGCTCAAGCAGACATTTAGAACATCCACTCCTGTTGTTTAGAACATCCACTCCTGTTGTGTGTTATTCCCTTTCCAAACCTCACTTAGGAGAGGTTATTACTTCTACCTCTGCCCTGCAGTGAGGCAGAAATAAATGTGCAATACCTTGTGATAAAGACTGCTTTTACTTCATTTTCACCCTCAACAGTGATGTAGAACAACCAAACGTCAATGAGACCTCCAATACAGAGCAAAAATCAGGATGACACCCCACAGTTCCACCCAAGAACCTCCTGGAATAGTCATTCAGAAGGGTTTCAACTGCCTGAACATAGGCATAAAGTGCCATTTTAGATGCCCTTAAGTACGTGAAACATCCACATGGGACTGACACCCCTGACATGACACTACAAATCCACAACCTTCTGGAGAAGCAGCTAGACTACAGCAGATGGAGGTCATCTGAAAGGGCACTATGACATCTCAATTTTGAAAACTGGGTCCCATCCCCTGTATTTTAAACCTGCTTTCAAATGCAGTTTACCCAGAGCACATCTGCTTGCTGCTGTATGTGTGATTCACATCATGTACTCTCTGACTGCATCACTTTAACTATAACAGTTCTATCTGCCCTGATTTTGTCCTATGGCAATTTTTAGTCCAGATGAAACAGTCCTGTGAAGAGATCTTTTGACTCTACTATGAAAGAATTATTAACTTCATTCACTATTTTTCCAAGAAGAAAAATTTAGAAGACTCATTCTCACAGGTGCTAGTAGAGCCACATGACACTGCCAACATCCTATATGTTTTTCCCTTTCAAGTCATCAGCTTGAATCCCATTCAGCTCGAGAGGGTGGTGTGGCTCAATCCTGAATGAATTTCTCTTAGTCATGGTTATGTGCTGGAAAAGATTGGAAAAAGTAGAATGCAATACAAGTTTTTCCTTAAGCAGACTGACACCATCCCTACCGACACCAGAAGGACCAGGGATAGAAGGGGCCAGGGTGAGCCAGCCTGCGCTTCTCCATACCACCAGACAGCCAGGTATTAGCAAGGGCAAGAGATCACAGGCTTTCTGATGTAAGAATTCATCCTAAGCATGTGCTTTGGTTGCTTCAGAAAGTCGCTGTGACTACACGTACCTGACCCACAGGCACGATGACACTGAAACTGTTCCCGCTTCTCGCCCTTCCCCAGTAAACTGCATTTGGTCAATAGCAATACAGGGACTCGGTTACACTGAGTGTACTCTAGTTCATATCATCTGCTGTGTATTCCCCCGTTTCCAGCACACAGCTGCTCTCTATAATTAATAAGAAATAACAGCAGAATGCTTAGCTGAGCTAAACTCTTTGCAAGTTGCCCATCAGCCCTGTTTACTTTCATTTAGTGTCATCATTACACTAGAAATACTTTTGGTCCAAAGAGACAGGAAAGAAAGGAAAGGAAAGGAAAGGAAAGGCAGCACTCAAGCATCCTTGTCCCAATTTGCCTTGGGGCAAGGCACCACTTCTGCTGTGTGTTACGGGCTGTACCACCGGCACCGGTGAAGAGCTCTGCTCTGCCTACACCCAAGGGAAGCAGCAAAGCCACAAA
>JAOXNO010000013.1:73890130-73912785 GCA_028565335.1 Limnodromus scolopaceus | reverse complement strand
GTGTTACGGGCTGTACCACCGGCACCGGTGAAGAGCTCTGCTCTGCCTACACCCAAGGGAAGCAGCAAAGCCACAAACACAAGATCAGCATTTTTTAAACATAACTCAAATCATCATTTCTGGGTTTATTTCCAAGGGAAACAGCTACAATGCATTAGAAGCACACTCAGACAGGGAACACTGATAGTACAGTAACCTGAAAAATTCATGTTCAGTAACAGTTAAAGTGACCTTACTGGAAGTACTGATGCAGTCAGTTCTGTATCCCATCAGCTCAGCTGGTTGCAGTCAAAAGGAAAAGAGGTTAGCAATACTCTAAAGTAACTTCCTTACTGATCAGAAAGCATGAGATGCCTGGTTGTACACAGCAAGAAGGGACAACATCTGCAAATGAAAGAGGAGTCAGAAGAGTTCTTTGATTTTTTCTAATTCTCTTTTTTTAATTTTAAATGTTGTAGCAATGCTATTTGGTAACAGGTCCTGGGATCCTCAACGCACAGAGCTATCCACCAGTTTTGCTTTGACTCCTGTCCCAGCATCCTTTCCATCAACTCAAACCTGTTGCATTATGATGATTATTATTGTTGTTGTTGTTAAAATGTTATCATTACAGAAAGCACATTCTTTCCTTGAACACTACTCTGTCTCGATAGGAAAAAATGAATTATTTAAATTCTTCATGAGAAAAACCTCACCCAGTTACCAGATGGTTTCTCCTAAAATTTCATCTACACTACAGTTTCCTCAATGTTGGGAATCAGTTTTTAAACACAAGTTTAATTTGGTTAATTGGTTCTTACAGTATATGCAAATAGCACTGCTCTAAATATCCATTTTTCTAATCAAAAACGAAGGGACAGATTCACAGGGGAGAATGCCCTGCACAGAAGCAATTAATAAAAGGCAAACATTACGGTTGCTTTTATTGACTTCAATAGCAGCTGGTAGGTGCTGTCTTTCTGATAACCAGGCAACCCACTGAAAAATAAGATGAGAAGAATGAACTTCAGGAATTCGTTTGTTAAGCTTTAACTGAGGGGGTGTATCAAGAGAACATAAAAGTCTTCTTCCAGTCCCAAAACAATGTATTATTTGAAGTTAAAACTCAACCCCATTCCAGTCTGTGAAAAACTGTATTTACCTATTCCAGCTTCATTTTTTCCCCACACAGAGGGCAAAATCAGGATTCTTTCCTGTTTCTTGCATTACTACTCATATCACTGGTGTGTGTGGTGAACTCTGGCTCTTGGGCTGGCATCACAACATGGAAGTGACCTTGACAGTAGGTTCCTAAGCTTCAATTGCAATTTAGCTCTAATGAGGGCTAAGATATTATTAGCTACTGCAATTTCAAATCTTCAGAAACAAAATGATCACGCAGCTGAGTGTATTGAATGCTGACAATCATTTCCTTTCTGGTGATTAATTAAGTAGCTCTTAGAGCACTAAAGGCACACTTAAGAGGTATTTAAAAAAAAAAAAAAATCAACTACCCCTGCAGCTTGTTTGTTTCCTAACACTACACTCTTGTCTTAGGCTGCTTTCTCTAAGGAGGAGAGGACATGTCTGTTCAACTGTAATTCACAGGAGGCTCTTCACAGCTGGTACAGGGAGCTGTAAAATGCCTTCTGTTTCGCTTTCTTACCTCCTCAGACAATACTTCGTGCAAAACAGGTATATGAGAATATGAACTATGGGAAGGGCAATATCTCACTGCAGAAAAGGGAACATAAAAGTGGAAGAAAACATCCAAAGAGATGAGCATTCACTAATGAGGAGCATTGCCAGCAGTTATTCAGTGGGAGCTTACCCAGTTGCTTACTTACTGTCTCTTTTAGTTAATTCCTTCCTACTATGCAAGAGGACTTTAACTCTCTGAATGAGATGGGAAACTATTTCAGATGAGTAAGAAAAGAGAGGCACTCAGTGAAGCTGATCATTGTTTAGTGTGGCTTATTATATCCCCACAGCACTATGAGGAAATCTAGGCTCCAGTTCACAAACCAGCAATGCAATGCAAAGATGCTGTGAAGCCATTTATCAAGGGCTATGCATCAAACCAGTGGCTGAGCCCAGAAGTGTAGAATCCGAACTCAGATCTTTTCACCCTGCTGGGAAGGATCTGCACCCCTAATTGCAGCTCACCTCGGTAGGAGATGATGATGATGCCAAAGCCAGTGTGAAGGTCAGTCCGTAAATAATTGTTAAAAGGTCTATCCAACCACACACACAATCGGTGGAGTAAAAGAAATGCTGTGAGACGCCTCCCCCTACTCTGAGAGCGAGGAAAATGTTGTTCTTTAACTCCCTGTACTAAGACAGCATGGGTCTATTCATCAGCCGCAGGGAGCCTAGTCTGTATTTAGGAAATGGTATTTATAATGCAGTACTATACTCTATGTCAGTTCCCAGAGGACAGTCTGTGCCGTCTCTGTTGCTCTAGTGAAAGTGAACAGCTGCTTTCTAGATTTCCCAAAGCCCTGGTGTAAAATAAATCCTTCCCTTTCCACTTAATTTTAAAGAGCAACGATGGCTGGGCAGGGAATATATGAGGGAGAGGAGCAAAAGCAAGGAATTAATTGTTTTATATCATTTTGCTTTTGTATTATCTGTAAAGTAAGCATTTAAACTACAAAATTGACCAAACTAAACTAGCAAAACTAAAAGTACCATTACGGGTGCAAGACAGTAGCAGCCACAAGGTACAAACATCACCTCCATCTTCCCCTCCGTGAGCTATTTTCACCCTTCCCTATTGCACAAAGTCTTTACTAAAAGAAAGAAAAAGGAATCTGTAAAGTGAAACATATTTCATGCAAGAGAAGGAAAGAAATTGAGAGTAAACAATATACAGATTTGCTTCAGTTCCTGTAAGATACCCTTCATAGCACTAAGGCCCAGACTGACTTCTTGTTTCCTTTTCACTTCTTATTTTTAGCAGGTTTATACAGTTCTGCTGACTTAATAAACTGCAGACAAAAATCCAGTTTACAAAGCAGGAGAGCCAATTCTTTAATCTAAAGAGGTCACAAAACTAGTCTCAGGGTTACCTTACATTATTTTCATTTCTGTACATGAGGGACTTTAAAATTCAGTCTTTTAAAAGCTGAGACAAGTTTTTACATTCTTCCATTAAGAAAGATGAAGGTGGCAGCTCCTTGATATTTTTGCCCCCTTACTATTTGTCCTACATGTTTTTAAGCTTTACTCTGAGTCCTCTTTTTAGAAAGAGGTGTTGGTATCCAGCCTAAGACACACTGGGGACGACAGCAAGAGCAAGCATACTTCCGTGTGTAATGATTATGGGGAGACGATTTCTGATGCATTTTAGTGGTTACACCACCCATCTACCTTCTCAATCATCATTGACTGCTTCAGCTTACACAAGCTTATAGTTACAGTGCTGCCCTTTACATTCAGGCAGTTTTACAAATGAATAGCATGTCTGATAGAAACGTGCCCTTGCCTAAACTTCAACTGGAGTTTAGTAGCACACTGCTGTATCTCCAAATGCAATTACAGTTTAATGGAGTGATATCTCATCTCTCATTTCCTAACTAGAAATAAGAAAAAGTAAATAAATAGTAACATGTATACGTCTATACACCCACTCTGCTCTCTCATTTATGTGTCTGCATTTATGCACATGCACATACACCCACAGAACTCACATGCACAAACTGTAGATCATACGTATTTATATGTACATCAATTTAATGTCCTCTCTTCTTTAATCAATTATCCATGATAATCCATTGTATTCCCCCAGGTACTTAGTCATCAAAGCCACTTTAAACCTCTTCTTGAAGATCAAATGGCCCTTTAATCCATTTATTTACAGTTTACTGAGTTATAGAAAATTAATCAGGATCATAAGTTAGCCACTGCAGCAAGACTCTTCTGAAGCCTGCTATCATTACAAACTTATTTCTCAGAGAGCCAACGGGATGAGGGAAGAAAGGAACAAATCTCCTGACGTCTGTTCCTCCCAACAGCCGCCGTCAACGACTGCCTCACTCTGATCCTTGTTTGATCAAACTGTACTCCTCAAATCCATTTAAATGAATTAGCACTACTAAGGTAACAGAAGAGCTAATTAGTTCAACTTTGTAGTTAAGTTCCTCATATATTGTCTTCTGGTGTCTAGCAAGCTGAGCTAGATGTTTTCCTTCTGAAGTTTGTTGGGCACAATAATGCGTGCGTGAGAAAGATGTGAATTACACGAGAGACCACGTTTCTTTGAACTCTACTAAAGTTTCTCTTTATTGTTCCATGTTTTCATCCAAATATTCACTTCCTCACACACAGTTCTGTATAGTAGAATACTATACAGAATGAATATTTAATGGCCAGCTTTCTGGGTATTATCAATACTGAACCACTATAATCACCCATTGACTAGATGAGGTTCCATAAATTTGGGGCCCAACAGCAATTATTCCAGATTCACATGTGAGCTGTGCATATTCACACCAATTATCTACAGCAGTAGAGAAACTTAACCACCAAAAGTGATACACTGTGAGCACCTGAATGAATTTTGTACTAATTCTGCAAAACCCTATAATATTCTTAATAGTTATGTTACATACATATGCAAACACAGACACAGTAACCCCTGAAATGCTGTTACTGCTTTTAGAAGTTGCACTAACAGAGGGAAATAAGAAACTATAGCTGTCAAGACGAGAAAGTGAACAGAAGTGCCATTGCCAACTGTTTCTGTTGGAGGTGTTGAGGTAGACCCAATGATGTTTCACAAAATAGAATTAACTGGACTGGGAGGAGAACTAACTTCCTATTCTTCCTTTCCTCATAAATTCAGTTGCACAAATTACCAAGACTTGTTTTGCTTCTTCTCCAAAGAAGGTATCACAATCATGACATACATTTGCCAAGTGTATATAGTGTAATAACATAGACATACTAAAGCTTTTCTGTTATTGTAATCAATCCACGTGAGGAGATACCACATAAACCTTTTCTTCATCACAGGATATTTAGTTATGAAGTCACCCCACTCAGAAACTATTCACATCACTCAGTTTTTTTGACGTGGTGCCTCCAAACAGCTTCACAAATGCCCTCTTCATTTTCAATTATTTCTGTGGGTAAGTGATAATTTTATCAAACTAGAACTTTGTCATAGAGTCATAGAATCATAGAATTGTCCAGGTTGGAAGGGACCTTTAAGATCATGTAGTCCAACCATCAACCTAACTCTGATTAAAAAAAGCCATCACTAAACCAAGTCACTAAGTTCTATGTCACCCCGTCTTTTGAATGGTGCCTCAACCACTTCCCTGGGCAGCCCGTTCCAATGCTTAATAACCCTTTCAGCATAAAAATTTTTCCTAATATCCAATCTGAACCTCCCCTGGCACAACTTGAGGCCATTTCCTCTTGTCCTGTCACCTGTGACTTGGGAGAAGAGACTGACCCCTGCCTCTCTACACCCTCCTTTCAGGAGGAGTTTCAGTTGTAGAGAGTGATAAGGTGTCCCCTCATGCTCTTTTTCTCTGGGCTGAACAACCCTAGCTCCCTCAGCCTCTCCTCATAAGGCTTACTCTCCAGACCCCTCACCAGCTTCATTGTCCTATCGTTGTAGGGTAACAGTCCCATACTGACATATAACATCTATTTATTTTACTTCTATTACACCAAATAACCGTGGAGTAAGATCCCATCTGAAAGACAATGTGGGTTTGGTAGTACTATTGCTGAAAAGCTGCAGTCTGGCTGCTCCTGAGAACAGTGTGTTTCTGTGCTACAGCTAATTCTCAGCCAGGCTATGTGCTAAAGTACACTTCTGTGTTGTGGTGCGTTTTTTTTTTTAATTACACATTTTCATAAATAATCTAGGTTCTGACAGCTCCTGTGTCCTAAAAATTGTATTGATAAATAAATGCTATTTAGGCAACTAGACTGCTTGGTATTCATTTAGTAGAATTATTGAATAAAGGCACTTGAGCCAAATCAATAGGAGGATATCAGAAGGAGAAAATTAAAATAGATCCTCCTAATTTAATGTGACAATTTCCTCTGGTTCTCTGCCAAGAAAAATTGTACCGGCTTGTATTCTTGTACAATCACATATCAATAAGCATCTATTAGTAAGCCTGGGCATTTAATTCTTATTTCACATATTTCAGTCTTCTGCTAGAGAGGTGCTATCAAAGCATGTGGCATCCGCATCAGAAAACCTAATATTACCTTTCCTTGCACTGATGTAAATCTTCAGTAATACAGTTAACTCCACATAAAAAGTTATATAGGGGAAAAGAAACTCAAGCCTAGTCAATAGAACATTCAGTACCTTATCCCTTTTTCCTGATTACAGACCTACTTTATAATCACCTTAATCATCTCTCAAAATACTACAGTTACCAGGGAAGACAGTCAGCTACAGACACAACAGAGCCTTTGGGAAGGATTCAGGCCACTGTTGCGGTTTCCTTGATTGTATTCACCTTCAGCACGGAGAGCACAGCCTGTGAATCATGCACTGGGTCTCAGCATGCCAGCATTGCCCCTGAAGTACATCTGCAGTTTCTCCCTCCATTCTCCCTATTTCCAGGTTTCCTTCCTAAGCTGCTCCCTCTAAAGCCAAAGGTCCATAGCAGTACTGAAAAAACATTTTGGGCAAAAAGCTAGGCAGGCCTCACAACTCTTCATAAAAGTACAGTAAATAGAAAAAGGATGGAAATCTTATGAATTGGAAGATTTGGGCAACTTCAAAGAGGGAATTAGATTGGCTTTTGCCAAAAATGTACAATATCAAGTACAATATTCAGAGCATGCTTAACCTCATACCCTTCATATCCTAAAGGATCTCAATACAGGGTCTCATAAAATCATCCTTAATGGACTGTGTAAGCATTTTTCAGCAGAGTGTCAAACAGCTCTGCTATGTGTTTTTCAGTCTTCCTTCTGCATAAGGAAAGAGCTGTGTGTGCATTTCCCAGACAGGAGCAGGAAGGAAAATAATGCAGCACTTTACCTGCACTGAAACTCCCACCAAAATATGGATTCTCCATGCTCCTCACTATAATGGATTGCTGCATAGGATAAAATCACTGGGGTCTGCATATACTTCTCTCTCCTCCCAGACACCTATGTGGAATTCGAAACAAATCATACAATACATTTTCCAGTGACCAAAAGATGGCAGTGTTTCAGAGCATTACACGTATCTGTGTATGGTTTTGGATAGTCTTACCTATCGTCCTCATAATGGTAAAGAAATCAGCTAAATTGTGAATCTGTAATCCAATCACAGGGAAATGAACAAACTGGTTTTATGGCATTGGCTTACCAGGTGACCTACAAAACCATAGTAACCAACTGCAAAAGCTACTAATGTGCTCTGAACATTCCTCAAGACTAGGAAGCCAAAGCCAGGTCCAAAGTTATATATATATACTTGTAGGATAGATGTGTATCTCTGTGTGTGAGTAAAGAATAGGTTTCAGATTAAAGGCTATATATTAGAAAGCTAATACTTTAAAAGCTTTAAAATACTTTAAAGCTAAGCTTCACAATAGAAAGGCTGTAAGAGCTCACTCTGTTGCATGGTAACCAAACACAGGGAGCGAAAATCATGCATATATCTGTGAAAGTGCTGCAATTTGCTTCCAGTTGTGCAAATCACCTGAGAATCTACCAGCTGCACCTTTTTAGTCTATATCAGTATCATTGTAGCGTGGAGATAAGACATCATTATAAAAGTGCACTTTGGTTCTCCGTCCCTTGACAAGGAAAACTCTTGTTTCCACCATCAGTGTCTGTACTCCTACAACATTTATGGAGAAGTCCCTGCCCCTCAAACGACTGCAGAGAACTGCAAGCTCATTAAGCCTATTTAATTGTCCTGTCACAGTTAGATTTCAAAGGTTTGGGAAGTTACATGTGTTTCAGCAAGCTGTGCCCCCCAGTCTCCTATAGACATACCAGCACATCAGGGAAGTGTTGAGTAATGCAAGTCTACACAAAGGGCCTACAGAAATCTTGCAGAGGCATTCCTCATCTTGCTGTGTAATTGCTTAATTCTGTTTCCAGCTTCAGAAGGAAGCAGAGAACCTGCTTTCTGTCTGTACTCATTTCACAGCTTTGTACATTTCTAAGCTTCTCTGTTCCACACCAGTTTTCACTGATACATCATTAAGCAAAGATCTTAATGATGTGTCAGTGAAAAAAGGAAACATTTTTTCCTGTATTTTCTGCAGTTTCAAAACTCTCACTACTCCATTTAGTCATATAATTTCTTCAGATTTTATCTTGTCTTCATTGACTTTCTTCATTCTACAGCCACCAGCTCACGCGAGGGCAGTACACAACGCTCCTCTTAAATGTGCCCGCTGTTGTGTTTCCTGAAATGTCTGCAGTCTCCTACATCCCACTAAGTTTACACTTGCAGCAGTAGCTATCTGGAATCGTCCTTGGATGTAACCTTCCCAATTCACTTTTTTTTTTTTTTCTTCATTTTACAGAATAAATCTGCTCTGGGGATGCACTGTGTTTTTATGGTGGAAAGAGCATTTGTCTGTAAGACCTGAGGTTATCTGTTCCTGACATCGGAAGACTTAATAGTAAGGAGGCAAGTAACTGGAGGAGGAGGAAAAAGACATTATAGCTAAAAAACTGAAAGAGAACCTGAAGAACAGTATCCAATCTCTATCTCTGCTGCTGGATTTCCTTTTGATGCTACTGGCTTTAATATTTGGGTCTCAGTCTGCAGTTAGTAAAAAGTGCACGATATTATCCTCTCTACTTGAAAGATGCCCTCATGCTCACAGAAAACGGTCTCCTGTGACTTCAGTGCAGAATATTGGGTGTGGTCAAAATAAAAATAGGTTTAAATGAAACAATTAATTTGTTTCCTTCTGCAAAGAAACGACAGCCAGAGCTCTTTGAGGTTAAAGAGTGGCTAGAGCAAACAGCCAAAACATTGAAGCAGTTTAGCAGGGGTTAAAATTCAGTTGGAGGACAAGATAGTTATAAAGAAAGTTATCACCTGCTTCAAAGTGACTTTATATTCCTGGAATGGCTGTGCTGTGCTCATTATCTCTACAATAGTATGATGTTACAAGAGAGCTTTCTCTTCAATCCAGTTGCCTTGTTCTTACAGAGAAATAACAGACATCTGGATGTACCCACTCCCTCCCTTAATGGAAAATGGCAGATCACCTTTGAGAGCCTGGGAACAGACAGATAAATATACTAATCTACCTCTTCACAGCTGCCTAAGAGGTAAAATCTCTGTGAAAAGATGAGACGAACTAGAAGGGCTCCCTTCTAACTAGACACAACCACCACCCAGAGAAGGATGGAAGAAGCTACTGCTGGCCTCTCAGGCTCATCTTTGCTGGACCTTAGTACCCTAAAAGAAACATTTTCATTTCATTGATCAGCTTGAAAGAGCACTGGGAAAGGGAATGGCCCTAATAACTTGGCATTGCAGAATGATAAAAAGACCAAAATGAAATTACTAGTAACAGCAGAGGCACTGGGAATATACACTGTCCCAGCAGACCCAGCTTCTTCTCAGACCAGCCTACCCTGTATTGCTTCCTTCGGCCAGTTAGTTGGGGCCAGTGACCCTCCACTGGTTTCTCTAGAGCTCAGCCAGCTTCCTCCCAGAGAAGCATGAATGTCGGAGACCTTTTACTCATCTTCTCACACTGGTAGAAGATCAGCAACAATTCCAATCCACAGCATCCAGAGATTAAATGCAAAATGATGTTAGGAAAAATTTTTTACTCAAGTAAAATTATGGTCCATCTATTGTTTCCCATCCTGTCTTTCATTTAGCATCTTTCAGCATCAACAAGGTTTCTGGTAATCCAGTTTGTCTGTAGTTTTTATGCTACTGCCACTATAACCCCCATCCTTATCTCAACACCAAATACTTCAAATATGCATTTTCGAAGTAATCTCACTGGGGAAAAAAAACCCAACAAACAAACATGGCAGTTCAAAGAAAGCACAAATCTCAGAAAATCAAAGGTGTGCCACTGCCTCTATATCAAGAATTTTTGATTAAACATGAAGTGCTCACATTCCAATTATTCTTTTACTCCTTGGGTGATATTTTAAAATCTATAATACCACATCAGAACACCCAAAACAGAAAGACAGGAAAATCTATATTTATGGGAGGAACAGCAGTTAGTGATTGTGCTTTCATTCCTTCCTGGGGACCAATACCTAATTTTGCCATAATAAATTCTCCCATTTTACATCTCCCTATATCAGTGTTTACATGACATGACGTTTCTCATGTATCTGCCATGCCACAATACTTGTAATCATATTCAACACACTATTTATTGTATACAGTGCTTTACATAGTGTATACATCACCTCATAAAATATTGGAAGATAGGATAAAATAATGCTGAATTGTTTAGCATTTCTTTGCTGCAACACCTCCCACATAAAGCACACAGAAAGAGGCCACTGTGGAAGTGAAGTTCACATTTTCCCAGCAGGAAAAGAAAAAAAAAAATTTTTTTCTGCTTACCCTACCCTGTCCCTCACCGTACAAACTGCAGCTCCAGTGATCTGTTATACTCTTAACTTCCACACTACCACATGTGCTTTCACAGTCTATCCACTTCATCCAAAAATTCTTCCAGCTTTTGCTCAACTTCAGAAGAGCAGAGTTTTCTCCTGTAGTCACCCTCATTTCTGATTCCAAAACACCGGCAGTATTTTTCAGGGCTACATACGTGGTGAGTCAAACACTATAGAGCATTTCTTTTCTCTTCTGACAAAAGTTATTAAAACATTCTCTCATTTTTACCTTCATTGCGACCTTTTTCCTTGTTTCTCATCTTCTACCTCTACACAACCTCTTTTTCATCCCCCCAAACCACATTGCACAGCAACACAAAGACACTGCCAGAACGGTGTCTCTCCAAGAAGCTGCTTTTCAGAACCACATCTGCCCTCCTGCCAGACATGATTCGCATTAGCATCAGTGCAAGCTTTGCTGCAAAGTGACTGCAGTCCATGGTGCACAAGCTCTCCATCAGCCGGGGGAGTTTCTGGTGGTTTTACAATGCAGTTTTGTTTAGTTTATTGGAGGTGCAAATTTATTTCACTCGTTTGTCTTTTAATAAGAACGAACTGTTCTTTTTATCTTTTTCCAGTATTTTTTACTGTTGTTATACCATCAAAAATACAACTTTCTGATAAGTCTGAGCTAAGACACCACAGATACACATCACCTAAGCGACTGCAAGACTACAAGAAGGTCAGGCTGGATGGGGTTCTGAGCAATCTGATCTAGTTGAAGATGTCCCTACTCATTGTAGGGGAGTTGGACTAGATGATCTTTGGAGCTCCCTTCAACCCAAACCATTCTATGATTCTATGAAAAGAATCAGGAGACGCCACTGAGGCATTGTGACTGCCAGGCTGCAGAAAAAAATAGGAGGAAGATGTCATTTCTCAGTTGAGTACATAACATCTGATTGAGCTATAGCATCTGTCTAGGAAAAACACCTGTGACAGATTGCAAAATATACATGATATTATGTTTATTAATTTAATGTATTGAATGAAGTACATAAGTAATAACCAGGATGTTTTCTTTCAAGATTTTTTTTTTAAGTTAGCTATTTATAACTGTAGTAAGTGCACCACTTGCTAATAGTCCATAACTATATACATTCTTGGAATATAGTTCTTGTTCAAGTAAATACAGTAATTTTCTCATTTCAACCTTCAGTATCACTTAGACTCTCAGCTTAACAAGAATAAGCCCTGTCCAGAAAGGTGAATGCAGTCCTCTTGGGGTCATCTAACTGGAACAGTATTATCCTAGCAGACAGCCAGCTGTTGTAACAAATTCATTGACTTTTAATGACTTTTTGCCATAGTAAACCCACAGAGACTCAAGACATAAGAAATATCCAGAAAATGCTAAGAAAGAGTAAAGGTAGCACTAACTGTTAAGTAAACATTAAAAAAAGTGATCTCTCAGACAAAGAACTGAAGGACGCTTACTTAATCCATTGAATGTCAGGAGAAATTGTTTCAGGAGGATGAAGAGAGTGCTGCATCCAGATAGGTATTGATTTCTATGGATCTGTAGCACTCCTGTACTGTTTAAAGTTGTGTATCTGTGCTTGGGAAGTTCCTCTGCAAATCCCATGTTCCTTATTTCAACTGACACGAAGCTCCCAAAGGGATTAAATTGTAAGCTGGAATGTATATACTTTAGGATGTATCAACATTTGAGATGCAGTAAAGCGATTAGAAAAAAAAAGATGTGCCCTTGAAAGAGCATTTGAGGAGCTCTACGTCATGAAGAGTGGAGTGAATTCAGCTCGAAGAACACAGCTCTACTACAGGATTTAAACACCAGGTCCAAATAACACAATCTGGTCACCATCCACTAGGGAGGCTCAGCCAGACCATGACAAAATTCACAGGCAGCAGATCACAGAAAACCCGCTCTTTGATGACAGATGATGAAAGGACATGCAGAAATTTCTAGCAGAATTATGCCTGAAGTAGAAAATAGAGACAAGGAAGACAAGGCAATAGGTCCCAAGATTAGGAATCAAAGGGTCTATATTCTCAGGGCTTTGGCATTGTGTCACATTAAGAATGTTTTCAAGTCACTCTTTATTCATTTGACTCAGTTTCTCCTAAATATTAAATATGAAATATAAAACAGAAATCATCAAAACTAGATGTATTTTCTCTTATTTAATAGACAAAGCAGTGGAATGTAGTGATACAGTAATTGTTTGCAACGCAAATTTGAAGCAAATTTGTGAGGTTTTATAGGTACTTTACAACCCCAGACTAAAGAGCTCCCAAGCACACACACCTTTTCACTTACAGACTCGAGGGAGAGCAGCCCTTTCGCGCCCTGCGGAGACCGCTTTTATAGTATTTGTGGTCTCAATGTCTTCTTAACAACAATCCCTTCTTACAAATTATTCTATCAGTTATTCAGAAATAAATATAAAATAGTCACTGCATATAAAATTTGGTGAGTGGCACAATAAAATAAAGTACAGAGTGCCATGCCCTCCTGTCATAACAACCTATGCCTTACACACTTGAAGGACTCAGGAAAAAAAATCTCATGGCCGCAGTGAACAAACAATTCCATGCAGACTCCCATACAGTAATAAAAGCAGTTGATGAGATGCCTTGATCCATAAAGAATAGAGTCATTAGGAGGAAAAGGAGATGACATTGCCTCAGTATATCATGCAGTTTATACTAATCCCAGACAAACATATACAGTTCTTTCGGCCGGTTTTCTTGAAGGCTTTTGAAAAAATGGGTGCAAAAAATAAGGTAAAATACTATCCAGTAGCTTAAGAGAAATTTAAACAAGAAATTAGGTACAAGATTTGTTGTTGGTTCTCTTTTTATAGTGATAGCAAATAACCATTCCATTGTTCTTATGAAGTTAGGAGGACTGGATGACTGTTAGGGCTATGTATGTTAGTTATCTTCAAAGATCTTCAAAGCGAGCAGCCAGGGCCAGGACAGTTCTTTTGCAGAGGGGAGATGGGTGTAATAATGACTTTCTGCAGAGTCTCATCCCATCTGGCAGATGTTGGTACTTGGTGACCTCATAGAGACTCCCAGATGACACACGGAGGTTAGGAGTGCACAGCAGGAGGAAATCCCAGAGGTGACTGTAGCCTTTTGCACACCTCCCTTTCATTATCTTTCCTTAACAGATTTACAGCCCTTCTAAATTCACCCAGCAGAGAGGATGCCTCCCAGGCATCTGTCTGTTTACAGGGTAGCAGTCAGATTTCCACCACATAAAATATAAGAGCTCCAGTGACAGTTTGGAAATTGTTGATTGCGTTTGCCTTCCACCAGCTGGTCTTTGGGCATAAAAACACCAGGTGAAATTGGGTGAGCTATCTCCTTCTGGTCTTTTCCTCTTAGCATCATCGGTACCTTTGGGAGCCCTCTTTTTCCTTCTTCTCTTAAAGAATTTCACAATACTGTGTTACCTGTCCATACAAACAGACAAATGTCTGTCTTCATTACACTTTATCCTATTACATCAGTAGAATCAATACATAATGACAAGACATGTAAGCTGTCATCATAAATTGATGGGTTATGTGATAGGACACTATAATCTCAAAATATCTATTAATTTATGTAATCTTTCAAGGTGGTTGAGGGAGGAAAGTTTAGAGCAGACATCTAGGAGTCAAGAAACAAAGAAGAAATAAGAACATTCTTTTACTACAGAGTATTTAATGCATCTCTCTTCTTTCACGTTAAAACACTCAAAGCTGAGAAAGTGTGTAGAATCACAACAGAACTTGAAGTGTGTGATTCTGGCTGCAAGTATACATCTTTACTATTTGGGAAAATTCCTCAGACAACAATAATTTTAAATTCTTGTTATCTTTTTGAACAAAGCATCAGAAAGAGCCAAGGAAGTATGTTGACACCAGAGAGGCCTTGTCACACAAGGAAACAAATCAGGCTGCTGTGGCCTCAATGCCTTTCTGACCTGAGGATCCAAAAAGCTCCTCTCCAGACCCCAAAAATTCTTCACAGGATGCCTGGAGACTGTCTCTCAACTTCAATTCATAAATCCCTTGCAGGGCTTGGTCACTTGATTTGCCATATTGTACCAAGCATTCATCAGCCCCCTTTGAGGCAGATTTGAGGAGAAGCAGCAAGACGACAGAAAAAGAAGGGATGAAAGAGCCTGTGATCACTGAAATATTCATGCCTCCACCCAAAAGCACGTTTATTGAGCCCTGTGATTAGCAAACATCTCTGAAACTCTCTGGCAAAGGGTACTTTCCCCATCTTCCCCTATTGCTATTAAAAGCAGAGTTTCACAGAGCTCAAGGCAAGAGTGGACCACTATGTTCTTCTCCCCTATGTTGAAGCAGCACCTGTACCAAAGCTAAGTGTCTTAGCTAGAAGGATATTTTTCAGTCCACAGAACTACTGTGAAAGCGTAGTTGAAGTCAAAGCACTACTTGTGCTTGAGATTTCTACAAGATGACCCTGTCAGACTAAGCATGCAGGGGAAAGGTTAAAAATCCCAAGTTTCCAGCCTGTCTAACACAGAGAAGTTACGTCCTGCACAATGATCTCTATGACCCCAAGCAGGTGAGCAAGACATATTAGCCAGTCGACTTAGGAAAAGAACGCTCTGTGTCAACCCATCCAATCTTCCAACCACCTCAGGAGGAAAGGAAAAAAGTAGGATAGAGTTGGTTGGCTGTACACGGAGAAAAGAGAAAACCGTTCTGACCAATGCAAGCAAACAGCTGCTCTCCTGAAACATAAATAATGATTTGAATTGGGCTCAGAGGAGAGCTGCAAATTTTAGATTATGTTGAAGATAATGCAGGCAACACATTGTCCTCAACACCCAAGCAGAAAAGGATAAATATGGGAGATCTACAAACTGCTAAACCAGCCAGAACCCCTGCATCCAGCCACTCTTGCCAAACATGTAGATTAGCTTGATATTTTTTTTCCTCAGAAAGTACTTTAACTCATGTTTAAGAAAAAAAAAAAGAAGAAGAAAAGAAAAACCAAAGCACAGCTTCACTTTGAAGTCACAAAGAATAGTGAATCCACCACTTCGCATGGCAGCTTTTATAATAATTTCTAAGGCTTACTGCTAAGCAATTGCCTTTTACTTCAAGATAAAACTTATCTAATTTCATCTTTGGATCTATTTGCACCTTTGTTAGCAGAGTTGTAATGCTCTCCTACCCTGAGATGAGCTATTTCCCATCAATAAGTACCTATGCCTGGTGATAAGATCACTTAGCAATTTCATTTTGATTAATGGAGAAGCTACTATTGCTATCAGTTACTCTCACATTTTACTGCAAAAATAATTGATTTTTTAACACACTAGCTAAAACAAGGAATCCAACAAAAAACTGTCTCAGATCCAGTCAAAACAGATATTTTCCAGACAACCACAAGCATCAACACATTTTACTTACATTTTGTTCAATCTAAGACAACTGCCTCGTGCCATTTTTTTGTGTTACTTAACCATTTCGATATTCTTCTGAGGTGTCCTGTTTGTTTTTAAGATAATATCTAAAGACATGTTGCTCTTACACAAAAAAAAATTTCACAGGCTTGTGTTAAAATCTTAAGTCAATCTGTTTCAGTATTTCCAGAATACTAAAATGTTTTTTCTTTTTTTTTTTTTACATTTTTAAATTTCCACTTGTTCTGCATTTTTCAAAACAATGGGAATGTGGAAAGATCACTACTGTGAATTTGTCAACTTTCCCAAATTTCCTCTTTCTCCCTTAAATGTCATTTTTCTGAAAATGGTCTGGTGACAAGTGTCCTCATTCTCTTTATAGATAATTGGGAATTTAACACATCTATAGTGTCTGACTGGAATATCATAAATAAACCTGGCACCACCCACTAAGAAAGTATGAGTGCAAAATATCAATTAGCTGGCTCATACAGACAGCACTGGCCATCCTGGCACCGAATGTGGGAAAAACAGTATGTGATCATGTAATCAAAGGCTGGATCACAAAGCTCATGCACAAGGGGATTGAGTTAAGCCTGCACAGGCAAATACCTTAATTCTGTCATTTATAAACTCAACTGGCATTTCCTGAACGCTTGACTTTGCAATCTGAATAGCATTAATTAATTTAGGGGTTGTGTGTAACTAATGATGACTAATATGACAGACCCATAATCATCTACCTAGCATGGTGGGAAAGATAGATCTTTAGAAAGCCAAGTTTTCCACATTATTTCATCTGAATAACAAATAAAGCAGAGCCTGAGTCTGTTTTGAAGCTCATAGGACTTGGAGTTAATAACATGTTGGATAGCAATCTGCACGTTCTTGGAATTTACACAACAGCACACACCTACCCATCACATTGCCAAACACAAGGAGGAGTATAGATTTCACCCCTTGATGATACCTTACACTCCCCATGAATTATTGTCTTGAACACAGTGACTGCCCCTTAAGAAAGACCATTGCAATTTTTCACTGCTGTGAAAAATTTCAATGCCCCATTCAGGGCACAATGATGTTTTGTCATCATCCACCACTGTGGATCCACCAGACATGAGGCTAACTCTAGTAACAGAAGAAATTTCATTTGGCGTGAATGCTTTTATTTTTCAGTGTTTTTATTTTTTCAGCGTTTTTATTTTTTCAGCTTTCTTGGTTTTTTCCTTCAAATCTCTCTTTAGAAGGATCTGAATGTTGCTTCTGTACTGAATTGGTCATTACTTTGCCCAAGACATTTTTGAGGCTGGCAGCAGTTCCATCTGTTACCTTTCTCTCCTGCTGTTGTTAAGTCAAGAATAATGGCCTGCCAATCACTGCTGCACATGAAAGATTATGGGCCCCATCCAGAGCCTAAAGTAGTAATGGGGAATTGGCCTTAATAGACTTCTTGGACTGCAAAGTAAAAGCCAATGTGGCTAGAGGGATTTTCTTAAAGAAGATTATCTTCCAACTCTTCATATTAACATCCTCAGATAGTCAAAAACAGGAAATGAGATGACTAATCTTTGCAACGTCCTAAGAGGTATGTTAACAAGTATTAAAGACATGCATAAAGTGTAACCTGGTATATTTCAAACATTAAGAGTCTGGAATTACCATAAAGAACCATGGCAACAACAGGCAATTAATTCGCACTTATTCAGATTACCATAGAAACTGGACTAACATACCAGAAATTATCTATAATTTCGCACTCCAAACATTCAAGCACAGTCTGTAATTTCCATAGTAATTGCCTGCTTGTAATAACCACAGAAATATTATAAAATCTCTATGAAACACTATGAAATCTTGACATAATGAAGGCCAAACATAATTTAAAAAACCTGCACAGCTTTTGCCTGTATTATAATATACCACACGGGAGCCAAAAAAACTTTTCATCTTCCAACATGGTACTGCAGGAGAAATTAACGCTATTCTGTCAGATGAAAAAAAAATGCACTTACATCATGACAAATCACAACAGAAAAAACTGCCAAGGCAGAGCACAGCTGCCCTGTGCAGAGCACAGGCTCTGTGAAGCATCGCCTTGCTCTTTTTTTCAGGAAGTCTCCCTTTAGCTCTGAGTTGAGCAGCCATTTTGTTGCTGAAGCTTGTTGTAGATTGTTTTGGGACCACCTGCTGTTAAGGAAAGCTTAAAAAAAAAAAAAAAAAAGACAGTCTTTTCTTTCAGAGTCTATTTCTCTTGCAGGAACCTCAGCAACAAGACTCTATGCAAAGACTCTGTGCTCAAGAGGATTGTCCTTGACTCCTTGTACATGTTCATAGCTTTTTCAAATCCCTAAATACTGAAAAATCTACTGAAAATATCGTTGATCCTACTACAAGAAATGAATACCTGATTATATCCAGTATGACTAATCCTATACAAAACATAGTTGGGTACTATTTACACGGGATTTCCAGTAGTTTTCTAGTTTCAATTAAAGTATTGCCAGCAAAACCGTTAAAACATAATTCAAACCAATCAACATTACTAATAAGGGTGGGGAATTATTGATTCAGTGGAGTTTTGAAGGCATCAGACAGGTAGGACTGGACAAGAAGCAAATCCAAATTACTGACTCAGAGAGCTGTGACAAGGAAGAACAGCCCAGAAGAGAAACCATCTTTTCCATTTTGACTCTATAGGAAGACTAAGGATAACTGCTCTCCACATGCTAAAGTTAATCTCTGAACATTTCTCCTCACCACCCTCAGCCCACAAGTCCATTACTTATTTTGCATTACACATGACAGACTTCAAAGCACATGGAAGTCAATGGGAACATTTCCATTAACTCCAATTGCCCTTGAATCCATTCTTCAGAGCAGTCTCACACCACTTGAGCTTCATAGCTTTTGAGTGAGTTACTCCTAATTTACACTGGCAGCAGAGATTTCTGTTGGTGAACGTGAGAAGCCTAGTACGTGTCTTTTCACACAACAGATAATGAAAAGACAAATAAACTTTTGTTGTCTGTGGGAAAATCAGAAAGGCAATCACCTTGTGTTGAACATTTCCAAAGCATATTGTGAAAGAGTCTTTTCTTTTAAAAACGTGGCCAACTTGAAAGGAAAAGATCAGAATATACCGATATCAAGGTCTTGCTGGGCAAAGAGTTACTGAGAATTAGTAAAAGTGATTGAAATATTTACAACTTAGAGCCCTGGTTTGGATAAACATCCACTTTCAACCTCTTGCATAATTCCTCAAAATTCCCAAGTGTTACCAATCAGGAAGTAAAACTTACAAAAGAAAGTCTTGCATGCAATGTTTTCCTACGCCAGTGGCTATTTAAGCATGTTAAAAGATCAATCAGCTAACCCTTTTTTTTCTTTTTTTTTTTTTCCTTCTCGGAATGACTAAATTTAGGAAGTTCACAGAAAGAAAGGATGCAAAAATATCTATTTCAAACTCTACTGATCATCAACAAAGTTTAGTTCTTATTTGTTTAGCAATCCTGGTAGACAATCACACCAAAACAACTACATTGTCTGATGCAATTAGACATCAGGTATCCTCAAGTACAGATGAGGAACTGAATGACTTGGTATAAAGTCACTTAGTGTGTCTCTATCATTATAACACACATTAGATGTTGCAAGGATATTGTAAATCATTTGTCACTGATTCTTGAAAAGTACTGATTCTTGACTGCAATTGCTAGAAAGTGATATAGCACTGCACTTTTAATTGTACTTGAATGAGGTTTGGTTTGGGGTTTCCTTTTTCATCCCCCACATCATATTTTTCAGGACACTCAATACTGTCAGGAAGGCACAAACTTCTCCGGGCTGCAAATGCACCACATAAAATATTTAAAGTGAAATCTGGGCTTGGTGACAGTCATAAAGTTAATCTAGCTCTGCCTCTTAGCCTTTACAACCACTTGAGCACATCACAACCCATAAGATAAACTGCTCTCAAAAAGCCTGTGCAATTTGATAGGTAACTTAAAATTCCAGGCCTTCACAAGAACAACCTACACAAAGTACCAGCTGTGATTTCAGCTGTGCATCCCACGGCACTTTCTGCGAGGTGTCAGGCCAACGTGCACATCCCAGGCACAGCCAGCCCCCCATGGCCACAGCGGAGAGACCAGGACACCACAGCACTTTACAGCACACATGTAGCCCACACGAAATGGGCGTAGAAGATACAGCCACCTGGGATTCCTCCTGACAAGGGAGTCAGGCTATGTCAGGATCTCAGTCAGAATCTGAGATTCATAGCCTTATTCTCCAGGAACTACACATGCCTATTCCCTTTTTGTGAAAGGGACCTTGCCAGAAAGAAGTAAGGCCTATGAAACACTTACAGATGCTAGATTAGAGGTGGTGTGGTTGTAAGGCAGCTGATGAGCAGATGCTCAGTGTGGGCAAATTATCACAGTCTAGCGAAAATTTTGACCCTCCATTAAGGGTCAAATAAGGAGCTGCTCCCAAAACTTAAGGTACAGAGACACAGTTCAGTGTGGTATAAATTCATGTGATTTTATATGCAAGTGTTTCCACTGAATTATGTCAGAGTATTAACAGTTGCAGTTTGATGTGTTGATGTCCTTAAGCACCTAAGCAGAAGAACTACCCACATGCTTTCCATTACATGTAAAACTTGAATAAGCATTTGCTGACTCAGTCCCAGGTACTAGATGAAGCTGATCATTGAGAAAGACCATCATTCCTACAGAAAAGGCCTAATGTCATCTCCAGAAGAGGGCAGTGCTGGCTTAAACTAGCAGAACACGGGCCCTCTGAAAGTCTTGGATTGCAAAGGGCAGTAAATTTCTTAAAGCAAAAACTCTCCGTCAGAATATTGCAAAGATGTCTAAAAACTACCACACTGCACAGGAACAGCCAGTAGAGCAATCCTGAGTAAGACACCACGTTTTGAAACAATTATCAGCAACATTCACATTGTGTCTGGAGATTTGGGCAGAAGCTTGGTCTGTTTCTCACAACCTTTCTGACTTTAGAAAGCACTAGACAGGTTAGATGAATTGCTATTTCTAGGAAAAGAAAGTGATTGATAGCAGTTGTTATCTCTTGTTTGGTCTTGTAGCGCTCAGTCTGGCTCTTCCTTTGATCAGAGGCATAAGGAAGGGCTTCGTGCTCAGAGTGACCCAGATATTACTCCCCCAGAGGCACCGTGAAACTTGTGGGAAGGAGTTCTTAGTTCAGATCCTCCTCTTACCTGAGTAACTCACATGTAAAACCAGTGAAGAAACTGCATGCCTCTAAAAGTGACATTAATTGGAGAATGGAGGCTCTGGGACTAAGAATGGTAAGAGAACTGTTTACTTTCAAGCAATAGACAGAGAAATGAGTTGTGGGAATGGTACAGAAGTAACCTCCATACAAGGGTAAATAATGGACTTAAAGGTCAGCCTGCTTCTAGCAGACCCTCTGACTTCCCTGACAACTACTTGTCCTCCTTCGGCAGAAGCTATGGGATTGTGAGGACCTGGATGTGCTCAGAGTGCCCTGGGAAGAGGCAGCCAGAGGAAGGAGGTGTTCCACCAGGTGGGAGGCTGGGATGACGAGTTCACACCCTGGGTGGCCCAGGCTGCTGCTGGCCTCCTTGGCTGTGAGCCCTTCCCAAGTAACGCACAGTCCCGTGAATAAAGCAAACCCAGAAAACACCTTGAGAGGATGGAGCGATTCAAGCCCCAGCCAGAGCTGAAACTCAGGGGAAATGGAAAGAAAGATAGGAGGCAACTGCCAAGGATTGAAACAGAGCTTCGTTATGTATCAGCAAGAAATGGGCGCCAGCAAAGTGGAGAGCAATCAGAAGATAGCTTTGTCTCTGACAAGCTCCATTCCTGACAGGCTTTGACTCTGATCATTTGACATTTTAAAGAGCTTTTAGTTATTCCAGGTACGGGAGGTTATGAAATGCAATTATAGCACTGGAGGAGGCCTGCACACAAGATAAAAACCTGGCAGAGATGCTTTCAAGCAAGAGGCAGGGAAACTGAAAGCTTTGTGTACATTTTAATGGGAAGAACTGGAGCGCTTTTCGGGTTGTGCTTGTGCCTTGGGACTGAGCACAGGGAAACAAATTCCTGGAGGAGTTGTGAAAACACAGGAACTCAACCCAAAGCACAGTTGAGCTTCGGAAATGTGGACAATGGCTTCACACTGTGAACATGATAGAAATAACAAGATACAACTCAAAATAAAACTGGAAAAGAAAAGCCACACAAAGCTCAATGTCAGGGCACTGTGGGGTGCCCTGGGTGGGTGACGGCAGATCCCAGCAGTCACGACCCATCCCACTGCCCCAGCCAGGACCTGGGAACACCAGGGCAGCCCCAGGCATCGGGGATCTCCCTGGGGACGTGCCGAGGCTGGGACAGGAGGTGGTCCTGCAGGTGGGGGGTCAGGGCCCCGTGAGGGGAACTGGGGTCAGACACAGCAAGGCCTGACAGCACCCTCTGGGCCCTGACACTCAGTGAAAACATGCAAAATTCAAGACAATGAGAAGCCCTACAACACATGAAGCTCCTACCCTCAGAGTTAACAAAAAGCACAACCTAAGACAAGGACCAGAACCTGGGCAGGGGAGGAAATTAACTCCAGCAGATCATAACCATATTGGAAGAGGTGGTGGTGTGTGTCCAGCATG
>JAOXNO010000013.1:73849052-73882070 GCA_028565335.1 Limnodromus scolopaceus | reverse complement strand
AGTGAATGAATTCCTTGTTTTGCTTTGCTTGTGTGCACGGCTTTTGCTTTACTTATTAAATTATGTTTATCTCAACACTTCTCTGATTCTCTCCCCGATTCCATTGGGGATGAGTGACCGAGTGGCTGTGTAGTGCTTAGCTGCCAGCTGGGGTTAAACCGCAACAAGGAGAAAGGACAATACATAGACAACAGCACCCTCCACTGGGCAGTGATGCTTAGCAGATCTGTATCTGCTAAGTATGGGTTCATAGCACATGAAGTGTGAGAGAAGCAAGGCAGACACTGTCCACCTCTTTTGACCAATTACTTGGTCTTTGGGCTTGCCCCTCCAAAGGTACTGCTCTGGCTTATGAAGGAGGCCGGGATGTAACTCACCAGAGCAACCAAGATCAGTACTTCCCAGAAAGTATGGGAGTTGGGGCAGACTTCTCCCTATTCCTTCTTGGTTTCGCTTCAGCATAACCATGAGTATGAACAGCCTTTAGTTGGTTAAACACAAAAATACATACATATCCTAGGAGAGGTCGTGAACAAAAATGTCATATCCCTAAAGTACTCTGACAAGGCCTTGAGAGTTATTTGGATGCAGGCAAGATGCCAAGAAAGTGGTCTTCTGACATGAAACAAGTTCTGATGAGTCAGGAAAGCTATAAGGTCACACAAAAGCAGTGATGAAAGCACCCAGAGACAGCTCTGGTGGAGGCAGAACTCAGCAAAAGCCCCGCAGGGAACACGGCACGCTGCTAACTGTTTTACTGTGAGAAGCAGATAGCAGATCATGGCCTTGAATATCTTTCTAAGAAAGCCCAAAGTGCCCTCAACCCGCAAACTGACCAAAAGAATGGAAATCTTGTTCTTCTTTTTTTTTTTACTGATATTCCTGAGACGCCTCTGATTTTCCCTGATGGGAGAGCGACCCTCCTTTCATAACAAATTACAGTAAATTTCACTTGTATCAAAACAAAAGTGTCAGCAAGACTCTGGCTGTGTTTTTGGACTTCCCATATTCAGTGTATGAAAACATGTAAGAAAACAATAAGAGCTGTATTTTCTTAAGTACTTCTAGGCAAACTGTTGTTTTGGGGATAGTTGGAAGAACACCATGATTCAGTACTGGTAGTGTCATGGCATATAAATACAATTCTCACCGAGAGCATAACAATCGCTTTGTTTTGATGTGCACAGCTGAGCAAGAAGTCATCACCAAAATAAACCTGATTCAAACACACCAGAAATGTTTTTATTTCTTTTCCTTTTGCTCTTGGGTCATATTCAGTGCTGGTATGAGAGAGTATAATTGCACCGAATTCTGTGGTGCAATCTGCATAGACCACAGATTAATATAACTATAAATATCCATTTTCAAAATACCCGTTGGTTTATCTTTTTAGCCTTTTTTAACTCTTCCTGAATATTTCTCCTTGTTCATTATTTTGTTCACAGTCATGCAATAAAAGCTATGAGAAGTAGGTGAGCACAACTCTCTTTGTGGGAGAGAATGTGAGGTTTATATCTGCGTGTTTGAATAAAAGCTGTGCTTGGAAAGACAGAGAGAGACAGAACCTTCTTATCATAGAGGTCACGATATTTTTGAGGTGAAAAGTCAAATGTATGTAATTAGCAGAGAGCAACAGGATATCGGGGCAGAAACTTCCTAGTGTCAATGGGACCCTAGATGCTTGCAAACCCCCACTTTCCATCCCTTCTCCCAACAACTGTTACATCCCCACTGAAGTAATGATAGCATGACAGTTCACGGGCACACCTTAGCTTTGTTTATTTTTAAAACCTCCTCACAGGGGAGGGAAGCTATTCCCTGTCAGGCACTGCTTCCTCATAATCCTTTTTCTAGTCTCATTAAACAAATATTGCAATTCAGTTCTTCTGCTGTGAATTCCCTCCCATTGCTTACTCTTCTTTCCCACTTTTGCACACTAGCAGTGGTGCCATGTCTTTTAAAATTTCCTATACAGATATTAACGCTCCTGGTTTCTTTAGAGGTATGAGTTTCTCCCTCTTGCACACCGTGGTTCAATCTTAGGATAAGTACTAGTGGTATTGGCACAGGAGGGATGACACAGAACTGCTCAGGGAAGGATATGGTCTCCACAGTGGAAAAGGGTACTCAGAGAATTCAGGTAGTACTCAGAGACTGGTATGCTCTTCACTACTAAAGAAAATACACTTTAAAAGCTGGAATTTGCTATCCTGAATAAAATTTTGGTGAAAACAGAGCTCCTGCAGTTTTCACTTCTGGGCAAGTTATGTTTACCTCACAGGTATGGGGTAAAATGCTGAGCTCATCTTGCTATGACAGGGTAAGAAATACAAATGTTTTGTTTCAGCTAGGGCTTTAGAGCACAATAAGTATTGCATATTAGGTATCCATTCGAAAACATCTACCTATTTGGGAACAAAACTAATATCAAACCTTGCACTTTCAGTATCCAGACAGTCTTCTCGCACTGCAACATCAAACAAAATATGGTAACAGACAGAGGGGGTGCTATAGTTTGTGGTCAATCATACTGAACAAAGGTTGTAATTTGTTCTGTTCTAAAGTTCTTCCCACCCAGCTGAATAAAGTTCTAATTCAATATGATTTGACCCATGCCCACACACAAGCCCACCATGACACATTCAGCTGCCAGTTCTGCTGTGCATTCTGTGTGCCTACATGGATCACCACCAGCCGTGGCTAATAGGTTATCCGCATTGTAAATGCTCCTTAGGTCTCTTCACCCTCCTTTACACAAAGTAACTTCATCCTAATCACAGTTGGCTGAGGTGGCATTTTCAAGTCCTCCTCTAGGCTACAGAAAGCGTCTTCTTTTTATTTTTAAATGAAAGTTTAATTCTTATGCAATTAAATTCCAAGACAAACTTTAAAGAACAATGCTGCTAATCTAAAGGCATAATATAAACCACCAGAGACAACAAATCCATCACTACAGAATCAAGGTTTAGCTAACTTTGGATTATCTTCTGACAAGTGATTTCTTTATTGTTCTCATAAAAGTGACTTCTAAATTAATGAGAAATACCCTGAGTGTTTATCCTATTGAGCTCCTTCTCCTGCTGCCTGAAAAAAATAATTAATCATTGTTTAATTAATTATTTAGTCATGTCTCTTTTGCAAAGAAATATCTTCCTGCAAGCAGCTCTCGCCATCACAGACTTAAAAAAAAAATCAGTACTCCCATCTCATTTGATTTAATAGGAGATTACGAGCTAAATACCACTTTAATATTACATACTAAACAAACACAGAAAGAAAAACTCATCCAGGGGAAAAACGGCAAGTCAGGAAGATTGGGTCTTATTTGCCTCCTACTGTCATCAAGAAGAACACTTGAGACTTAGAATGGCAAGCCTGTCAGCACCATGGGATGTAGCTCTCATTAAAAGGAAATACTATTTTTTAAATATAACACAGATGTCTTAGCAGAATTCTAAACAGATCTATGATAACGCACAGTAAATCCACACATAAATAGAAATGGCCAAAGGCAGAATGACTGACGAAATAACACGATTAGGCAAAAAGTGAGGCTTTTCTGGTTTGTTTTGATTCTTTCTGTAGATAAATATTGACTAATGTAACACAACAGCATTGCAACTGCATCCCCACTAAAGGAGAGTGACTGAAACCGATGTAACAACTTTTCCCATTGTTATATTTCTTTGCTTAGGTGCACCTTGAGCTAAGTCCTTCCCGAGAGTACTTAGAAGCTGTTCTGAAGCCACCAAATTGATGAGTAACAGCAGTGCCAAGTCTTGACTATGAACAAAGAGGATATGACAAGAGATTTCTGTTACTGCAGTGGTGCTTAGGTGACAAGCCTTGTGGAACAAGTACATTTGAGGGACATTTGGGGCAGGCAAAATAATTCAACCAAGCAGTGAACTTGGATGACAGTAATTCACGTTAAAACCTGTCAGCCTCCAAAAATATGATACTGCCTGAGAAATGAAGCTATCAGCCTCCTTCTCATGTTCTTCCTCTTTAAAAGCATGAACTCTGCCTCTCTCCTGAATAGCAGCGAAGCAGTTCCTGGAAGAGCAGAGCATACAGTGGGACACAAACCATCTCCTCACTTATTGAAATTTTCAGTTGCTTTTGCAATTGTTTTCTATCCTTAATCTCACATAGAAGAGCATGTCCCTTTCCCTCCCCGCAGCTGTCCTACCACTTTCAACCCAGAAAAAGCAGGGAGTCTCTGCAGAAGAGACCACTCAGCACATGGGGCAGAACAGAAATTGCCCCATCCAAGGCAAGACCCTACCTTAATATCTGTCCTTGTGGTTTTTTCCTGCCTTTTTACATCTCTTCCCACTGCTCACCCGTGACTCTGGGTTTCTCCTGTGTGACACCACCAGCTGTGCACCACAGGAACTTTCTGACCAAGCCCCACCTCAGCACCAGGCTGTTGGGATTTCATAATACTGCTAAGAAATGTCCCAGGACCTCTCACATCACTACTCCCTACTTGGAGAAGGACATGTGAGCACCAGGGTATGCTAATCTTCATTACCTTTTCCTGCCAGCAATGCTGTAAGGCCAGGATGCCTCCAGTTCTAAGGATGAAAATCTGGATTTTGAGTATCTCACCCCATTGCAACAGCCTGCTCGTGCTGCCCCAAGGCCTGACCCTTCATGCCTGCACTTTGCCCTCAGTCAGAAAACCCTGAGCATTTCTCCCCTTTCCGAGAGCTCAAGGCTGGGGAGCTGGGGCTATTTTTTTCATCAATCTCAGAAGAACTTATCATGTTGGCAGATGGTGAACAGTGGATATCTGCAGTGGGTGGAAGTTTTGACACCCCCACGGTTCTGAAAAGCCAGATGATACCATTCATAAGAAGTCAGGAGATCCAGAGACAAAGCTGTTTTGACCAGGCACCACTGAGGACTGCCCCTCACCCTCCTGTTACCAGAAATGGGTAACAGACCACTATTACTCCAATTTTTTCCACATGAAAATCCATACTCACCACATCCCACAGGCAACAGCATAATGATCCCTACCAGTCAACTTCAGAAAGCGAAGATGTGCTCTGCTCCCCATCTCCTAAGGCTCTCCACCTCTTCCTCTACCTCTCACCCTGAGCATCAGCATTCTTGGTACAACCCATGGAGGAAGTCTAATCAGCAGCAACTCTCACCTGAAGGAGATCTGAAGAGCAGGGCTGGGAGGGGGAAGAGGAATCAGGTTACTCAGAAAAATCTCTTTCTTTGTTTTCTGAAATCTAGTGCGGGGGAAAAAAAATCAATATTGAGTTTCAATTGAAAATAGAAAGCTTTATATTTGAAACACTTTCAGATTGACTGGGGAAAGAATATTTTCTACAACTAAAAAGGTCTACATACTTTATATACACTTTAAAGGGAATATGTAACTTATAAGTTTTTAAAATAAACTTATTTTATAAAGACATTTTAATATCAGCAACTTATAATTTCAAAGGCTGATAATAATTAAACTTGAACATATATCCAAGGTTATTTCTGTTCCTCAACATAATACTATGCTAGTGTATTCAGATAAAATATGCAATTTTATTTATTTTTGAAAGTTTTTTCCCTAGAAATTTATATTTCTTTTATCCTTCCGGTTTGGCTATATGCCACTTCTGATCCTTAAGATTATGTAGACTCTTGTTTACAAAATAATAATATGATATTAATTCTAATTTCAACATTTTGTTTTTCTGCTTATCTTAAAGCTATATTAAAAGAGAGGAAAAAACGCACAAACATACCTTAGTATGCAGACCAGTTTCATCTGCAGCCCAATGTACTAACTTTATTTGTATGCATTAACTTTATTTGTTGTTTCAAACGTTATTTGTTATTCATAAATATGTATAAATGTAGAATCTATGTGCTAACTTAACTATACAAACATATTTCTCGTCCTTAAAATAGAAAAAATCAAGGGTCCCAGAGAGAGAGGGAAGGAGAAGGAAGGAGAGGGCTGGGGTGAGGAAAGGTGGCAATTGTTTTTCTGGGAAAATGGAGGGGCAAAGATATCTCAGGAGGTTGGACAGAAGAGGAGGAAGAGTGGAGAAATGGGGCTGCACGGAGGGTCAAACTGCTGCTGATACTTTCAGAAGCTGGAAGCAGGGAGGGAAAAGGGAAAGAGTAAACACAGCTGTTTCCCCATGATGCCACTGTGGCGCACACCCTTGCTCAGGAAGGATGGCAGCCGCAAGCCCAGCACTACATTAGGCCAAGAACCATGCACTGCTCAGGGAGCCAGTTTTCATCTTCCCTGGGACAGGACATGAGCAGAGTGCTCTGACTGGGCCATTCTGCCCCAGGCAGCAGTCAGCATGAGAACCACAAACTGCTCTCCAAACTCATCTCCCCATAGCCATGGGACAGAATTAGCCCCCAGGGCTCCTCTCTGGTGACTCACCAGCACTGAGGTGGAGGAGCCCCAGCACGCTGATCAGCTGAATCACTCCCAGCAGTTTTGGCCTAAGGTGCTGTAACAAGGAGAGCACCAAGTTAGGGCCTACTGTGTCAGTTCTGGGCTACTCAGTCCAAGAGAAATACAGATATACCAGACAGAATCCAGTGAAGGGCCACCAAGGTGATGAAGAGACTGGAGAACTCTCCTGCAAGGAAAGCCAGAGAGCTGGGGTTGTTCAGCCTGGAGAAGAGCAGGCTCAGGGGAGACCTCATCAATGTGTACAAACACCTGAAGGGAGGGTGCAAAGTGGATGGAGCACCTGTCCCAGTGACAGGACTAGAGGCAGTGAGCACAAACTGAAACACAGGAGGTTCCATCTAAACATAAGGAAACACTTTTCCACTGTGAGGGTGACCAAGCACTACCACAGGTTGCCCAGAAAGGTTGTGGAGTCTCCATCCTTTAAGATATTTAAAAGCCATTTGGACATAGTCCTGAGCAAGTGGCTGTAGGTAGCCCTGTTTGAGCAGGCGATGTTGTTCCAGATGACTTCCAGAAGTTCCTTCCAACCTCAGCCATGCTGTGATTCGGTGACACTGCCCTTACCTGTCTGTAATACAGAGATAACAGGCTGCATCTCCATCGCACATTACACAGAGGCCAGGCGTCAGCTGGGGCACACAGGACCTTGCTCCAGCAGCACCTTGCCTTCATAAAACCAAGCAAGAGCCAGGCACAGAGGAGCTTCCTCATGACTGCATTACTCCCGGAAGGGAGGCCCAGAGGACTTGCAACACGCTTGGCCAACCTCCAACCAGGGTCAGTGGGAGAGAAGGTAAAATTCAGTGATTAGTGTCATTGTAGCCAGTAGTCCCATTTCACTTCTGGTTTCTGAATGCTGTGCTGGCACTGAAACAACTGACAAACACGGGTGCTTCGTGTCAGCCACACTTAAGCCACCCAATAAATTACCTCCTTCTGCTGAGAGAACAAGCCCCCACAGCTGGCACGCCCAATCTTCCAGCCAATATTTCATCATTACTTTTAAAATATACCTTCCAGTTTATAATAACAAATGGAATAGGCTTTCAAAATGGAAATAGCTGAGGAAAAGAGACACTCATATGTGAAATGCCCCTCCAAGACAGAAGTAATACTACAGGCAGTATAGAAAAATCTTTGGATATTTTTGTGTCTTGGTATATTGGAAATCTTGGTCAAAAAAATGCAATGCTTTTCCCAGAAAATTTATCATTAAGACCTGAGAAAAAGAAAGAGCCACCTATCCTTTTGTAGGTGGGGTTTAATTTAGTTTTTAATCCATACAAAATTGAATTATATGTGCTTTTTCTTTTACACATTAACACAGTCTAAAGTGTACTAAAAATATTAAAGGGAGTATGGCATTGTAAAAAGAGCACTTTTTCAATTGGGGGTGGGAACGTGGGAAGTTGGTACCCACCCAGTGAAAGGTTAAAGGCTTGCCATTTGAGGAATTTTTATTGTTTATACGCATGTGTTTTCCTTTGGCTAGGGCGGTACACCTAAATAACATTCTTGCTTCCTCTCTCTGTGCTCAAGGCCTAATAATACCAACAGAATTAGAGGCAAATACCTTTTTTATGCTTGTTTCTCATCTCTGGCAAGTTTATAAAACGATCTCTAGGTAAAGTTTCAGGGCTAAAACAGTTTCACACACTTTGCAGTAAGTCTAGAGGGGCTGCAGTAGTTATATTCAAATGTCATTTAATTATAGAAAATAGTTCCTATCCAGACCCCATACTAATAGCCTGTGACCGCTCTTTTTACCTTAAGGGGAGAATCCCAGAGTTCAGACATTAGATATTCTCAGATCAGACCCTTCCTGTGGCAGGGGCTCGGAAGGCAGCTTCAGACCACACACTGGTGTTTCTCGAGCGGAGCTAGAGAGGCAGTTACACGCCATGCGTCCAAAGGATGGGACATGTTGTCTCTTTGTACCTTGTTCTTTGCATTTCTGTAGGACTGACCACACTTCCAGATGGGAATAAATTTCTTGCCAGTGCATCATTGCTTTTAAAAAGGGAACGACACCTCCTGCAGTCTCCCAGGCCACTGACAAGCAGGGCTGACACCAGCATTTCATTACCACTGCCAGAAATACAGTGAGTGACAGCCAGAAAATCGTTAAGTATTTCAGCAGGGTTGTGATAGAGGTGCTAAAATATTAATCACAGCTATGTTTGCAGAAGCAACATTTTTATTTGCTTTAAAAACACTTCTGGTTACAGTGTAGTCCAGCATTCATAAGGCAAAATATAGCCATGTGGCATTTATGAATAATCCTATGCTTTGTTTTGTTGTTTGAGAGATTTTTCATAACTGTATGAAAGTATCTCAACAATTCACACTGGAATTGAACTGGAACTGCTGGATTAAGACAATTTTCCATTTTCCATGCCTACTTGCTGAACCAATTTACTTCAAGACTTATCTCTTAATGGAATACTATGAAAATTGAAAATTTTCTGATTGCAAATATTGGCTGCAGGTGCTAGAATAGCCAGAGACCACGCTTGGTCAATGTGTTCCTTCTGGCTCTTATTGTCACAAAACACACAAACTATGGGGAAAAAAAAATTGCACCTACAATCTTGAATTTTTTATTTATGTTTTTTTTTGCTGCAGACAAAGATATCTGAGGTGCAGGTATAGAAAGGTATTAAAAGCAGAGTTATTTCCTTGGTTTAGGTATGATTAGACAAGCTGACGTGAACCCTTCTCAAAATGGTAAGTGGTCTGAGCCCAAACATGGAAAATTGTTGACCTGAAGTAACTGGTCTGGAAAAAAATGCATGAGCTGCTGAGGGGAGACTGGAGCACAGCTTAGAATGAGCAGGGCTCTTCCTAACTGGTACCTGTGCAGTAAGTTTCTCATGCTATCAACTGTTTAAGAAACCTTGGGAGTCTTTCCTGGTGAGCCGTAGGAGTTACGGAAAGTGACCTTAAAGAAGAATCACAAGGACAAATTTTCATCATCAGTGCCAAGATGGTTGCACTTCCAGTCACTGTTAAAACACAAAAGGCAAGGAAATTACTTCTTCAAATCAGTGCTGAGATTAACTATGTTATGGATAAAATTATGGCAATTAAAATACAGTGAAATCTAACAGACATCCCAGTGCCAAATCAGGTGAGATCTGTGTGCATCTAAGAAAGAATTATTTTAGGAGCGTTGAAAGCTCATATATTTATTTTGTAATTGGAAATGACTCAGAGTTCAGTGACCATGGATGAACTGGAAATAGGCAACACATTAAAGCCCAATTGCTTCCAGGGAGCAATATTTTTAACCAAAACTTGGAGATGTCATTTCTGATGCGGGGCTACAAGGATCTCCCCCCAAAATTAATGAAAAAACATATGCATGCTCTGAAGAAAAACTATGCAATTGAGATGTGGGAATAGACTTTGTATAAAACATCACATTTTCTTCTGTATCCATAGGAAGGTGTTAATTTGCATCATCTGAATTTTGGACTGAAGGCCTGCAAAGTAATTTCATAAAAGGGTTTGAAAGATGAACCCTCTTAATAAAAGGGCAGATTTACTTATGATGGTTTTTATCTGCTTTACTTTCTTGCTACTAGTAAATATGTCAGATGAGTTTTCCAAATACTCTCTAAATTCATCCCCCCAGAAACCTAAAGATGTTTTCATGTATCTTAAAGCACTGTGCATTACTATGAAAGTGGCAGATGAAGCTATAAACAAAATTCAAACAATTTTGAACATACCATTATTTATCTTAAAGCTATCACTATAGCAAAGGAGAGAATGTTTCTACTGAACCTCATGTGGCATCATGCAAAGTTTTTTTATTATAAAAAGAGTTAAATGGCTACCAGTGAGTACAAACCAGAATACTGTGGATCAGCTCTGGATGGAAATACAAAGCAGAGCGACTTTTGTGCTGGGAAACATTCCATGAATGAATCCAAGATAGTAATTTCATTTGATAAAGGAGGAGATGTCAGTCTGCAATTCATAGGCACTTCAGTTCTGTGAGCCAGCTTAAAAGATTGCATACATTACAGCCCTGGTCCTTACTCTGGCAAAATAAAATATTTTGCCTTTGTCAAGGAAAAGCTTTGCCCTGAAGCCTTCAAGATTGGATTCTAAGGGGGAAATATTCCCTTCTCAGGCAGTAAAAGCCTAGTATTCAGTAAGCCAGTATGGTTCTGAAGCATGAATATCACGAGATTTCTGAGCAAGGTGTAAGCATGGCCATTTTGGAGATGCATCTGCACACTGACTGGAGTCTGAGAAGGGGACTCTCCTCACTCACAGTGCAAGCTCCACTTTAACTGTAAGACTCCCCTTTGCCTAACTACCCTTTTCAAACTTTGTTTTGAAAGGTTTCATAAGGCATGTTCACACATGACTAAAAGTTGCTAAAAGGTTGCTACCTTCATGGACCCTTGGAGTGTAATCACTCAAAACTATAAAAGCTTCCGCTGAGGAGAATGGATTTGCCTGAGGGGAGATCATTTGCACACCAGCATCACCTACCAACACCCCAAGCCAGCATGGGGCTAAACCCTTCAGAAGTAGCTGTGATGCCCGCTGTTGGCAATCTATTGAGTGACCAAAAGAGGTGCCTATCAAATCTGGTAACAGCATGTGAGCACAAATGCTTTCGCCTTTATTTTCAGAGAAGATAGGAAGCAGCCACTCAAATAAAAGCAAAGGTGCTGTTCCACCTGACCCCTTCCCAATCATATAAGCCTGTGCAAAAAGACTTGCAATTTACAGACAACATGTGGATGTGTAAAATAATGAAACTGTCTTTAATGAACCTACAAAAAATTAGCTATGTGTGCTAGCTTTCTAGAAAAAGCTATGTCATTCTGACCTTAGAGAAGGTTTTGCATCATGGAAAGGGCTTCTTGCTCCACCACCTGCATCAACTTGCAGGAACTGACAGAGCTGGTACAAAACCGATACAGGCTGCTACTGAACTGGGAGGTGCCTTCTCCCTGTTCCATTCAGACAACGATTCAGTGAGAAGGACCATTCCACAGAAAAACATGTATTTCTGCTGCCCCCCAAAGATTCACTGATTAGACAGAGTTGAAAGGGACCTCTAGAGATCATCTAGTCCAACTCCCCTGCTAAAGCAGGATTGCCCAGAGCACACTACTCAGGACTGCATCCAGGCGGGTCTTTAAAATCTCCCAGTAATTTTGTTTATAGTGAAATTGGGTTCTAGTGAGGCAAAATCCTACAAGTTACAAAAAGCCTCTGACATCATTGTACTTTTTTTAAAAAATTTTCTCGATGATTTAGCTACGAAATACCAAGTCTACTGTGATCTGTTTTTCTCCACAACTTTTGGTAAATCACTACTGCTCCACAATAGCTACTTAGCAGGATATAAACCGAGTCAATCCTGCACACAAGCTCTTTTTTCTAGTGGTTTTCCAAAGCCATTGACTGCAGTATTTTCTTTATCACTGAATGCGTCGCTATACCCAAAAGGTTTAAGTGGAAGGGATAATAAATAAGAATAATTCCCCTGATTTTATGTAACGGTGAAGACTTAAAAGGATCACAACATGATTTGTTGTTTACTAGGTATTACAGAGCAGATTTAAACTGTGCTATAATCAATGGAAATCTTTCCTTTGGGCTTAAATTGTCTCTGTATCAAGACACACACACACAGACTCCCTTCTCCTCCCCAGTACATCAGAAATCTCTCAGGTGAAACGTATGAGCCCTGTTACATCAGTTGCTGTAGCTTCCCATTTTAAAGACGGAGATGGAAAGGGCACAAATCAGGCAGTACAATGCTGTAAAGTCACAGATGCTTACTGTCTGGGAAAAGGGCATTCAGAAATGGGGAAAACTTGTATATCCCACATACACAAACTGTTTTAAAAGAACTGCTATCAGGCTGTAAAACCAAGCAGCCGAAACAGCCCACAACAGAACTGGGAGTGCTTGCACATCCTCACAGTGGCTTTTGTCAGCTCGGTGCCACCGTGTTCACAGCGCTGCTCTGCACCCTGAGTGGTGCCGGCTCTATCCGCACAGCTTATATGAAGCGTTTATGTGAAATGCCCTCACCACCCAATAATCAGCTGTCCTCTGTTTTGACTTCATTCCTCACATCTTTATCTTCGTGCTTCTATCTTCTTCCCACTCACCTCCCGCTGCCAAAATGCCCGCGTGCTCTAACTGCCTCCAGCCAAGACATCTCCTACAGCATCCTGATCAGAAAACCCTGGTACACTGATTCCTCCTCGTCTTCCTCTGTGAGGATAAAGTTACTGGATTTCACTTTGGGATAGAACATATGATAAACAGCCGAGTCTGAGACGAGGGCACCTTTGTCCCTACAATTAACTTTCCCTGTGTACCCGGGAAAGAGCAGCTCCATCCCACACCCATCCAGGAGGAAACCTTCCCAGACTCCACTCTAAATTCCAAAACCTAAGAACAGCTAAGTAAGTGCAACACCTATTTTGTGTTCACCTTATACACTTAGCCACTATGTTTTTACCTTACATCTAGAATTTCAAATGCTTTTCCCCCAGTCTTTACTGTGTCACTCCTCATAAACAAGTACAAGCACTGGGGAAATACAGTTATGAAATGGGATTATTTTTTCCCCCCTCTAAGAGAAACTGTAATATAGAAATGATTTTGTATTGTATAGAATGTGACTGGTCATTTTGTGCCAGAAATGATCACATTATATTCATTAACCACAGGACAATGATGACTCAAGGTTAGTGCCCAAGGTCTAGGAGTTTAGAATTTAGGTGACAGCAAATGTACAAGCCATGAAAAATACCACACTCGTTTAAGCACTGTTTAACATGCTGTCTATGTCTGCATAGCAGAAATGATGGCATTATTTCCAAATCCAGTGATAACATCCACATCTGAAACCAAAATCCTACATTTAAATGATAAGACAGTGATGACAGTTGTAGACTGCATGACAGAGCAGCATCCGCAATCTCAGTCCTAAACTCTGAGCTGATGGGAGAGGGACCTGAATGCTAAAGGAATGAGGAGAGTATCTATCACTTTTATATCCTACATTCATGACACAAAGGGAAGATACTACATCTGAACAAATAATACAGAATGATCCTGATCTCTGAATACTTTGTGATTGAAAGGAGGGAGCACAATACACTCACAGAGATGAAGACCACAAAAAAAAAGCAGTAATTAATTGATCTAGTATGGCTCCCTGTATTTCAGAAGTGATTAATGGCCATCTACTTTGTCTTATACTGGAACCAGTATCTTGTACTTGAAGTACACTTTCCGAAGAGGTGATACAAATGTCAGAAGGATTGGGGTGGAAAAAAAAAATATCTGTGGGGTTTTTGTTATGTCATTGCACAGAGATCCTGGTTCAAAATCTGTGCTTTATTTCCTGACTCCACTAGTGTAATTTTAGCTTCAAGCTACAAGATCATGTCACATGCTTGTCTAGACCTCATTACTCTCTCTCCTTGAAGGAACTTCTGCACTGTAAACCTCTTGATTGTCATTGCTGATAAACTGGGATACTTAAGTCTTGTTTCAACACCAGATCCCCAAGCCCTCAAAAAACATTCACTCTCACTTCCTTTATGTTTTCTCTTTAGTTTTCAGAAATCCTTTTGAAACAGCAGACAACAGAAGCCTCTGTAACAATCTCACTGTGGCCAGACATGGCATGGGACACAAACTAATAGCTAATCAGTAAATTAGTCACAAATGTTATTGATATTTCACCACTCCTACAGTAAAAATAACTCCTGCTTACTTTATGTTCTCCTTCTCTCTCCTTCCTCACCTGCTTTGAAAGAGGTTCTAATTCCTGAATTCCAGTGGTTTTTTGAGACTAATACTCTACTCCACCAAAGCCTATTTATACATTTAACTATAACTTACTAAAAGCAAAAGTCCCGATTTTCAAGTGTTAAGACACCACAAGTTTGACACGTTTCACCTGTTTGTTAGCCATTTCCACTCCCATCTTTCACTTTTTTCTATAACAGAACAAGCTTCACTCTTTATCAGCCAATTGTATTATTCTAGACTTATATTCATACCAGTGACCTGTACTAGGTGCTAGGAAAGCTCACAAGCTTTTCTGATTACACATCTGAGGACAGTCTCCTTCTAGAACTCAAATTTAAACTCCTTTTCCTGAATATTACACTGAAAAAAAAAAAGTCATTTTTATGTCACAAGCTGGGATGTTCTGCATGGCAACAATAACTATTGCATGTAATTATGATTTATTATGATATCTATTGAGACTCATTATGTCTCAAAATAAAGTTTTAGCTGTCACAGTAGTATTTAGCAGCTCCATAAATCTTGGACTTGACTGAGGCCTTAATTGCATGGATACAGAATATGACTGAAATTAAAAGAAAGCTGAGTAAATGTGGAAAACCAGACAGCACACTGGGGCAAAATTTTCACCTCAATATGTGGAAGACAAAAATCAGACTAATCTTTGGTTATTCCCTTACGGTGATGTGTGTCAAAAATATGTATGTAGCTGGATTTGGAATATTGGTCTGAATGAACAACAAAGAATTTAGATAATGTGAAGTTTTTAAGTCAAATTCTACCACTGAGGAGTGAATTTTCCCATTAATTTTAATGATCTGGAAAATGCATAGTCCTGAACATCTTGAATCAGCAAAATTAGAGTGATTTGCAACATTTCCAGTGTCCAGTTCGTCCCCCTCTTTTCATACCTGAATACCACCTCTGTTCTGTTGCAGTGGGTTTGTTTTTGTCAAAGTTGTCCGTAGCAAACCGTCCTTTTCAAAAATCTCTCTCACAAGTCTAAAAACTGAAACTGGTACACCCCACGCAACAGAAGGAAATAAGGACATAAGATCAGTGAGGAGAGAGACTTTGGAGAAGGAACTGACCGCCCTCAAGACTGAAACCCCCTTGCCATTTTCTACTGACTTTGCTGAGCAGGACAAAGCAATTCAGATATAAAAGCTCATTTATAATGTCATCCTCCAGGTCTGTCTCAGACAAACAGTGCAAAGCAAAAGCACTTTTCTGTTCAATGAATCACATTGTGGGTTTTGAATATGGAATGCGAATGAGCTTGTTGCTGAGGGAGAGCAATGGGCAGGAGCCTGCAGTGTCAACAAATGGAGAAGTAGGTATGAAAAATGAGGGAGGTTGTTTGCGAGCCTGGTGAGCGGAGGATGAATGGTCAGCAGGATGAGAATGAACAAAAGTGAGAGATCAGTTGGCAAAGAAGTAGCATTATTTTCTACAAAAAGCCAAGATGAATATCTGAAGAGCAACCTACTCTCTCTTCTCCCTGACAATCACACACTAGGTGGGCTTAAATTATTAAGCTGCAGAGAGCTGCATCTGAGGCCAATATTACTAAGGGGAGAGGGTGCAACTGCTACCATTTTGGGCTAGCCAAGGTGAAACACTGATGGGCAGACATCTCAAGGGCTTGGAAGCTCAGCAGTTTCTGAAAATAGGATCCATTTAACACTTCCTAGACAGAACACCAAAACAATGAGGCTTTGTTGCTGCTGACAGACAGAAACAATCAGTCAGGGATAAAGGAACAAACATGAACAAAGCAAACCTCTCATTTCCAGAGAGAAAGCTATTTTTAGGTGCAGAATTCAACACAAGTGGCATACAGCCACATTTCACTAGATGAGTGCATGAAAAAATGTGCACACGCAGGTAGCCACTCTGATTCTGGAGAAGTTTTCCCCTAGCTTCACTAAGAGCAGAAATGGACACTAGAGGCTAATTCTGTGGCCTGAATTCTTCCAATTCTCTGAGCAGCTGCATCGATTTGACCTGTGAAGTAAGGTGCTGCTGGAGCTGAGAAATGATATCATCATCCAGCCCTGAGGATTTTGTGAACCCATCTGACTCTGAAAGAACCAGAGATAAACATTTCCCAAGCTCTGACCACACAACTGACCCTCGTAAAGCTGTCAGTGCAGAAGACTGACAGACAGCACTTGAAAGGTCATAGAATCAATACACAGAAAGTCATCTCACAGAAAAGCTAATAGGAGAGTAACTGCCCTTTGGCTTAAAACAGGAGAGAAAGGTACATATCCCTGATGGTTTTTAGGTGGCAGATTCTCCACTGCTTTGAAAGGCCAGAGAGGCATCTTTGTTTTCCTACACCCAGCTTATTTTTGCAATCAGTCCAATCTGCAGGCACCATAATAAGAACAGTTCTTAAATCTGGAGGTAAACACTATCTCTCCTGGATGATTTATGAGTAAGGAATGAGCAAGATGTTATCGGATCCTCGAGCTTTCTGGACAGGCCATAAGCGTAGCTCCTCTGTGCAAACTACAAAAGGAGCAGAGCTTGGGTGCCTGCAGCTGAAAACAAGCTGTGCAGCTCCAGCTGGCAGGGGCAAAACCAAGCAGGCTACAAGCACAGCCCAAATAAGCCCTGTAGCACAGCAGTTCTTTGGAGAAGCCCAATGTTCATTCACTCCCACCCCACAGCCGTGGATGCTTTAAGGACTCTGCCCAAACCCTTCCAAGGAACAAACTCAGCTGCATAGCACTTTTCCAATCGACAGTCTCTGTTCTGGGAAATGTCAGTGGAAGGAAGCCCATCCTCTAGCTTATGGGTGTTTTTCAGTCTAGACCTCTACTCTTTCGTGTAGTGGCCAAAACTCCATGGGCAGGATGAAGCTGGAAATGTGTTTTTTCTCCTGCATGAGGTGGCAATCATAAGCATGGAAAAATGAACTGTCGGGCTGCAGGTGAGGGGGGAAAAAAGTAAAGACCCACAGAGAGGATAACTAAAGATATGACATTTAACTTGTTATATTGTAAGAAATCTCAGCAATTCAGTTTAGATTACAAGCTCATGTGCATAATGGAAGGGGCATTTACTCCAGTGCCCTTTTCCCAGTGGCCTCTCTGCCTCCAAGCCCGGCAGCCTAATTTCTTTCACCTGGTAAGACCCCAGCATAAGGTCTCCCACAGAACATTTTGTGCATTTTCAGGATCCGGCTCCAAGTTATGCAACTTACCTGGACATGCAAATTATTTCTCTACAGTGTTTCCACTGCTCTTGAGGGCTATGGACTGTAAGTGTGAAAATGTGGTGCTCTAGCAGCAGCTGTACTTTGGAGACACTTGAGAGAAAAAAGTCCAAGAAGTGTTGCAGAAAAAAAAGAATGCCCCGTTAATCAACAGAACAACCAGAAACAGGCAAGAGTCTCACTTGCATTCAGCAGGCAGTGAAAACACACTGGAAACTACCCCAGCTGCTCTGTTAACTGGGTAATGGGTTCAGGAGCATCCGTTTGTGTTTGCTTCCCTCAAATACTTAGTCAAACAAATAGCAGCAAAAGCAACCATTTTAAGAGTGCAGTGGCAACAAATCCATTTTTTATTTTAAATTTAAAAAAAAAAATCAGCAGAAAGAAAACAGCTCCATATGATCTCCATTGATCCCCAATTCATTATGCTTTTGGCTTTCGCATACCTCTGAATAATCTCCTGATGACTGCTGTGCAAAGAAGTATGGTTGAGAATACAGTGGGGTACTCAGAGACAATATGTGGTCTATCATAAAGTCCTCCCAGCTTTGTTCTGAAGCATTCCTCCAGTTTTTCATGTGGATAAATTACATCAGTGTACAATATAGATTAATTTGCATAGGACATTCACATCCAATTATTTGCAAGATGAAAGAGACAAGGAGATGGTCTTTTAATGTGAGAGTACTGGTATCTAGTAATTTGGAGCCACATCATATGAGAAGGTCTATACGCATGTGGGCATGCAGGAAAGAGTGAAAGAGCAGAGAGGGAATGCTCCTTGCAAAACTGAAAAGCTCCATGTTGAGGTGAGTTGCAGAGTAAAATCTCCAGCCTGATTATTATTTTAGATGAAAGGTTTTTGCAAGCTTTTACCTATGAGTTTTTCATAACCTTACAAAAACAATTCTATGCTCCCAAGTCTTCTCAGGGAATGCCAAATTTTACAACATATATATCATTAAAGAAAAACACACATATATACACACATATACATGTGTGTATGTATACACATGTACATTTATAAAATATGCTTCAGATCTCACTATTTCTGACTTTACACATAGATTTTGGGTCAGTGTGAAGAAACACCTGACTGAGCTTTTTCTTTTTTAAATTTCACATAAACACTTTGGAGGAATAATTGTTATTAACAAACTTATCCAATTCTGATATAATACCTCCATCATACTTGCTTTTTGACTAAAACCATACAGGCATACAAGAGGAACAGTTCACTAACACTGATACCTACATTACCAACCTAGAAGACAAACCCACGTTTGTCAGAAATTTTTAGTTTCATTTGCCTTTGAATTTACCAACCATTAAATAGTTTCCAAAGCAATGAAAGGGTTGTTTTAATTACATTAACACACAGTTTTGATTTTGGTACATTAATATATGACTCAATTTTATAGTGGTTTTCATATAGACCATATTCTGAGACATGTATCCGCAATAAATAATGCATGGTAAAATTTTAAACAAGTTTTAAGCAGTTCATTTTGAATTCAGCCATGTATTCTCAAGTGATCAAGGTCAGAGCCTTCATTTAAAAGCAAGACCTGAACATATTTTTAAAAAGGTATTTTAAAATAGTTGCTGCACAAGGTCTGCACAAGGTGTGATCTGGAGGGCTGGTAGGTTTTTTGTTTTTTTCTTTTAGTCTTGCAGAAGCAGCCCATGCTATATCTCAAAAAACCACAGCATAAAAATCTTTAAGCTAGCAGGGATCATTAGAGCATCTAGCCTAATCCCATCTCATTTCCCAGTTTCATCCAGATATCCTGATGCTACAGGTGTGTGTCACTCCTCCAAAAGCCAAATTATGGGGCACCTGTGAAAAGCAAGAAAGAGGTATCATCTCCACCTGATGGCTCTCCAGTGTCTGAGCCTGTTTGGCTGCAGGTGACCCCAGCAGCTGAACCTCTCTGCCCATAAAAAGATGGAATGCTAACACCCATCTGAGCCCGGATGGAAATTTTTCTGCTGCCCTCAGCTTCATTGATTACTATGGCCTGAAGCACGTGAGCAGGGCACAGTCATCAGGCATCTCAGAAGACACTCAGCACCAGGAACGAGCTGCTCCATTCAATATTCTGCCTACAAGCACTGAAAAATGCCATGTATTTATCAGCGAGGTCAAAAAGCAGTGCTACTATTAGCTATTGCTATTATCTCTGCCCATGGCAGGGAGCGTGGAACTAGATGATCTTCAAGGTCCCTTACAACCCAAACCATTCTATGATTTTGTGAGCTTCCCTGCTGTGGTCAGGTGCCTGCATTCACTTATGAAGCCACCTCCTGACCTCCAAACAGGCCAGCGGAGGAAGTTGAAGTCTTCACCTTCCCCTCAGAACTTGCTCTTGACATAGGCAAAATAATAATTTTTTTAGGGCAGTGGATTGTCAACCATAGGCAAACACCTACAGCCCAATTTCCCTCCTTGCCTCTACTGGACTCCTAGTAAACCAAGCCAGCTGCTGGGAAGGAAGAAGATGAGGACAGGACCCCAACATAAGGGCTGCTACACTGGCAGTTGTCTTCACCCTCCCTTTGCTTCAGCTGTAGCACACCCAACACTCCAGCCCTGCTCCTTTTGCCCAAACGCACTGCTGGTGGGAGCAGAACTTCCCAGTCCTGGGAAGAAAGATGAACAAGAGCCTCCTTTGCATGGTGTGGCAGGAGGCTAAAAGACAGAGCTGTTCGCAGGAGGCCGGGGAGAGGTACCGGGACCCACACCTACAGGAAAGCTGGGCATCGGGAAGAAAGGTTGTTCTCAGGTCCAACACCAAGATGGTCCCTGGGGAACAGCACATCAAGGAGAGTAGCCAAAGCAGGGCTGGCTCCTTCATAGGGGAGCTGTGAGACAGGGCAAGGCTGGGGGAATCTGACCAAGGGGTAGGTGTAGTTTCTTTCAGCTATGGAGAGGAACGAAGCTAAAGAAGCCATGTCAGCGGCTGCTGCCCCAGCAAAACCAGCCATGACAGGAGGGGATTTGGTCCTGCTGGGGTGCCACCACTCTGCTGCGCGCTTCTGCAGTGCAGCCTTTGGCCTGGGTGGCTGCCTGCAGGCTGCCTTCAGCAACCCCCTGCCAAAGGGGATCTGCGTTAATTTAATAGCACATAACCAGTTTGATTCCAACAAGGTCGCTTTCAAGACGTCCCAGGGGTATCTTGGCCTTGTTTCAGGCTACATTTTGCTTATTCTAGCTCTTCCTGGAGAGGGAAGTCCTAACTAAGCCATTGTAAATTTGTTTTCTTACCTAGGTACATTAGTACTTCAAACCCAGCCGAAGACAATAATAGGTTAAGTATAGCCTCACAATTTAACAGCTGAACTCCACCCAAGCGCTTTTATTTTACTCAGGCCTTTTCCATCCCTCAGCCTCTGTGTAGGCTTCTCTCTTATCAATATTTGAGTACACACAGCAAAAAGCTAACAAAACAAACATAATTGGAGACAAGAATCTCAGGGTGTAAGTAGAGGAAAACAGTTACTTTTAGATAAGTGCTTGGCACAGTGTGCTAATCTGCTGTTCAGTAATACTCGCTCACGCTGAGAGTATTTTACTCACCGCTAGCCCCGGCGCTCCAAACACCTCCGCTTACAAGGGCCCCATGCTCGGTGAGAACAGAGGTGGCAGAACTGGGGCTTCATGATTTATCCACCCCCCTCACAGAGCTGCCACAAAAAGCTGCATGAGCTGCATTGTTCCCCTTATGTAGGCACGACTGGGACCGGTCAAAAGTGATACATGGGTGCAATTAATGTGCCCATCTGCACCTGTGACCAATTAATTAGGCTGGGGTTACAGCTCAGCTGAACAGTAGCTTGGGAGCTGCTTGCATGCCACTGACAATTGTCCTGGCTTTCTAACCAGGGCAGCAATGGATGAAACCATTGGCTTGTTTACTTGTTTTCTTATTTGTGTGTTTTCGTTCCCCTGAATATGTCCTAAATTACAGCCCCTTTGCTTTTGTTTTTTATTTTGTTTTATTTTTATTTCTTCCCAAATACAGGTAGGATGTGGAGCTGGCTCACTGACTCCAAAGGAGACATCTCATTTGTTGAAATCTGGGAATTCTGGTCTGTCCTGGACATATCAGACTTGTAGACAACACCAAGTATTAGATACCTCAGCATCAAAAGCTGTACATAAGCCTGATGAAAGGCTCAAATCAATTCATATGAGTTCGGACACTTGATATTCTGTGGTAAAAGATAGTGTCAGAGTGAAAACCACTGCATATTCATTGTCAGCCATGCCACCGTATTTATTCTATTAATATATTTTTTAGATGTGCCACGGAATACAACCAACACCCTTCTGCTCAGTAAGGTTTCCTGAAGGATTAACTTAGCCCATCGCCTTTTGCAACCAGCCCCCTGCCCCGGCAGCCTTCTGACTGCTGCTCCACAGCTCTCAGCCCGCGACAGCTGAGAGAAGCACGCAGAGAGAAAAAAATGTCAGTGGTAACCCCGGGTGAGGATAGCGCTGGCAATAATCCATGCTGACTACACCCAGCTCAGGGTGTGCATTTGCCTAACGCTGACAGCAGAGCGAATCAGCCAGTCAGTACTATGCCTCCCAGTTAGGACTTCACGAGCTCCTGTACCAGCACCCCTCTTGACCTGTTTGCTTCGTTCCCCCTTCCCTGGTGCCGCAGAGAGCCTTACGCTACATCTTCGACCGCGGCACCTAAAGCACCAGTGAAACATCACAGCCTTGTTGCTCTTACCACAAGGTCAACGCGCAAGCACACCCCTTGGAAGGAGCCGAGGGAACTCACTCCAACGCAGCCGCAAGGGAAATGAATGAGGGGTTCTTAGCTGGGTGGATTGTTACAATATCATCATCAAAGCCCAGGGAAAGAAGAAAGCAACGCGATGAGCAGCGTGAAGGTTAGGAAGGCTGCATTCAGGCATTAAACACACAAAGCAATATACTCACCTGGGCGAAGCTTTAAAATGCCACAGATAACAAACAGCCGACAGCAAATCAGTCCTTCAGAGAGCAAGAGAAACTTTTGAAAAGCGGTCATTAATTTGGCTACCGTGATGAATTCCTCCGTGGTGAAAGCAACAACCCACTTCACTGCTTCACAGATTCATTGCCTAGGAGGCCATGAGGAACACTGTAATAATTTAACCTGTCTTCCTGCATAAGACTTCAGCTACCAGCAATCTGTTATAATGCCTTCAGCTGGCAGTAGAGGGGTGGCTTTGACGAGACAACATCTTTCATACATTTGCGTGCGGCCATTGCTTCACTCCACTTCTTGTGGGGAGCCTCCTCCCAAACTTCCCCCCCAGGCAAGGGAGAGATAAAGCCCAGCAGCAGAAGGGCTACAACGGGCCCCGTTTTGCTTTACTTTCGTACTCAGAAAAGTACGGAAACATCGCACCAAAAGGCACACTCAGCAGAGCAAACCTGCTGGGCACGCTCTCCTTACACGCCATATACAAGGATTGTTACACAAGTGGCTGAGCAGGTTACTGCTGGAGGGATGCTCATCCACGTTATACAGTGCCATATATGACTCCCATATTATAGACGCTGCCCTTAATTGCAGCAACTTTACCACGGGCAGGCACAAGTGCAGGATTCAGGGGAGTCTGGATCTCCTAACAGTTGTCCAACCACCAGGTACACCTAGGTCAGTCTTTTTATTTCTTTCTCCCTTCTCATTCTCCATCTGTTTGAAGTAGTAACTGCTGAAACACAATTTCTGCTCCCCAGATGTGTTTTTAGTGCTTACTGCTCTTTAAGCTATTGTAGTTAGCGTGATAACATAAAAAAGGCTTTTACTCACTGAAGCAATGCATCAAGTCTTTGAACAAATCTCCTTTATATGAGACTTACACCACTAAAAACATCAAATTCCCCTTTTTCCAGCTTTACTCAGAAGCCTTATTTAGCATTACTGAATTTAAAGACACTGGAAATGTCCATTATGCCTGTCTGTTGATGGCATAGGGGAAGAAAAACCATTGCTATTTGAGAATGTTTCCTTCTAACCTGGGAATTAACAGCTGTACTGGATCCTGAGATTTCCTCATCTGTTAAACTGGGATCTACTGAATATCAGTATTTCATGTCACATTATAAATCTCCTTCGGGCTTTTTCTCCCTTAACCACTTGAATTTTTCACTGGTGAAATTGCCTCTTTCACCCTCTACCTGTTCTGTTTGGCTAAGAGCTTTCCTGACTCTCAATAATATTTTCTCTCTCCTCCATAGATCACATCTCCTGTACTCTCTCAGTACTCCAACTAAGTGGCATAACTAAGGCAAATTCTGGGCAATTGTCAGCTGCCTGTATCTAGTTTTGATGCAGGCTACTCTTACTGCAGGCTTGAAGAAGAGGAGCTTGTAGGCACAAAAACTCACATTTTTTTCCTCAGTTTATCACTTCATCTAATAAAACATGTTACCTCACCCAACAAACCAAATTTAGATTCTTAGTTCATCCCAGCTAAAACAACCATCTTCACTAAGCTATCATAAATGACAGAGCACTGTACGGTTTTGCCTTGCTTTTGATGCTAAAAAGCAATCAAACACACCATTACCAGGCATTTCCCTTTGATGACTCACCTCTACAGTTCTGCCAATTGGTATCTGTCCCATCACAGTGAAATTGGATGACCCAAGCTTAATTGCTTAAAAGTCACTAAATGCAAAGCCATGTCATAAAAGTTGTGTCATGGCACTACTAATTAAGAGATTCAGCCTCCAGCAACTGCAAAACTCCACTTGCCCTAGGCTGTATACAGGCAACCAGTACCACCATAATTCACCACTCAAGACTGAAACACATGTATAAAATGCTAAAAGGAGCTGCATTTCAAAAGAAAAGGAATTACACGAAGAAAAGCAAAAATAAAGTCTAATTTCCTGTGCGCTGCTGTCTCACTGTTCACTGCAAGCTCTAATTTAAGTTTTTCTTCTGCTTGAGTCATTTATTGGGGAGCATCTCCCATGTGGTCTTTCTAATGTCTAGTAAGATTCAAGTCCACACTGCACCTTTTTCGTATGTTTGGCACATATAGGATCTGTCTCTCTCTTCCTTTTACTCTTCTACCCACACATCATCAAAACAGAAATTTAATTATCTTTTAGATGGCTATCACTGTGTTAAATTTAGTTTGAAAGGTCATTGGAAGGGACACACAGATGCAGAGCATGAGTGTGCATGCCTCATTTCCATAGGAAAGCAGGCTTAAAAATAAAAGATTTACAAGGAAAATGAGCTGCACTTTTGCTCACAGCAATATGCTAACTCTATTCGTCCACACCCTGAGTGTTGTAAATCCTGAAGTCATTTGATTTACATTCATTAATACCAGTAGCCCATTAATTTAATGTTTATAAGGACGTGTGTCAGATAAGGAGGTAAAAGACTGTCTCTAGACCCAGACATATGAATGTAGACATGGCCTGTGCATGAGCACGTGTACACTCAGGTATCACAGAGCATCCACAGGGAAATGTCACAACAGTCCCCGTCCCAAAGGACAGAGATCTGCACCCAAGTCAAGGCCAAAGTAGTGTATCAAACTTGCAGAGGTAAAGTTGCCCATAGAAAGAAGGGGGATGCAACCCATTCATTTTTCTCCCTCTCTTTCACAAGACCATAAAAGCAGCTTTCAGATGGACCACTTGAAAGTCACCTCCACCCACCTGAAACTTGGCTGAGGATCTCAGTCTTCCTTTATTACTGCGCAACTCTATTAAAGCTCTCAATGGAACCGATGAGTGAATGTCCCAGCCAATTTTACTTTTTGTATTAAAAAAGAAAAGCACACACTAGTCTATTGAAAATCATTTTGAAGAATTTTAATCATAGCAAATGTGTCTGAACAGTTCTCATAAAATCAACGCTTCCACATATACAAAGGACAAGACTCCAGAGATTGGCCTACAAAAATGTATTAAAACTGGGGAGGGGGGGAAGAAAGGGAAGGGGCAGGTAGAAACTCATTAATGTTTGAGATGCCTTCTAGGAGAGACAAAGCAAGCAAGGAATGCTTCTCCAGACATTGAGATTTATCGACAGCACTTTGATTTCACCTTTATAAAGTCAATATTTGGCAAAGTTTTGACAGGGCAGCCCAGTAGCTCACGTATCTGTAGGGGCTGGTTAACCCTTCACATGAAAAGAAGGGGAAAGTGATCTAAAACCAAGTTATATGTGTTCTTGCTTCTGAAACGTGTCAAGGACTTCCATTCACAGCCACTGAACAGTGCCAGCCTACTTGTTTAGCTAGAATATAATTAACGAGGGGTGGGGAGGGAGCCTAGGGAGGGCAAGGGACCATGTAAAACAGAGTGTAAAACAAGGAGCAGTAGACGGTGATAGAGCTGTAGGAGAGCTATGTAATACCAGCGTGCCCGAGGCTAGACTCAACCTTCCAGCTTCTGGTGCAACTACTAATGAGCTTGAAAGTCTGGAGAGGGAGGGAGGAGGACACTGGCACTACCAGGCAGAGGGAAGCCTTTCTGCCTTCGATTCTTAAAACAAGAGCCAAACCTTCCTCCATTCAGCTCTTGTTCTAATTAATGTACTAAGTGCATGAGTGCGTACACACATCTTCAATATTGGCACTGAAATAGAGAACACGGTCACACTTCAAAGCTGGGCTGAGGACACTTCAGCTGACATAAAGATTATTCAGTATTTTTCCTTTGCCTTTTTGTTTTAACACCTGTCAAAGTTTATTTGCCTTTACCAAAAAAAAAAAATAAAATATCAAACCCAAACCACCCAACCATCCCCACTCCTCCCTGTCTCTCCTAGTAATACAGAAACCTTTGCTAATGGGGATAGTGCAAAGTCAAGCCTCGTGGGATGGGCTTTTCAGGTCTGCTTTAGATTACAGCTCACTTGCAATGCTTTTGGAGCAATTAAGGATACTGTAGCTGAAGTAATCTAAACTGATATCACTGCAAGTAGCTGGAAATACACGTTGGGAAGCTGACAAGCAGCTTCCCTAGAGAAGAGGTGCGTGTGTGCAGCATCAGTCCTGCCCTCTCTGCTGCAGCCCTGGGCCACACCAGCCCCCTGCTCTCCAGCCACGGGGACTGCGGAATTGCCTCTTTGCAAGGTGCTGCCGCTGCTCCCTCTGCTTTCCAGCAACCACCAACCGCGTCTGCTGGCTCCTGGGACTTTAAAATTATTTTTCTCCTCAGAGGTCCTCTGCTCAGCAAGGTTTAGTCTCCAAAACAGGAAGCCTATTGGGAATCATTTGGAGCATAGCTGAAATTCAGGGGCACCTCTGTTTCTCTCAACAGAGTTTAAATAGATACAGAACAGATGGCATAAACGTGGCCTGAATGAAGAACAGCTTTACTCTTCTTTTTGTTTTTTCTAGTGCATGTTTTTGTTTTTCCAAAACAATTATAATCAAAATGAGGGTGGAGGATGAGGGGGAGGATGAGAAACACTTTTTAGAGCCTACCACAAGAGCATCCAAGAATCATGCTAACCCTCAGCACAGCGACAGACACAGCACCCTTCCATGAGGCAGCCTACTTTGGGACCACCTTTCTCACCTGGAGCTGAATAGAAGGGCACGTTCTCCAGATTGCAGGATACCAGGTGGCCATGAGATCTCTACATTCATGACGACTTGGAAAGCTGAAGAAATCTCACAGAAAGGTTCTCACTTTTCTTTTAAACCTTGAAAGTCGTATCTACAGCAGAGGAACCGTAAGACCCCACACTCTAACCAGAGATGTTATAGTGGACCATTCCAGCAAGGAGCGTATTCACAGCATGTCCTTGCAGGGCCATTGTTTCAACAGAGATTTGTGGTGTGTCACATACATGTTTCAACACCTGCCCCAGGACACCTCCTCCCCTTGGGCCACCATGCAAATGCAGGGGGGGACAGACCATGCCGGGACAATTTAATCAAATTCCCGTCTTCCTTTGGCAAAAGTTGGCTCACTGACCCAATCAAGGATTTAACAATCTCTTAAGGACATAGACAATTTGCCCTCAAAATTGGTAAGTATCTGCTTATCAAAGGCTGCTTGCTTTAGATCTATAAAATGAGGACTGCTACTGAGTATGGGACACATGACAGAGACCCTCAGAGGCAGAGGCCACTAATGGCTTTAAATGAGGCATAAGACCGGAGTTTGATCTCAGAGAACTGACAGTCACAACTAATTCCACGTATAGTGCTCTGTGTGCTCCACATCCAGGAAGTCCAGGCTCTGCACATTTCAGCAGGCATTTTAAACTTAATAGGCAGCACGTGACGTTTCATTAAGATTTTGGTGCTGTTGCAGTTTTCAGCTGTTAGGAGGTTTATGAGGTATTACACAACAGAAGCACATACATTTTGAAACTCAGCAGACCTAATCCGAGCATTGAATATGGATTTTCTTCTTCCTTATCTTTCCTCCCCCACCAAAAGAAGTGGAGTTGCAAAATTAATGTCACTCATAAACTGAAAAAAACCCAAAAAACGAAAAAAAAAGCTGTTAATGAATGAGCTTACCTTAAAAATCAGATTGTCCAAAGAATTTCTAGTCTCTGAGTTGTTTTCTCTTGTTTTTCTATTGCTTTTTTTTTTTCAAAAATATTAGAGCTATAGTAAAGAAACAATAATCCAAAATACTTATTTAGAGAGGACCTATGAAAATAACAGCAGACAAAGAGGTATAGCAAAAATTCTGTATGGCTCTGTATGAAGCCCTGGAGATGTTCCTGTTTCTGTGGAAACTTGTTAAGCACTTTCATCACTGAAAATGCAGTAGAAATTTGCAGTCATGCATATATACAAAGGTAAGTTTCTCCTTGCAAATCTGCAGGGAAACGGGATGGCCAAACAACGGGCTGAAGAAGAGGAAACAGGAGATGGCACGCTCGTAAGGAAGCAGTACAAAGTGCTTTTCAAGCTTCTTGTTACAAAGGACAAAAGAAAGAACCCAAACCCAAAGATGTCAGGCATCAGCAATAACAAACACAGGCGGTATCTAAGGCATTAAAAAATATCCTCATTTATCCACTACTCCTGACAACATTTCTCTCGATCCCAGGGGCTTGCTGGAGCTGCTGCACGCTTGTTCTGCCTGGACGGCTGCCGAGAGACATTCAGTGTTGCAGCCCTTTGTTTATCACAAAGCCGTGCTCCTTGCTGGTAACATTTTACAACTCTTATCACGCTGTTCAATCCAGCTACAACTGTCCAAATCTTGTCTTCTCTAAACCAGAGGAGGTCAGAAAGGAAACTAAAGAACGCCCCGTGTATCCATTGCTGCTAGCCAGTTTAGCAAACATAATCATTAAGCAGGGATTCAGTTTTATCAACCTGTAGGTTTAGCAAATCCCCCAGCATTTCAGCACAGCAGGAAGAGGCGATTAGAATTCAATTTATTTCTCCTGAGTTTTTTAAATCATCTTCACTCTGGATTCTTAGGGTGGGGTTTGCTGTGGATTTGAACTGAAAGCTTTTTTTTTTTTCACCATGAGTTAAGAATTCTCAGCTATGTACGATGAGCAATTAAAACCAGGAGTTATAGAAATACAGGTTTCTACACTCGAGTGCTTGAAAACAGCTGCCTTGGGGTATTACAGAACCTCTCCTACTCAATATGCTTCCAGATTTCAAAATTAAACCTTCCCAAAGCAAAGCTTATTACTTCAAATGGTCATTAAGAATCATGCGGACTAGCCAAGTATCAAGAAACAAATACCTAAGTGTAAAGTCCACCTCTATTCAAGAAAGTATTTAATCATGTGTGACCGACTCCATCTTCCTTAGATTTAATGCTTTAGTGCTCTCTGTTAGTGTATTTTCCTGAATCATGTCCCAAATAGTTAAATACATTCCTTAAGCAAATCTTTGAGAAACATCTGTGACCATTATTCCAAATAATTTAAGCAAGAAATTATTCATTTGCAGTTCAATCAGCAAATTGGCCATGCTTGGGAATTGAGCTCCCTTTTATGCTCTTAGTCAGTCACATATATCTACCACAGGTCATGCTGCTTTGAAAGATCCACCGCCGTTCTTCAATACTTCAAAGTGAGATCACATACTTTCCCATGTCAACCTGAATTCACACCATCTTGCAGGGGAAGTTTTTTTTTCAGATCTTGAGGTAGATCCAGATTTCTCTCAAGCAGATGCAAGCCCCAATGATTCAGACCAAGTCAGTGCATGCAGGCACCTATAGGGCAACGCTTCCAGAACTGATCAGCATGGTGACAATACACATGCAACTTTTTGTAATTCTAAGATAGGCAAGTAAATAACCTTCAGCATGAAACTATTCAGGTTTCTCATTTCTTTCATTTACTCCATCTTGAAAATCAACCCAGAAATCTACAGACCCCTAACCTAATCCTACTATTTCTTCGAGTGGAACAGCTGTACCAAATAGCCACTTCCTTCATTTTCAGCTTCTCAGATGTAATAAGTTCAATAAATCCTGGTTTTAGCTGTTTGGCATCACAAATGTTGTCAACTTCATTATTTTCCCAGGAGATAGACACCTGCTTTTGTATGTTCAGTCAACACACATGTATATAAAAGAAGTTTTTATTTTCAACAATGTGACACATTTGCGCGCACTGAGAATTCAAGACTGCTTTTTTTTATCCCAGCTTCTTCCCACTGAATTCCTGCTCAGCTTGTGTCCAAGCCTCAGTGATGATTCAGCACCCCAAAAACATTCTGCATACCTTTCAAGTTTTTCAGTTAGGTAGAAAACTGCAAAAAAGGCAGCTTCCCAGCTCAAAGGCATTGAAGAAAAAGCAAGATGTGGAGTTTCACTGCCATTCTCAAGATACAATTTGGCAGAAATGACATATGCAGGCCACTGCAAACCATTCCCACTAAATGTTTTTGCACACACAAATCTGAATTTCCAAGCTACTGCCTAATCATTTGTTCATTTCCAGGTGCCCTTCTCCTTCTGCACCCTTTATTCTCTGTTTCAAAGCAGTTCAGGCCAAGTCTGTGTGTTGCTTTCAAGCTTTCAGGAGTGCTTTGCTTAATGCATTTTTTCAAAAGACCCCCACTTGAACTTACAGACACCTGATAAACTAAAAGGCCAGGCCATCTGGCGGTTCCCTTTTGGGTGGACGTCCCAGCCAGGAGCCACAGAGCAATGACGCTGCTTCTCACCTGAACCCCAGACAAGAGGTCACCTGTGGAGCCACGGGTCCCATCCAACAGCAGGAGTGGTTTGCAGGAGACGGTGGCAACTCATCCCACATGAAATCCATGAATACCACGACTTCATGCTACCAAGCTATCTCAGCACCTCATCATCCCAGCACCGTAAAGCACACAACCTTCTTCAGATACAAGAGGTTGAGGCCCTTTTACTGATCCTCTTGGCCTCACTCTACTCCATGTGAGCATGTGCTGTGGGCATCCCCGTCATGCGCATGGAAACACAAACCTGTGCTCATATGTATAGGGGCTCCACACATGCCCACGAGGGCCCATTTCAACCCCATGCATGGGTGCTTCAGTGTGATGTAGATGAGGGAAGTGAAAACAGACATGTATAGATCTGAAGGGCACCGTGGGATGGATGGTTGGGGGTAAGGATGTAGTTTCTTCTGGCTATAGATCTTACCTAGTCCCTCAGAATCTCCTCTGATGTTCAGGACCATGCTTAGCACAAAAATTACAGGAATTATTTAGAACTAAAATAAAAACATATCAAAGCATAAGGAAATGCTTGAAAAATGTATTTTCCAAACATTTATTAAGCATTAAATTTCACTGAACTTGGAAGGCAATTTTTTTCATTAGAGATGCTCAGGGCAACTTAAGAAATGTCTGTAGAATCGTTCAGCATGAGGATGGAGCAAGCAGCTTTGCTTGTTGACACGAGCATGCAAGAGGTAAAGTGACAAAGAGGAAAAACACAACAGCCCCAGCTGTCAGACCTACAGACAGTGTACAGCACCAGAAAGGTCATGAACATGCTGTAAATCCATTGCAGCATTTCCAGATAATCTTGCCCTTCTGAAGCTCTTGCACAAAAACCTTTGCCTCCGGGGCCAGCAGATCTTTCGACAGCCTCCCAGATGATGCTGAGACTTGTTTGCTGCATGTACCTTCTCCTTCCCTCCCTCCCCACCTCCATCCACCCATTGAAAATGTCTGGAAAAAACAAATCTCAAGCCACACTTTGTGCAACAAGGATGAGGAATGTTTCAACCCCCAAATTTACTTGATATACAGTCACTCGACATGCAAGTGACTCCTGCAGTAACCCACCCCAAGTGTCTTGTGTGCCAGCAGGCCACATTCCCAGGGAGGAAGGTGGGTGTTAGCTGTGGATGGTAGGTACGGCCCTTCTCTGTGACTGGGAGGAGGCAACATCCTGCGCTATGTGGCATTGCTGTGAGAAGATCCAGGGAACAGAGGCTTGGAGCAGTTCATGCAGCACCAATAGCTTTTGATAGCAGGACTACCACAGAAGACCTCAAATCCTGTACGAATTGTTTGGTTTTGGCTTATCCCAGTTGTGAATGTAACAAAAGCAGTGCAACGTCAGCCATCTCTACTCCACAGGAAAGCATTTGCAGTATCAGAAAGGTTGGCTGGGAAGGGGGGCTCGAGGGGACAGGGGAGCTGGCGCGCCAGTCTGTACTGTACATGCTTAAGTCAGGGCCAGTAATCCCTCACTTCCATAAGCAAAAAGTTTACTTAAAACTTTTAAGTCATCAGATTAAAACAGAAAAAAAGAAGAAAAAAAAATCTGTAGTCATCAGCTATAATTCTGTACCCTTGGTAATTAAAACACGATAAACCATTTATTCTTTATCACGCAATGCTTTGCCTTAAAACGCTGTGGGTCAAATTTCAGCCACCCCCTCATAAAATACGGAGTCATTCTGCCAAATTTCCTTCCATGCTCTTCATCTGATGGCAAAGTAACAGAGGTACCATAATTCACTTGATATCAATTCTTTTCCTGCTAATGTTTTATTCAGACTGAGCTTCATTAATAAAGATGAAACTTTGGACTCATGATTGCTCCATGTTTACAAAACATCCAGGCTCCTTTACATCTTGATTAAGCACAAATAATCACTGAACACACAATTTCCTAAAAAAATCCCGCATACCAAAATTGCATATTTTGAATTTTTAAAATTCACTAAACAAAATTTCACAGAGTGAACCCTAAAGTCTGTTTGCCAGGAAAGCACAAGCCAAAAATGGAAGTTGGGACCCTCCAGGAAAAAAACAAAGCTGGACCCCAATACACACATCCTTCCCATTAAACAAGCAAATAAATACACATTCACACAGAGTAATTTGCTCTAAAAATGCAGGTGCTTCAGTAATTACCCACAAGTTTTAGCATAAATTTTGGTTGCTCAAACAGTACTAGAGTCACAGTAAGTTTCTCTTTTTTTGGTGGAACTGGGCAGTGATTTCTTACTGGACACCAGAGAACAAAAGCTAGCCCAGAACCTGATAATTTTGACACAAGTCATCATCCCTGGGTGTCTCCACAGAGAAAAAAATA
>JAOXNO010000013.1:73803286-73848952 GCA_028565335.1 Limnodromus scolopaceus | reverse complement strand
ACTTATAATTTTGACACAAGTCATCATCCCTTTGTGTCTCCACAGATAAAAAAATACAAAGACAAGGCTATTAAAAAAAAAAAAAAAAGTTAGAGGTGTATATAGCAGTATCACTTTTTAATGCCAGGTATTGGACCAAGGAACAGGACAGACTGCACTGCATTTTTAAAGTAGTATGACTATCGACATACTTGAGAAACATTTTAACACTGTACATTACAACAAACTATTTAGTTCAATTCTACACAAGTCAGCAAAAAAGCTTAGTGATCCAACATGATATGGCAGCTGCAAAATTAAAACGATAGTCACAGTCTAAAGCCAGAACAAAACCATCTCCAGAACTCCTATTTATAAAAAGGAATGAACGTACACGCTGCGCACACACGCATGCACGCGCAGACAAAAATCTTGAGGTTTTACTTATTGCTCTTACACAAGGCCGAGAGCAGGCAAAGGTCTGGATCAGAAATTAGGTCAAACATGCATTTCAGCAGGCACGAAAAGTACGGAAATTCATATTAATGAAACAATGTACCGTGTTACGCAATACAGGATGGTATTCCGCTAATATTAATACTTACGTCATTAATACCGGATAAACTCCAGGTCTGCCTGTTGCATAATGCATTATGCAGTATGGTATTTTAACCTATTTTCTGATTTCTCTTTCGTACTGCACCCTCCGTGTAGGACCAATGAGGGGCGGTTGTCAAGACAGCTATTCTCTGCAACGCCAGAGAAACCTCAGCCTCGAGAGCTTCAATTGGGCAGGTACAGCCAGAAGGAGGTCATCATTGTCGACACTGTATCTCCAGGACCTGCTCTTTGACCACCACATGGTTTTGCGCAGTTATTGACAACTCAGATTAACAAATGCAGAAGTTGGTGCAAAACGCATCAGTGCCTTGTTCTTGGAGCACCTCCCTCTCCTGGTGCACTCGGTAATCGCTACAGGGGATAAGGCAGTAGAGGGTCGAGTCCTGTATCTGGTCACTTCCTCCTCAAAAGTCTTAGAAAGGCAAGGGGGTTTTTTGTGAACTGGCTTTCCTTTACACATTAAGCAGCGTAGCGTGGATATCAGTAGAAATATGGCTACCTACTGGCAACAAGAGACTTGAACGTTCATAAGACACATTTTGGAATACCTGCTATTCCCTACTGCAACCAAATTAAACATGCTGCGGAGAGGTGTCCATGTAGTTACAATACTCCAAAGTCAGGTTTCAAGGCATACTGCACATGGGCCTTGCATGAAAAAGGCATTGAATGTGTTATCTGAGGAATTTTTATTTATTTTTTTGTTTTGCTGTGCTACGCATACATATGACAGCAGATAAAAATCAGCACAATGGTTCCTCTCCATACATGGCCCAAAACACACCATAACAATAAGCACCTTATAAGCTATTCTTGAGTTAACAGGAATCAAGGAAGAAAAATGGTGGTTTGGGAACACGCCAGGGAAGAAATCCAGCATGAAGTTAGAGGTATGTTACCAACAGAGGTCCTAGTTGAGAATGTTTATTGTGAACCAGCAACTGGATTTTGTGACATAACTAGAAAACCACTGATGTCTACAGGGCCAACTTGGGCACTGCATAGTGAAACTTATGTTCTCCGGTGTTTACAATATGGCATCGACCAATTTCAAATTAATTATAGGAAAGAGCAGTAGGTAGACAGGAGGTCACGCTTCAGGGAGGTTACACTTTCTATTTGCTAAAAGAACCAGTGCAAATCAATAGCTTTTTCTGTCGTATTAAAGGTCGTCACGTGCCCCTTGATCCAATTCCTAAATCTCACACAAATTTTAGCTTTCAGAGTTGCCAAATACCCAAAATCACACTGAGCTCTATTTTACTTACGAGCAGTACTACTTAAGTTAGTGGGACTGCTCAGAGCAAGGTGTTACTGCAGGGAAGGTTGTAGAATTTGGCTCTTTCCAAGAAGTGAACTGCAAACAACAAGGGTTTCATGACACTCACAGGTGGAGGGAGACACTTCCTGTGTTTTTTTCAAATCATTATGAACACCAACATTCATAAGACTGAAATGTGGGAAAAGGCTCTGTTATGGTCAGCCAGAGGTTTTGACACCAGGACAGCCACAGTGGTTTAGGAGTAGTAGCCCACCCACTGGAGGGTTAAGTTGGCCTGGGTTCTCCTCCCAGCTATGTCACTGCCTCTTACTAGATGACTGCACATAAGGGTCCTTGCTCTCAGTTGGGACGGTGAGGCTTCCTTAGAGCAACTCTAGCGTTACACCATCCATGGGTGCACAGATGTATCTCCTATGAAAGAAGGGAGCAAAATAGGCCTAAATTCTTTAAAAATAATTAAGAAAACCCAACCTCTAGAAAAAATTTTCTATCACATCCTTGCAGGCAGGAGTTCTAGGACTTCTCATGACCCATTTCTTCACTAATGGCTATGAAGGCCAGGCCATCAGGAAGCCCTGCTGCCAGATCAGAAGTAAAACAATGTGTCCAGTGTTTACTGTTCAAAGTCATCCTTTGTGTGAAGCTCCTTCAAATAAAACGTGCTGGCAATGCCACGTCCCTGTAGCTGAAAAAAAAATGGGGAAAAACAGAGAGGCAAAAAACACACACCATGGAACAAAATGATTGCTTGTAAAACGCTTCCTTTTAAAAACTACTGTACAACTTCCTAACTTGGTTTAATTAATGTGCAGTTTAAAACATATAAAACGCCTTAGCAGCTAAATGATTTCTTGGTTTTACAAGTCTGTCTCCCTCCCCCCCATTATAAAATAATGTATGTGTGGACCAGTGTTGAACACCTTGCACAGAGTCGCGTGCCAATTCTCCTTTAATTCTACATGGAGCAGTTTTGATTTTAATCTATTGTGTTTAGAGAAGAGCTCATACCATATACTTTACAGTATAACCAGCTACACAGATGCCTTTAATCTTGTAACACAACTAAAAAAAAAAAAAAAAAAAAAAATCACTGTAAGTCGCAGTCCCTTTGATAAATGATTATGGTGACACATGCAGTCCTCCTCAGTGCCGCTGCCACCAGACACGGGACGTGATTTTCTCCGCACGCTGCCAGGAGGCCTGATGCCACCACACCGGGGGCCGCAGCCGGGCCGGTGCACCGCTGCCCCGGCACACAGCGTTCTGCAGTCATTGGGCAAAGCTGCGGTGAATTGTCTCCCTTGACCCCACCACCACCACCAGCACCACCACCGCCAACCCAACCCAACCCAACCCCCAGGGGAGCACACACCCCCCTCCCTGCCTCAGCCGCAGGAGATCACCGTGAAGCGCTTGGAAATGCACGACATGTTGTGGAGGACGATGCCCAGGAGAAAGACCAGGACACAGGCCACCAGGATCACAGTGCAAACCCCCGACCAGGTGGAGCTTTTCACAACGCCTCTCCGGTCTGGCTCCTCCGCTCCCGCCTCGGCGGGGAGGCCGCCCTGCAGCGGCTGCTGCTCCGCCGGGATCGTCACCACCGCCAGGGACTTCTGCTGGCTGCCGGGCAGGAGGCGGCAGCCGATGTCGCCTGGCAGCAGCGCCCTCTCCTTGGAGAGGGGCAAGGGCAGCATGTAGCACCCGTTGCTGGGGAGTTTGATGAAGACCGGGGTGTGCTCCGAGGTGTGGGGGATGGCAATGACAGCGATCACCTCGGGGTCATCGGGCAGCTGCGACACGGAGTACCCCGGCGGCAGCTTGGTGATCCCGCGGCACCAGGGGCACCGCAGGTCCTTCTGGCTGGTCCTCATCTGCTGCAGGCACACCGAGCAGCAAGTGTGCTTGCAGTCCAGGAGCTTGGGCCGCCGGCGGGGGCTGTAGTAGTTGAAGCAAATCTGGCACTCCAGCAGAGAGTCCTGGGACAGGGTCTCCATGGCGGCCGGCGCAGGGAGGCACGGTGGCCCTCGCAAAGAGCCTCACCCCGGCGCCCCGCAGGCAAGAAGCAGTTACTTCTCCTCAGGGCAGCACCCACCTTCCCGACACTTCACTTCTCAGGGCCGTGCCGGGCAGCAGCTAGGGACAAGCACAGGAAAACCTCCGGCCTGAACCATTCAGTACCTGAGACAAAACAGAAAAACGTGAAGGAACAAGTTACATACAGGAACCAGTGGGAACGAAAGAGCCCAGCTAAGGGGGAATGAAAACTAGCACTGACCTTCTAATCTGGCAAGAGAAACAAATTTGCGACCCTTAACAAGAAAGCATCTTCCCGCTTGCTTCACCAAGCTGCCCAGCAGCAAGCCTTCAGGTCAGCTGTCACTAGATCTCCCTTTTTTTTCTTTTTTTTTTTTTCAATCTCTACCAACCCAACAGTCCGCCACTCACAGTTCTATTTATACCCGTAACAGGGTGGGCTGTAGTTCACCAAGCAGTTCCTTCAGCATCTACCTGCTGTCATATTCTCAAGACTTTTCAGCCCTTCCTGCACCTTAACAATTGTTCTCATTTAATCCTTTAAACCCCTGAGGATTTTTAGCTATTTGGCTGAACTGCTAAGTCTATGTGAAAAGTGGGGGAAAGAAAAAAATACGTTTAAACGGATGCTTTACCACAGCCTCCTGAACTTATGCCTGTGCATGAATGAGCAACCAAGTAACTAGACTGAAACACCCACATTTGTGCACAACAACAAGGAATGGCACGGTTTTCAGCCCAATTAACCATTTGCCTGGTGACACAAGCAGCTTGTTGAACATGGCACTCTGAAACATAAGCCTTCTCACTGATGAAAACTTCACCCAAGACAAAAGGCTCTGTTGAGACCCAGGACCACCAAAAACCACAGAGAACGATCTGTTCCTGCACTGAATTACAGGCAAATTGTTACTAACCTTCTTCTAAACTATTAATTACAAAGGGATTCTTTGCATTTCCCCACTTATTTCTTATAGCTATGCAAAAAAAAAAAAAAAGGCAGCTGTGTTTACTTCCACAGCAAGTTGTTTAGCTTCGTTTGATTCGGGTCACTCCAACGCATCATAAATATGGAAGGGGTGACATTTTTACAACTCTTTGCATTGCCTTCCCTGGTGTATTTAAGAAGTATCAGTTTGAATTTTCATCCAAAGAATACAATAAAGAAAATTCAAAATATTTGCATGATGACCTTTTGATATCCTCTTATTGCAATGTTATCCCCAAAAGATAATTAACGCCAGAGGACCACAGCTGTTGGGAGGACTTTTTCCTTTCCATACAATTATTTCATAGAATCATAGAATCATTAGGTTGGAAGGGACTCATAAGACCATTGAGTCCATCCATCAACCTAACACTGCCAAAACCACCACTAAACCATGTCCCCAAGCACCACATCTACACACCTTTTAAATACCTCAAGAGATGGTGATTCAACCACTTCCCTGGGCAGCCTGTTCCAATGCTTGACAACCCTTTCGGTGAAGAATTTTTTCCTAAAATCCAGTCTAAGCCTTCCCAGTGCTACTTGAGGCCATTTCCTCTTGTCCTATTGCTTATCACTTGGGAGAAGAGATGGACCCCCACCTCGCTACACGCTCCTTTCAGGTGGTTGTAGAGAGTGATAAGGTTTCCCCTCATTCTCCTCTTCTCCAGACTAAACAACCTCAGTTCCCTCAGCCGCTCCTCATCAGACTTGTTCTCTAGACCCTTCACCAGCTTCACTGCCCTTCTTTGGACACATTCCAGCACCTCAATGCCTTTCTTTTAGTGAGATATTACTACACAGTAATTCGACGTGTGACCTCACCAGTGCCAAGTACAGAGGGATGATCACTTCCCTCGCCCTGCTCACCACACTGTCCCTGATAACAGGCCAGGATTTCTTGCTCTTCCCTCCCCATCATAGCAGTGAGGTTGCAACGTGCTCATCAATGGGTGACGTCAGGAAACCAGAAATAACATAGTTCCAGAAGAGAAGGCAGGTGTGGACGTGGGGTTTACAATGCGGGACAGCCCTCTGGACCATGCTGTCCCGTATCCTGCTTCTGGCAGTTGCTGGTATTTGAATAGGGGGAAAAAAATACACATGATCTCTTCAGATGCTAACGACTGGGATACCACTGACATTGGCAGGACGGCTGATTTTGTAACAGCAGTAAATTTTTGCTCACCAGGCACTTCAACAAACACACAGTGACAACCCTGACTCAGGAGGGAGCTGGGGCAGATATAAAGGCAGGAGCTTGTGAAACACAGGCAATGGGCCACGGGGGAACCGGCACGTGCCAGCCACCAGAACGGCACTTTGGGGGATACTTTGCCTGAACGTGGCACAGAGGCCATGGCTGGGAGAGACCCCCGCCAGCATGAAGCTAGCATGGATCCATGTGGTGGCTACTCCACACCAGGGTTACACACGGCGTTAACAAACACTCCATGTGGAGAGGGAGCCCAGCACCGCCACACAGGGGGCTCTGTATTCACCACCCGCATGCAGGCCATGCTGAGGGAAAGTGGAGGAAAATGAGTAGAGGCTTTATTGTCTTTATCCTCTCCTTCCTGATACCATCCCTAGGATACAGGCAGGCACAAGAACTGTCAGAAAGGGTCATTAAAAGACTAGCATGCAACCGAGAGAGAAAAATGGGGCAATTCCCAGCTGAAAAACATTAAGAGACAAAGGCCAGATTAGAAATTAGTTATAGGAACTCAGGAAGGGACCACTAAAGCCATTAGATACAGTTTTCAGCGACAAGCAAGCCAGCAGTTCTTTATTTTGCACAGAAGTATCCATATAAAATCTTTGCAGTTACACACTGCCCAAGCCAAACTTGAGCTCAGACATTGCAAGACACAACTCTGGACTGCTGTATCTGCAAACCTATCCGAAACAAAACAAACAAAACAAAAAAAACCCAAAAAAAACAGGTATAACATACTACAGTATTATTATGAGAAAAAGCCCCAATGCCTGCAAATTCAGGTGGTAAGGCTTATGTTTAAAAACAGAGTGGAAGTACTCCTTGCGCAGGTGCAAATCAGTATCTCTGCATAGAAGCTCTGCCCTCCACATTTTGGAAGTCAATGAACTGACTGGTGAAGTTCTCTGACCTCATTTAGCTGTCGCCTACAAACATCTCTCTCCACTTAAGAGTGCTAAAGGTAAACCATTTTCTATTGCTGTAAATGTGATTGGGATCAAGATAGTTTTTCTGACCTCATAACCTTGTCCAGGAGTCATATACTCAGGCACTACCAAGCCCATCATCCCTGTCCCAGTGACATCCTTTACAGCAGATCAGTGCTAGGAGAGAATGAGGTATTCAGAACTGAAGAATAAAACAGAAGTCACCTCCAGGAAAACAGCACCCCAAGGAAAAGGAAGAAAATCCATCCCAACAAGCAGATCTTGGCTGGTTTGAACACTAAGTAATGCTGTGAAGCATTTCTTCATGAGGTCAAAGTTTTAAAGCATTGCTGCAATCTTAAGGAAGGAAAAGGAAAAGAGTGGAGCCAAATTGAAAGCTTACCACCTACATGACATACATTGCTCAGATATGTGCAGATATATTCACAGAAGCTATAAATACAGTGACATCCCCATTTTGACCTGGTGCTGAACAAAGAAATGGTCAACTGTGTGTCTTGAAGTTACCTTTTTCCTTTCCTTTTTTTTTTTCCCCACAAAAGAACAACTATAAACATTATTCCAAGTAACAAGGCTGCATTGTGCATGTACGTATACTGAATTATGATATTTCTTACTTTCCCAAAATGTCTCAAATAATGATCAGAGGTGTATTTTGACAGATCAGTGGCAAATCCCGTCAGCAGAGAGGTTACTATGATTTTGTCAGAATATGTCTAAAGACAAGTTAAAGAGTAGCCACAGCCATCTAACCCCTTAGCCTTTGCTGACACTGCCCTGTTCAAAGGTTGGTTATCTCGCTTCATGAGCGCAACACAACTTCATTCCCAACCGTACTGAAAGCCCCACAACCCTCCTGCACTCTGCCACAGCTCCGTTTGGGGATAAAAGTCAGTCAAGTCACCATCTACAGTCAGAATTAAACTTCATAACACCTATTTGATTCATTTAGCAGGACATAGCTAGGAAGGAAAAAGCCAACGGGAGCTCTCTCTACTCTTCCACCACTTCACTTGAAGAATGACGGCAAGACTTAAAACTGCAGCAGACCTCCTCTTGGACAGTGGTCTGAATTCTCTAGTTTGTGCCCAACGTACCCCTGTACCAGTTGGAGGTACTGAACTATCACAGGTGAACACCTCACTCAAAGATTACGAGACTGGACTCTTCTTGGCACTTTGAGCACGAAGACCAAAAGGCAGCCGGGCTGCACGTCAGGGCACGACTTGATGTCACCATCAGCCAAAAGCATTGCTTTGTCATTATTTGCTCTCATCACCTGGTGTCAGGGTGACACCCAAGGCAGGCAAGGGGTCTGCTGACAGGAAAACAGGGGAGGAAAAGAAAAGACTGTCAGGGGTATCTGTAGACAGTGTCTATGTATGTATAAGAGCACACATGTGGAAGGGAGCACTGGAGACTAGGACAGTAAAACCATACACACAGACAGAGGCAACTGCAACTGCAAGTAGTGTCTCTGCCTGGCACAAACCTGACGGCAACTGGAAGCTCTTCAGGGCTGACACCTAACTAGTAACACAAATGAAAACTAACTGGGTATGAAAACCCACAAGCTCCAAAACTCAAGTGTCAGAAAGGTGCAGCAGAAGCAAAGGAAGAAAGAAGAGACAGGCCTTGCAGAGAAGCATCGGGAGACCTCTCTGCCTCCCTGGCACCCTCTTTCCCCCTTGCTGTGGGTCTGCCCAACATCCACAGGGCTGCCACTGGCCAGCAAGATGACAGATTCGCAAGCAGTAAAAGAGACCCAGGGAGGAACCTGCAAAGCTGATGACCCCTGCAGCAGAAGATCAAGGTACAACCGGGTGGCTGAGCATAGCACAAAGGTTCTTGTTGAAGATTTGGGCTGCCCTCTGCATGAGTCAAGAGGTTTTAAGATTTGAAAAACAACTGCATGACTCAAGAGCAACAAAGGTCTGGAGAACAAAACAGGTATTTCAGCTGTTTGTCAGTCACACTATCTGTTCTGCCAGACCTTGTTGGAGGCCACAGCAGGGCCCCAAGCTCCCTTTTTTTGGGTGAGCAAGAGGGTGGGAATGCCAAGGTATCAGCTTCCTACTCCCCAAGAAGAAGGGGGAAGGGCCATTTGTTGCTCTCTTGCAATTTGTAGCTTCCCAGCATAAGGTAGGGAGGTGCTGCAGGTGGTGAACAAATGAAAGGTGCTGCAGCTAGTATAGCACAGCTACAGACAGCGAGAGGAAGAAGAAAGTATAGGTTTGCTGCAGAGAAAGTTCTGCACAAACTCTAACTATAAAGTGGTCCCCACCTGGCCAGGTCAGAAAACACAGCTGCTTTTGGAACCCAGTGCAAAGACATTGAACATCCATGACCAGAGCACATCAGAGAACAGAGCAATGGCAAATCCTTGCCTATTGACATAACATTTTTTCTATGTAAGGACAGCCTCAGTGATACTAAGCAATGGAAACAACAGCCTTGAAGGTGTGCTGCTCCACTGGAGAACTCAGAACTATCTTCACACATACCTCCTAACTTATTAGGGCCCAAAATTATATTAACTTGAAAGCCCCAAAAATATACTTTAATGATGCCTGTGGAATCTAACACAATTAACAGAAGATTAAACATCATATCACATTTTTAAAGACTGGCTTCGGGGCATGCTGATGTAGTTAGCTGATCACTGAAAGAAAACCTCAAAAACTTTGCACAGACTTATGCACATATTTAGGCATGCTCTACTTGCTGTATGGCAAGGTTAATAACAGTCTCTCAACAAGGCAGTGCATTGATGATACTTCACCTTTCTCAAGGAAGGTTCATTACGTAAACTCCCCAAACACATTAAGGATTCTTTGACAGTATTACTGAGTAGATATGATTTATGATGAAGAAAGCTCCCTTCATTTCGGGTGCCCTTAGGCTGAAAAGGAGATGGGGGGTGAGGCAGGGGGTACTGTTCTCAATAGGGGAACTAATTGCAAGAATCATCTGCCCACAGATATGGAAGGAAATGTGTGCTAGGGTCGCTTTAAACTGCTAGTGAGGAAGAAGGAACATATTTAATATTTGGAAGGATTTCTGCTACAAAATTCAGCATCTGTATATGTTTTCAACAAATTCATGTTTGGACAAAACACACTGGGGCTGTTTCAAATGCCCAGGATGTACTACCTGATTTCCCCTGAATATCCTTCACTAAATGATCCTATTTATTTTTAGGCTGTTCCGTAGCACTAATTACCATAGTAACTGAGAACGGCACAACGATTAATTAATTTATTCATCACAACACCCTTGTTAAGAGAGAAGCATTATCATCATTATATCCTTTCATCATCTAAGAAAAGAAGTGCTGAGAGACGAAGCAGTTGGTCCAAGGTCATGCAAGCACAACCCAGATTGCCTCAAAGCTCCTGAACAACTTCATCCCAGCTCCATGTTTCTTTCACCTCATGAGCTACTGGAGAGAGGTAACAGATTCTGAACATACTCTTTTTTTGCAACAGAGAATCAACAAAGCTCAAAAAACCACCCATGTCTCCCCATCTCTTCTAGCTGACAGCACCTCCATGGCATGCCTGAGATTTTTTGTGGCTTTCATTGAACATATCAGCTTTTCCACAGACCATGAAAATCATGAGAACCTGTGATCCAGAAGCTGAAGTATCTCCAAGGTTCATCCACCATGTAGCTTATCACAACTGAGAGACTCTATGAGGGACATATAGCTAACAAGAAGACTACAAAATTAATCCGTCCTTCTCTCCAAAATTAATCCGTCCTTCTCTCCAAAATTATGTATCTTCCAGGCACCTTCCTCTAAACCAGACAGCCTACACCAACCATCCTTTCCATTTAGTTATTCACAACTGCACAGAAATATTGCAGAGCAAAAGTGTTTTAATTTGGCCAAATCCTTAGCCAATGCAAGCTGGCGCTGTTCCTCCCTCTAGCTTTAGTCCAATCCTTGCCAAGATAAGAATCAGGTGTACACACTTTCAGATGCATAAAGCCACAAAAACTAAAGATGAATAAAACTGTGATATATGAGCCTACAACATCCTATGAAGCAGCACCACGGGATCCATGCTGATGGAGAATCTGTTCTGGATGATCTCAACAGTGCAGATCAAAGGAGTCTAGTTGCAAGGTATCATCCCACAGCATTTACCTTAGAAATTGTCACCAGCCAGCCCTAGCAAAAGGGGACAGAGGCAGAAAGCTCATCCACAGGAATGTAAGTAGATGTAGAAGTTTACATTTTGGAGCAAAAACAGATCAGGTGAAAACATCAATCTTTGGTGTTTATAGAAAACAGAGAGAGACTCACATGCTGCTCGTTGTTCCATCTCACGTCGCCAGCTGCGCTGCTCCCTCCTTTTACCTGCAAACTTTGACATGTCCACGTTCCCTGGCCCCAAAGGCCTTATTTTGGTCAAACATGACTAGCATAAGCTGCACTTTGTTCCAACAGCAAACACTACTAATCACCTGCAACATGCCAGGTCAGCAAACGACGGGTAGGGTTTCTTACTGCTGAGTCAAAACAGTACAACAGTACTACGCCCATCAGACAGTTTCACATGAGGTGCTTTACCAGTGAGAAACACTGTGTGAAATCAAAATATTCCACAGAAATGTGCCCGTTTCAGACAGGCAGAGACAGAATGCTGACAGCTTTCCTGTCCACCCAGCCCCTTGGCAGCCCTCCGTGCAGGTGCCCCTGAAGCCCAGGCTGTGAGAGCCTGACCTGCCCAACTCTGCCTCAGCCCAACTCTGACACGTCTGCAGGTTTTTGACAAGGTCAAAAGCTCTGGGTCGAGCTGCCCCAGAGCTACAGTTCCCTAAACCTCCCAGGCTTCCTCCAACCCGGCAGAGCACAGCAGACCCCCAGGTGCAGCTCTGCCCCACTAGAAGGAGCATGAAGGTGCTCCTCACCACTTCTGGTGTCCAGAAGTCCTAGAGTTTCTCTTCCTGCAGGAGGGGTGCACTGACAGGATGAAAGACGTGACTGACTGTGGTCCTAAGACATCCCAAATCTGAAAACTTCCCAGCACAGGATGTTAACAGTTTCCCTCAAAATTTGGAAACAAACAAAATCTCCAGCATGCAAAGCATCCCAAGGGATGGTGCTCATTTGTACAGCCCACTTTGAGCACAATACTTGCAAGGCCATTAGCACTTCTTCAGTTTTGCTGGCTGCTCTTAATTATGCCTGACTCACTCCCAGGGTGAGTGGAATTAAAAGCCAGTTTTTTTCTACTACCAAGTGAGAGAGACTCATTTGCTATTCAAACTGGCATCAAGAGCAATGGGGGCAGGAAGGGTGGTGTGGAAAGAAATCTACCCCTCATCCCCTGAATAAAAGCAGCACCAGTAGTTATTTATGACCAGGACGTAAGGAGCAGGTGGTTGACAGAGATTTAGAAGTTGCTTCCCTAGATTAAAAGTTAGGTCACAATTTAAGTCACTAGGGCCAAAATCCCACAACCTTACAGAAGGAGCTATGGGCGTTAAACTTGCTCTCAGTAACAGCTTTAAATGGAATGCAACATCTTCTTTCTAGGAGATTTTCATTTATGGCAACATGGCAGAATTCCGTGGCACTCAAAATGCTGAGAGAGGCATGAAGCACCTAATCACTTAAACGACAAATTTTGCTCTCCCATTAGAGCTTTATGCTTCATCTGTCATTGATAGAATTTGCCTGATACCTGAAGAGAAACTTAATTAAAAGATTCTTCCCTCCCTCCCCTGAGGATTTGGTATTAGACTTACAAAATACACCAAAAAAAAAAGTAATTTTAAATAAAGCTCAAATGCACTGATACAGGTCAATGGGTGATTGAGTGGGGATCAGCTTGAATTAGTGTATTAAGACACCGTCTATAATTACAGAAGAGAGTGTTACAGCTCTCTGAGGTCATTGAGTGGGTTTTGATAAAACTAGGTCAAAATGTACCTGCCTATGGGCCCAAACGGAGGACAGAAAGCAGTTGATGCTCACGCGTTCATACACTGCCTATACAATGCAAAAACTGAAAACTCAATTTCACACTTACCTCAGAAAACAAAAGTCCTTCAAATCAGAGGTTTTAATTGTTGCAACTCTGCTCTGCGCTCCCACCTTGTACACCCCACCTGCTAAACATGCTCTCACCCAGCCCGGCTTCCTCAGGACATGATTCTGCGACCCACATCGCTGAACAGCCATCTTCACACAGCTGCTCTCAGGGGCTGTGAAGGTTTGGGGTCTGTTTTGTTTGGGTGTGGGAAGGGATTGGGTTTTTTGTGGTTTTTTTCTTTAGAAAAAGGAAAAAGAAAAGCACAACAGACCTAGGGGAATCAAAATAATTCCTTTTACATTGAAACAGATGGGATTAAGAAACTGGAAAATATTTGATTAGAAGCCACACAACAATAAGAAAACTCTCTTCTTTGTAGACCACAAAGAAGCAGAATAAGGTCTGAAGGAAGTTAGACTAGGTGGGGAGAGCTTTTTTCACCTTTCTACCTTTCTCCTGAAATCTGTTAAGTGGGCAGCACAAGGGAGCAATGCTGCCTGTTTATCAAGAGGAAAGGTGTAACAGATGTCCTGACACAGAAGAACCACTTCCAAGAGCTTATCTTCAGAACAGAGTGGAAGATAGCCAGCTAATATGCCTTCTCAAGGTCAACTGCTATGTCATTTCCTAATGCAGACAAATCGTGATCTTCATGCGTTTTTGGTCTCTGATAAGAGCTACAGCTACTCCAGGTCACAGCACTGGTCATTCTGGTTTGCAGACTACACCAAAAGGAACTGGAACTGGTCCACAAGCCTCTTTCTTATTGGAAACTAATCATTCACCCTGTAACACTTCTGGCAGCTAGTAATATTAATACCACCCTCACTTCCTGAATTTTGGGATCGGTCCAACTCTCACTGCAAATATGGATCACTAGCAGAGTTAGACCAAGCCTGAACTGCATACATATTGATGATTTCCTATTTCCTGATTTATCTCTCTGTCTTTACACCAGTAAAATCCTCCAAAAGAGATTTAGCAGGCTATACTGGATAAATAATTTCTTCCAATACTTTTCCAAACCACGTTTCCACCCGTGACTATAAACACTCCACAAGCTCCAGTTCAGAAAAGTTATAAAGCATATGGCCTGACATTAGCTACAGAAGTTAATGGGATGACACATGCTTTTGAGGTCAGTTGCACATTTACATACTTAACACACTGATCATCAACACAACCAATACAGAACCCGTGTCAGCAGCCCCAGGCAGATCAAGGTAATCTCTGAGTGCAGATGCCTTTGCTTCCGCTGCGCTACCCTGATAGCGTGCGACCTGGGGAAAAACAACACAACTTTCCCAAAATAGCTGCAACTAAACCAACTGGTTGCACACCAACTAACCTGACCAACTCCATATCATGACTTAAAGCCCCAGTACCACCAGAGAAAATTTCAGATTAGCAGTGAGACAACAAACCCACACCAGGAAAAGCTCTCGGCTTTCTCCTTCATGCCTATGGACACAGGCATCCCTCTGAGAGAAACAAGAAGACTTCCATGGACAGATTTCCAGGATGAAGCCTAGAACAGAGTGAGGGGATTTGCATAGTCTGTCCTTCATATGAACCAGTACCGTTTGCAGACAAAAGTAGTCTCACAACTAAGCAATGCAGAATTCTCAAGGGCAATGCCTGTAACTCAGGTTAGCAACTCAGGTAAGCCCCACCACAACCCTCTCTGGTGGGCTGAGGTAAGTTACAGCTCTGGAAGAGTGGGCTCAGAGCTGCAGAGCTGCTAGCCTGTCTGCTCCAGCAGCCAGGCTGTGATGGGAACCAGCAATTGGCTGCTCAAATGCTCAGGCACAGGAAGATAAACAATTCTTGCCCATATTATGTGGAATCTACTGTTGCCTTCCTCCACAGAGATGGTATTCGATTCCAAGAGGCACTCACCTTCTGTAGCTGCAAGGAGTTTATCAGACCTGCCAGGCTTTGTCAGGTTGTATTTCATTCTTTACAGTCGATTTCAAAGTTTGGGCCAGACATCACCCATCATCCTTCTGCCAGTCAAAGTCTGGCTGCTTTTGAAACATCCTGGTGTGAAAATACCCTCCATTTGGCAGCATTAACTAAGAGTATACATCATTTTTGCTCTATGAAGGAGTGCAAATGCTGGGAAAGGACTATGCTACGTTATTTTACATTAGAGCAAAATAATCAAAATGAAGCAAACTCTTAATTTTGGTCCAAGTTCTGTAGTCCTTGCAATACCCCTTCTAAGAACAAACTTAGAAAATATAACTATACCTTGAGTATAATATTGCTAATGCTCAAGACTTCATCACTGTCCCCAAAAGTATATGGCCACAGCGAGTCCTAGGCTTACAGGGTTATAGACAATCAATTCAGTATGCAGTAAAAAGAAAGCTGCTAGCCCCATTTTTCTGAAGAAGGGCCTAAAAACATGAACTTCAGAAGCCCCAAATCCCAGTGAGGAAGGTAGAACCCCTAAATTTCAGTCTCTATCTTACAAGCCAGTCTCATGATTTCTGCATGTGAGTTAGAGCTAACTAAAGAAATGTAGTTTTGAGGTGAACAAATTCAGTGACAGCTTCAGATCAAATTTAGCAAATGCTTTCTCCTTAGGCAAAAATGGTCATTTCCATTAAAATGTCAGCTCATTTCAACTTTCATTTCAATTTGACTATCTTCTTTCAGAAGAAGAAAATTATAAAAAGGTTAACACAAAGGGCGAACTAAGGTTTTTGCAGTGACTGTGGTAACAATTTTTCTTCTGTTGTGGTCAGCGACTGAGAGAGCCAGAAGGATCTCTTACATTGCTCCACTGCTGAATGTGGAATGCCTAAGTCCAGCTATACATCATGATTTCTTTTCTTTCCCAGTCTAGCAACAACAAATGAGATGAATACACTCCAAGTACCACCAGTACTTTCACAGCAGCATGTTCTCAAAGACTGATTTTTGGTTGTTGGCTTAGAAAAAAAATAATCACAAAGTGGGGCATTTTCAACAGGCAAGCCATGTTTCATGATGTGATCGAAGCCTGAAGAGGACTACGAGGTTGATAGGATTACTGGCTTTTACAGGTGTTTCTTGCTAAGGATCTAGAGGATCTTATTTTGAAAGGGCAGGTAGTTCAGGGCTTTCTAACAAAAGTCACGCTCATCCCAATGGTCTCAAGAGTACACCCCAAAGTGATTAACTGCTTTTGAAGACTTATGTCAGATAAGCTTCAACACTTATCTCCAACATGTATTCCATGTAGCATCACACAGAATAGGGACCGAAGAGATGTCTTAGAGACTGCTAACAGAAATGGGGAAACGCCGAAAGTCTGTGTTGTCACTTGAGAAAATGTTGCATTGGAAGAGATGATCTAAGAAGACACGGTGTGCATGCACACAGCTTTATGCACCAATGCAGGATTCAACCAGATTCCATTCAGTTGAGGTCTTCATTCCATTTTTGTTATAGTATTTTATCTGTGTGCCTGTCGTGGTTTAATCTCAGCTAGCAACTAAGCACCACACAGACACTTCCTCACTTCCCCCCCAGCGGGATGGGGGAGAGAATCAGAAGAGTAAAAGTGAGGAAACTCGTGGGTTGAGATAGACAGTTTAACAGGTAAAGCAAAATCCATGCACGCAAGCAAAGCGAAACAAGGAATTCATTTACTACTTCCCATGGGCAGGCAGGTGTTCAGCCATCTCCAGGAAAGCAGGGCTCCACCACACATAACGGTTACTTGGGAAGACAAACACCATAACACCATTGTCCTCCCCTTTCTTCTTCTTCACCCAGCTTTATGTGCTGAGCATGACATCATGTGGTGTGGAACATCCCTTTGGTCAGTTGGGGTCAGCTGTCCTGGTTGTGTCCCCTCCCAACTTCTTGTGCACCCCCAGCCTGCTGGCTGGCAAGGCGGTGTGAGGAGCAGAAAAGACCTTTTAATGCTGTGTGAGCACTGCTCAGCAATAACTAAAACAATACATGTTATCAACATTATTCTCATACTAATCCAAAACACAGCAGCGACTAAGAAGACAATTAACTCTATCCCAGCTGAAACCAGGACAGTGCCTTACAGTGGTGCACTGAACACTGGAAACGCACACAATCCACACAACTAAACTGATGCCAAAGAAACCACACTGACTTATGCCCATTGAGGATTTGGCCCACAGACAGAAAATCAATGTTACAAAATAGATTCAAAAAATACCTCTCTTCTCCTGCCAAAACAAGTTCTCAGGTAGGATGAAAAAGAATTCAGCTCTGGACCCAGATTTGCATTGTGCCACGAACTGCAACATCTCTTGCTTTCCGGCCAAAAGGTTTTCAGAATTATTTAGTTTACTGACATCATTGTTACTTTTTAGAGTTAAGTCAGTGTTTTCCTAACTTTTGCCTAAGTGGCTTCACTGTCAGGTGTCTTTTATTTAATGATTACTGCTTTTGGTTTTTTGCCAACTGCAGAAATCATCAAAATATTTTACTAAATCAAGACATAAAGAAAAAAAATACCTCATATATTGCCAAATAACAGCATGCATCGGAAAAATCCTTTTCTATTCTTTAAAACACTCCTTCATACTGTGCTCTGTATTTTTTAAGCAGTGAAGCCTCTGCCAGTTTCCTTCACACTGAGTTTGCAGAACACCTGCCAGAGTGAGGTCTCTGCCAATAAACAGGGTTCTTAAGTGCCATGACAATTAAAAAAAAAAAAAAGTAAGTGATCAATACAAATAATCAGTACTATTATTATTACTAACATCCATGCTCTTTGGTCTGACCATTCATCTTCTGGAGCAGCTGCCTCTAGAAAAAAAGACTTAGGAGAGCAAGTGCCAGCAGGTGGCACTCCAGAATATAAAGCAATTAAGCATCAGGGCCTACAGGACCAAGAGAGCCAGTTCTGCTTGGCGGTCCCACTAGCTTGCTTTAGCACCCTTCAGGAGGTTTGGTTTGGGATGACCACCTCCACTTTCCTGCTCCCAAACAGCAGGGACAAATGCTGCCAGTTCCAGTTTTTAGCACCATCCGATCGTCCTGGTGCAGGGTGGGATGCGTCAGCCAGGTGAGATGCACCTTGCACAGTCCTTTCTAAAAGAGAGCAGGGTACAAGCACACCCAAAGCACTGGGCTCCCTACTTGCTCCCAAGACTGAGGGGAGGGATCCCACAGGGCAGGTGGAGTCACTTTCCCATGCTGTCCATGGAGAGGTGGCAGCATCTTACTGCCTCCCACCACTCTCCTACACTCCACCACAGAGGCAGCAAGCTGGGATATAGCTGAACCAATGCTGGCTTTTAATGCTTTAAGACAGCAGCAACCAAAAACACACCCTAATGATTAGGAAAACAGTTTCCCTTCTGTTTATTTTTAGCTATGCCCCACACATACAGCGATCACCTGCATGGTTAGGAAGTGCCACTACAGATGGTTCCTCGGGGCATGGTGAAGATTCCCACCCTCCTCCAAGCCTTCTGCCTCACCCCAACACTCTCACTCCTCCCACAGCAAGGTCAGACAAACCAGCACTTCTTCCAATCAAACACTGGCTGTCAGGAAAGTCTCTGTCCAGTAGTCTCCTCAGCCAGAAGAAATAAATCCACCTCTAAGACCTCTGCCTCACCTGGACTTTGCAATTCTCATCCAACTCTAAGTACGACTGCTTGGTTTCCTCCTGCTGGAAACCCTCCCGATCCTTCAGTCTTCAAAATGAGGCCCTTTAAAACACTGTGCAATTTGGGGGACATAGGAGGACGTACCCTTAAACCTCAGAAGATTGCGCTATTCTCTTAGAAAATGAAATTTTAAAGAAAAACTGTAGAAGCCAGTTGTTTTGTCCAACTCTAGGCATCAAGCATAGCAGTCAACATTTAGAGAGGTAATGAACTGGCTCAGTTGACAAAGATGCAATTCCCACATCATTCTCCACTGGAAAAGTTTAGAGTTTAAAACACTGAAGGTCATACAACTGAGTGGGAAAAATGCCTGAATTTTACCAGAAGTCTTTATGAATTACCTAAAAGTGATACAAATACGGAAAATAGCCAGCCTTCTTGCAAAAAGCAGAAGTATATACTGCTTAAACTCTCCTTAAAGGCAAACCTGTACCATGGGATCCATCTGCTCATGTGGAAATAGCAGAAAAGATCTGTCAAAAAGTAATTTCCCTTCCTCTCCTGTATATGTCAGTGGATCACTGGCATTTCCCCCCTTAACTGACCCCAAATATAAATAGACACAAAACTGGAAAAGTTTAAGGTCATCTCTGTGGATATGAGCAACACACAAACCAAAAAAAAAACCAGGGAAAGTAATGTGCCCTTCTTGCAGAAGGGAGTTCACAATCGATGCCACACGATATCCATTATGTTTTAGGAAATTAATTTATATCTAGAATTCCAAACTCATTTCCTCACAAACAATAAACACATTTTTTTCTTGATGGTTCACTAACATCACCCGCTGAAAGAGGCATGATTCAGCTCAAGGTTTATGTACTATACGCACTGCACAAAAGTTTGATCAATAAATGTTTTCAGAGTAACTACCTTTTAATACACAAAGATGGGCTGATGGCATGGAAAGAGGAATGGGGCAACTGTTCTTGCATACTCTGCCTTCCTAGCTGCTAGCCCAATGTGGATTTGGTTCATAAAATATTTATGTGTGGAAAGGAAAGCCATGAAGCGTAACCATAACCCATACCAATCTTAACACTGAGCAGCAATGAAGCATGTAACTGTCTGGTGATCATCATGAGACATCAGAAATATTTCCAAGTGAGCAAGTTGCACAGGTGTTACTCTAAGAACTTACCTGATCTCCTGTTTCCATGGATCTCCCTGAAGAGATGCATGGTCTCCCTGATATTCCATCCACCCACCTGATCGGTGGGTGGGAAGCAGAACTACAGGGTGCTGTAGTTCCTCCTCGCTATTTGGTACAATAAACCAGCTTATCTAATGAGCAACCTCTCTCGATAGAGGAGACTGCAGTTAGTGTAGACTCTTGGGAGCTTTAATGTTCCCAAGCAGTAAAATGGAGGCAAGTGCTGGTAAGTGGGTTCAAAAAGGCACACAAAATTCTCCAGCACTGACTAGTCCACTAGATGTGGAAAGGGTCAATCCCTTTTTTAAGCTCTGAATTAAAATTTAGGAGAAAACGTCATATATTTAATGGAGCTGGGGGACCAAAGAGGAAAGGAACATTAGAATGAAAACATCTTGCTTAAAAAATGATCTTTCTATCCACCTATATTCTTTTTTTTAGATTGATTTTTCGTAAATGAGTTGAGATTTTGCAAGTAGACTTTCAGGTTCCTCAAAATAAAAGTGCAGGTGCAAAACACAGGTGGCTCTAAATGTGAGTACTACAATCATATGTATACCGGCATAAGCTGAAGACTTTTTTTAAATAATAAAAACAAAATCATTAAATATTTTCCTTCCCTTATGTTTGATTGCATAACCCCTCTAAAGAAAGCAGTAAAGGTCACTGAAATGCACAGGCCTTTACTGATGGAAAAATGCTATTGTATATTGTTTAAAATTACGCAAAAGAAATGAGCACAAGTGCTAGACAATGAGACCTTTAAAGGAGTTAACTGAAAAATTCCAACTCGGCATGATATCCTGATTTAAAATTGCACATGTACGTGTTAACAGCCACCTCCATGTCTCTCTTTATTTGAAAAAGCAACAGTTCCATAATCTTATTAAAGGACAAAGTTGTAGATTCTTATCACTTCATTAAATTGCCAGTGCATGAACTTTAATTTTTTTGTTCTTGTTTCATAACCACCCATTAACATAAAGAGATAAGAGTTTCTCCAGCGGACCACAGAGAGGAGTATCAGCCAGCAGCGGAATGAAACCCCAACGTTGGAGAAAATGAGTCACGTTCCTCAAAATATGAAGGATTTTTTTGCTGGAGCTCCTCCGAGGGCTACAACAGTAAAGTTCCTTTAATCGTGGGGTCATAATCCCATCGGCCTGCACCAAACACCACCACTCATTTTTGGGTCATGCTGGCTCCAAACAAGTGGACGTAAGGAAAAAAGCAACATGTCACAAAACTGTAACCTTTCTTAAAATAACTCATGACCAGGGTGAGTCCACAAGCAACTCTCTATCTCACACCTTCTTCTGTCAGGGATGTGGCTGCACAAGAAGACACAAAACCTGGCCTGTAAATCAGGCCTCCAAGAGGGAAGTCAGTGTGAGGTTTTTTCCCACAACTATTTTTGAACATGGGCATAGTATCTTTTAAAAACACACACTTCCTTATCAAAATCCTCTTTACCAGCCTACCTTGCCCCTTGATAGCTTTCATTCATTTACTTTACACATGAAAATAATTATAAATTTATATATGAGTTTAAAAAATATACCACAAGGACTTTGCAGGCAGGTAAAACAATTTCTTTAAAGCCCCATTTCTTTTCAGCTGCAAAAACCAGTCTGGGTCCAGTTCTGCGAGCATTTCTTTGTGCCAGTGACCCCTCCACATGAAGCAGTTCCACTGAGCCAGGCGAAGCCTCGTCTACAATAACTTCTCTGGCCAGACTTGCCCAGAAATCCTCCCACTGGAGAAGAGGTTACCCCACAAGCAGTCCCACTTCCACCAAACGCCCATGTATGTGACATGCTCTGTTTAAGAGGAAACACTCACTCTTCCTGACCTTAAGATAAAGAAGAAGAGGCTAAATCTCAAAAGATTCAGCAAAAGCTTTCAAAAAAGGCAACTGCTGGATTTTTAAGACCACCTCAAAATCATCCTGACATGCCCTAGATTTCCTGATCTATTTTAAAATTCCCTTTCAACTGCTATTATTTGTGTTTTCTGTGGAAGTCATACAAACAGGGAGAGTGGCAGCTTGCAAGAGGTTGTAAGCTGAAAGGCAGAAGACATCGTGAAATTGAGTGAACAAAAAGAACAAGTTCCTGTACACTTGAAGACCTTCCGGAAGGTCAGGGGTTATTTTCTGAAGTGGGGTTGCTAATTAGCCAACCGTAACAGTAGCAACAGTGTCCTCGTAAAAATAGCTCACTCCTTATTAAAAGTAAATTTGGGAGCAATACAACTTCACTGATTTCTCAGCAATTTACTGTTACTGACAAGCTTCTGTTTTCTAGACATTCCTAAAACTTCATACACTGACACATTTCTACTCCACTGACTGACTATAGATCAGCCTGTTCTATCAACACACTCCAGTATTTCTGTTGATTTCTATTTTAAGAAGGGAATCTACTTCAGAGAATAAAATCTGAAGTGCACTTTATTCCTATCCCCAGTCTAGCTCCATTCCACACTTCAGAAATATTTATGACAGACCAGCAAGAGAAGTCTCCTCTGGCAAATCAAATCACTATCTCCTACTTGCTGTACTTTGAACTTACAACAAATTCCAGTATCCTAGTATCCCAATTATTACTGTAAGGCAAGCCCCCCCCAAAAATGGCTTTTTATGCCAGAAAATTAGGTCAAGATGCTGATTTTAAATAAAATTAGGCAAAAATGAGTTTTACTGTAAATCTGGCATCTCAAATGAACACCTTATGACTGAAGTGAAATAAACAGCTATGTCACCTCTACTATGGGAAGTGTTGGCGTTCTACTAAATAATGGAAATTTGGCAGCCCGTTCTCAGATCTCAGAGCTGTGAAATGCTGCCCATACCAGGTACTTGCACATGGGATGACTTGTGTTCCCATTCTCCAACACAGATTAGGTTTCCCAGCTTAGATTACATCTCCCATAACCACAATGGCAACTCAACGTGAGAAGAGGAAATGGAAGCCAGACATAAAGACAAGCCCCAAAGGAAAAATGAGAAAACAAAGTATGCTAATTACAGTTCCCATGGGAGATGGTGCTAGCATTCCTGAACCTAACCCTTCAGTCTCATATTTTCAGTGAAAGGAGATTTGGGTGGTGTTTTTTTTCCCTTCCATAAAATAAACCAATGAACTTTGACAAAATGAGGATGCAGACAAAACTTCCGCGAGGCAATGCAGGACAAACCATCAAACCAGCTGTAACACCAACTGCAGGGGCAAACAGCTTCATGCTTTACTGCTCAGAAGCAGGGATTTTTCTGCTCCAGGAACATTCTTGAGGCTTCATACCAATTTATCCCTGACTCCATCCTTGGCCACACAAGTCTTCCCATTTTTAAAGATAACTACTACACAGGACTGGATCTTTAAACCCTTATTCATCAAAACCCCTCAAAGCTTTAGCTAGGCTGCATCAGCGTGACAGAAAGACCTTGATCTACAGTCTTCACAGTGGTGCCCCAGCGCTTGCAACTGAAGTATAACAGAATTAAGAGGGGCTCATGGCTTCTGGATGCTGCAAGCACCCCATTTCCTCACACTCATAATATCTCATCCTCAGATCAGAATATAAGTGGGTCTGGGCTTAGCAATGGGACAAGAAGACTGAATTAAATTTACCCCATTAAATGTGGGGGGAAGCAATCCCTTTCATAATCTGCAGATAACCAGTGTAAATTACTGCAACAACAAAAACAAAAAAGATTCAGAGAATTAGGTACCAACAAGCTAGCCTCATGAAAAAACTCATTATTTCAACACAACTCAATAATCTGGAATATCAGTAGTGCTGATTACCTGCTCCCTTCAATGGCCCCTTGTTCCTGTCCATACTCAAAAAAAGCTGTTCTGAGCTGTAATACAACCAAAGGAGCAATGTGTTGAGTACGCGTCTATCATACGGCTGGGTAACCCACATAAGGGGCTGGCTTACAAATAGCAGAAATATCTCCAAGATAGCCTCCACCTTCAAGAGGTGGTCAGTACCTACTTTCCTCAAGGCAGAACCTCAGGCGGAAACAAAGCTTGGATTAACCTTTGCAGATAATCCGGTAACAGAGTCTCAACAGCAAGGATCTCTTCATGCAGTGGCTGCCCCAAAGGGATCTGGGGAAGGTAATTAAGTCTGTCTGTTGACTGCAAGCTTAAATTATGAGCAAAGATTATACCACCATCAGTAAAAGAATTAGGGGCTACGACTTAAAAAGTTTAAAGAAACATAGTTTTAATATTGGGTCTGTAATCTGCTATTTAGAAAACATCTGTATTAAGAGTTATGCACGGGGAACAAGCATCTGAAGTATTAATACTGCCATTACTGGACATCTCAGCTTTACCTGCATCAGGAAGATCTACACTGACCTAAATTTAGCTTCAAACACACACTCAATCCAAGCTAATTTTCATGCCACAGGGTCAGGACTTTCTGAAGCCACATGTCAGAGGGGTAGACTCAGGGAATCCACACAAGAATCTGAGTATGCTCACCATAAAAGAAGGAAACAATCACTCACTAAGGGTGAATCTGACAAAGTAATATTCTTTCCCTTCTCCCAGGTAAAAGTTTTAACTACCTGTGATTTTAGTAGTTCAGCAGTGTTCCACCAGTGCCTCCTGCTAAACCCATTCTACTTTGAAGTGCATAATTCAATATTCAGGTCAGAAAGGAAAAGTGAGTATGAGCGGAAGGCAGAGACCTGGGTTCCTGTCCCTGCTCCAATGAATGTTTAATTATTTTATATTAAAAATTCATTTGGAGAAGGGCTAGAATCCAGGCAGTCTAATGGGCTTACCTATGAAGATAAAAAGATCCATGGTCAAATGCTGCCAGGCAAAGGTGGGAGCTCAGTCACAGGTTCCTTCAGGCTGAGTATCAGACCTAACTCAGAGCAACCACTGGCTCCTCCACTGCTTACATCTCGGCAGAAGGTACCTAACTCTAGAAAGGAATAAAAAGGAGAAGTTCAGCATGTTTTCCTGGAACAGAAAGAGGGCTGCTGACTTAAAAGACCTCCTCTTGATTCTCCCTTGCTGTAGCCAGCTCATGTGCCTCCTTATTTGGGATGCGGCTTCTACAAATCCCACTCTTGAGCCAACTTTTCTCCTGGCAGTGCACAAGAAGCCTCGTTATCTGCATCCCATAGGATATGGTGCCTGGAAGTCTGATACTGCAGTACTTAAAGTCTTTTGTGGATCTACTCCTGTTGAAAATGTTCTTCAGTTGCTTTGGCGTTTCAAAAACTTGAGCTGTGTGAGTGACACTGCAAATGACAGCCAACCCAACTAAGCGAAATGCTGAACATGAAGTGCTGCATGCTCCTGTCCACTGCTCCCCCTCAACTGAAAGGTCCTAAAGGGGTGCAGGGGTTCAAATACTCAGATAGTCACATCTAAAGAGTCAGTCAGCGTAAGGGAAAAACGGAGCTATTCAGAGGCATTCCACAAGTAGAAGAAAAAAGTCAGCAAGTAAATTATCTGTAGCAAACAGGTCACATACAGGTAGTTTTTGATTTAATACTTCTCAAAAACAAGGCAACCCAGTAGATTTTCTTGCCAGCGAAGGTAACCCCTCCAAATAATCACACTGCCATACAAAGACTAAAAAGGGTGGGTGGATGGAGTCATTTCACTGAAATTCACTGAGTCATTCTCTCAGCAGAAGTCAGAAGCTGCATCTCCTGTGCAAATAGGAAGCCACCACCTGGGCTGTCCCTCCGGCCAGCTGCCGAGCAGGAGCCAGGACAGGGATTCGCTGGGCTGCCTGTCCAGCCAGGCACCACTAAGGTGACTGGCTGGTGAATGGGATGCTGGAAAGCTCTGGTAAAAAAGCACCTCCCCTAAGGGTGGCTGCCTCCCACTGGACACTGCGTACAGCTTTTTTAAAAGCAAAGCATGTGTGACCGTGCCTCCACCTTGTCCACAAACATGAGTCTGTCCACAGTGAACCTAACAAAAACTTATTTTCAAAACAAGCTGCTCAATTCTTGTTTTTTGACTCCTCGTTCAGCAACTGGCATCAGCATTACATGCGGCTTTTGCTGAAGGCAAAGGACAACATCCCAGGCAGCTTTCGCTGTGTGACGTGAGGGTAGACAGGAGAGGCATTTCTTTTACTTTCTAGAAGCAGGTGAGCTCCCACTGAATATTTAATTCCGTCTCTAAGCTGTTTCCACCAATCACTTGAAAGTTAAATAATTATCCCGTTTAAAGAAACCTAGCAATTATATTTTGCATCCCCCCCCCCTCAGCAGCTACTGCTGTTGTGACAATATTCATCTTGTCCATGATGACTATTATCTGCTGTATAAATATTGATGATCTGAGTAATTGCTGTTCTGTACATATGCTTCTCACAGATATAAATTTCTCTGCCTGAAGTAGGCTGCTGACAAAGTGCTTTCCTCCTTTCGCATGGCAATGAAACATTACTGGAGGTGCCACTGAGAGTTGTTAGTCCCGGGGAAAAAAAAGGAAAACAAAGCAAAAAGCAGCGAGTAACAACAGCCTTTGGAGAGGGGGAATGAAATGATGTTTGCCTGGAGTGGGAAGGCTGACTAGTCCCAAAGAACAACAAGTTCAACTCCGGCTCTGCCAACACCAGACACAGCTCAAAGGGGAAGAACTGCTCTGGACTGAACACTGGCCACCACTTGTAAGCTGGGCATGCCATTCTCTTGGCACGTGTCACATACAACGTGCACGTTGTACCCACCCAGTGGCTTGCTGATGGCGGGGGTTACTTCTTCTGGATCAAAACCCAAGCAAGAAAACATGCCAGTCTTGTACTGGAGGAAGAACACCAAGCTGAACGTTATGCTGGGACAGACTTCCCGATGCCACCCTGAACCCTTTGCCAGCACACAGCCAACGTGTCACATGAAAGCAAAGCTGGTCCTGAGGCACCCAGCATCTATTCAGATACCAAGGGCACACAAACGCTTCAAACTCTTTTCGCCAGTTAAATGTGTTTGCCCAGCAGACTTTGTGACCAGCCAGGTAGTCCTCTGTCTTCCTGCAATTGGCAAAAATCACTAAAACCACCCCACTGCATGTCCTGGCTAATCTGAGCATGTTGCCCCACGGCCTGGCAGTACAAAGACCCTGTTTTGACAGACAGAGCCCCCCCACAGACACACGGCCTCACAATTCCAGACTTGAATTTTGCCTCTGGACTTTAAAAAGCAGTATGTGAGAGATGAAGGCTTTTTCTTAGTGGACACAAACTTTCTAGGATATAAAACCTGAGTCTGATCATCAATAAAATTACCCCTCTGGAATTACGGGTCAAGAGATGAAGATTTTTTCAGCCATGTAAATTTTGGCAGGATTTATACCGACAGTTTCCTTTTTCTGAGGTCTCCAGCCATCATTTACAGTATCTGGAAATGAACACTGGACAAAGACCTTTTAAAAATAACCTTTCTAACTCACATATGCCACAGAAATTAAGGAGGAACTAAAAATCTGTTGATTTACATATCTGTGTTACTGCAGATTAGGGAAGCTACAGAAAGGTTGCAGAAAGCAGCAGGAGAAAAGACACTGGACTCTCTGCAGGAACTGGAGGCCAGGGCAGGAACGGGAGGAAGCAGCGGATAGGGACAGGGAGCGGGCAGGAAGCAAGGATGGATACAGATAAGGTGCGAGCAACATTTAGAATGCCCAGAGGTGGAGAATGTTCGTATCGTAATGAGCAAAAGAAATGAGAGTCTGGAAGTCTTTCTTTCTCTTTTGCCTTGTTCAAACAACTACATAATAAGCCATTATATGGAATCACAGCAGCCACTAATTTTTTATACATATGATATGCACATAAACAGACCCAGTGAAAGCAGTTAATAAACACTGATACAACCGATCTTCTCCCTGCCACAGCAGAGTGTTAAGCCGTCCGCTCATTCAGCATGGCCCTCGTCATACAATTAATTCCCCTCCTACTTTCTGCAGCTTCTTTCCTTCCCCCATAATTTCTACAGCGCTTTGGGGTTTAATATATTATAATCTCTAATGACAACTGCTGTACATCTCTGAATCTTGAAGGGAAGTTGCTTCCAGCAGAAAATTAAAGGTTGAACTCTTACCAGTAACTCTGGGCATGCTTAACTACTACTAAGCCACAGAACACAGCCTGATTAGTCCAACAGGTCCTTTAAAAAAAAAAATCCACATGACCTCACTGTCAGTTCTTACACTGAGTCATTCTGGAGACTGGTTGAAACAGAGCCCTGCATAATTCTCTAACATCAACAGCACGCTGCGTTGATTAAAGTGGACTGGATCCTAACTACAATAACCAGGTGACCCCCACCCTCCCCACTCCGTCTTTTTCTTCCCCTTTGGTTTTTAAGACAAGACACAACCCAGCAGCCTCCAGCAAGTATCCAGTCTTACCTACGTGGCCTCCTACAGTAACATTTCCCAGACCTACTTTGTTTGCGTGCAGATTAGTTATCACACGCTATATGCACACGGAATGCTCTACTGCTAATGCTAATTATTTTGCATGCGAACACAAAATGCAGATGGCCAAGCCACCAACTGCCCAATTCGCAAGCATATTGTGCGCTCAAGCTTTTACATGCGTATTAGGTTGAATGCAATAAAACAAACCCGTAACTTTCAAAGTCCTGTTAAAACACCTTTAAAAAACTTGACTCAAAGCTTAAGTGTTCACATTGCTGAGTCATTTAAAAGTGAAATCAAATTTCCATGAAATAGTACTCTTACTTTCTAGGTAGTTATGAATCCCATGTTTCACTCTGACACCACAGTCACTTAACTTTGGTAAAGCTATGACTGTCCAACATACCTTTTCCTGCACAATAATGTCAAGCTGGAGTGTAAAGAAATATGACCTCCATCCACCACAGCTGCATTGCCAAATTTCCTTAAAGAGGGTGCAAAACTGCAGTATTACCAGCTCAGTGTGTTTTCATCAGAAGAATAGCTGGTTTCATCACACCTGTGCCAAAGGCACTACCTCCACAAAAAGAAATGCTTTGCTGGGTTTCTATCCCGTTACAGTGTCTCTCGTGGAGATGTGAAAATGCAAATATACTATGAAAATAAATACAGTGGAGCTAATAATTTCTTGCATTGGGCACATGGCCATCTATTTTCATTGCTTCCAAACATCTACCACACTCTTAAGACCTCAGAAGTCGACAACGTATGGACCACAGCACCCTGCTCCTCTAGTTCTTTCTGAGTTGCACCAGCTTTCCTGGGGAGAGCAAGGCTGTCAAGATGGTGTTTGTGCCTCCTAGATGCCAAGCACCTTTTCTTAACAGGTATGGGCAGGTAGACGCTACATTTGCCTTCCTCCGGTGTGAGATCTGTAAGTGGGCCATGCAATTGCAACCGAGGCATGGTAAAAGAGGGACTTTTGAACTGTGATGAAGAACAGCTAAATCACACACATGCTTCCTCGAAGTGGCACAGAGACCTGTACAGATTTGGGGAGGTGGAGCACACCTACTAGTCTCCCCTTTTGCTAGAACAGAACTATTTAGCACCAGCTTTTCACAGGAAAAGCATTCACAGGAAAAGAATTTGCCAATACCTGGAGTTTTTCTAGCTTTACCAAGCTAGAAAGTCCAGCCAAAAGACTGATAGAAAGTGTATGAACACTATTCTAATCAATTTTATTTACATGAAGTACTTCTGAAACAAAATACCAGGTACCAAATACATCACCAATAATCCAAAGAAACATAATAAGCAGTTTGACATTCCAAGCAATCTCCTGAAACTGCTACTCCTACAAACTTCTTTATTCTAGCATTTTGGTTACAGAACATAAGGTACCAGCAATTTACCTTAGAACAGGAGCTGCCGAAATGGGGACATTTACAAAAAACGTCATTTAAAACAGTTCAAAAACTGGTTTGCTTACCAAGGAAACATGTTTAGAAGTCTCCTTTTATGTAGCACTGAAGAACTGCAACTTGTCTTTCTTTTGCTTATGATTTTTGCAGTGACCTAAGATGTTTTCTTCTTCGGCTAATGCCTAGGTGACTCCCAGCTTTCACTTCAAGCTCCAGAGAGTCTAAATGCACGCATCCTGACACACGAGAATAACCCACACTTCCCACGTGCACCACAACCAAATCATAGTTCTCTTTTCAGATTAATCTGATCTTTAAAAACTTTAAAAATGTATTAAATTAGGGCCAGCAATGAACGCGGGAGTGTCCCGAGGAACAATAGTGCTCAATCCCCTTTGTAATCATCCCCAAATGCTGAAGATTTGGTGGGGCTTGGGGTTTTTAACTTTTGCAGTAAAGCTCAGCTGGTTTAAACAACTTCCCCCTGTGTTGATCAACATGGGAGAAAAGAGGTAGAGCTCATGCAAGATGCTGTTCCTTTCAAGCAGTTCAGTGCTTTTAATGTTCCAGCTTCTAGGTTTCTTGTCCACTTGGGAGGCTCTGAATGGAGAGCACCAATGGGATTCACTGGAGGTCGCAAAGCACTGCCAGGAATCTGATGCAGACAAGAAAGACGCACTAAAGAAGCAAACAAACAAAACCTCAAACAAACTGCTCCCTTCTCTCACCTTTTTTTTTTCTTCTTGCCTGCACATCAGTGGCAAAATTTGAAAAGTGTCAAGAATAGAAAATAAAATGTTAACGTCATGAAGAGAGGTAGTTATTTAACCCACAATTTCCCAATAGCTTTTTTTAAGTACTTTCAAGGATTTTCCCTCTTGGAAGAGACACATTTATTTAACGCAGAAGCTTAGGATTTCTGACATGTGTGACATTACTGAAACACTCAAAGATAGTTTCATCCACCGAGATGACAGCATGCATTTCTTGCATCCTTTCCACTGTATAAGTACGTGTCCTGGTTTCAGTGGGGATGGATTTAATTTTTTTCCTAGTAACTGCTTTATTTTTGATTTAGTATGAGAATAATGTTGATAACACATATTGGTTTAGTTGTTGCTAAGTGATGTTTACATTAGTCAAGGACATTTTTAGCTTCCCATAGAAGCTGAGAGGGAGCACAGGCAGGACAAGCTGGCCAAAGTAATATTCCATACCATAGAAGTCTCAGTATATAAATGGGGGTTGGCCAGGGGGGAGGAATCCGCAATTGCTGCTTGGGACGGGCTGGGCAATCAATCAGGTAGTGAGAATGACTTGTGTTGTATTACTTTATTTTTTATATTCTTTTACCACTATTATTATTATTATTATTATTATTATTATTATTATTATTATTATTATTTTCCTCTTCCATTACTGTTCTATTAAACTGCCCTTATCTCAACCGATGACATTTTCCCCCCCCTCCTTTTCTCTCTCTTCTCCCTACCCCACCAGTGGGGGAGAAGGAATGTGCGAGCGGCTGCATGGTCCTGGTTGTTGGCTGGGGCTAAACCATGACAGTAAGCCATGATGAAATAAAACAGGATCTGCACGTTACCTTCTTTGATTTGATTTGCAAAAGGACAAAGCCGATACAGCTCCAGAGTACACAGCGTATGACACCAGCAACATCAGACCCTCTGAAATCAGTCGTTGGCTTTAGCTCAGACCCATGCACCATTAAGGAAATGGAGAAGAGAAGATCCCAAACTGTGATGCTGGGACAGCTAAGTAGAAGGCAGGTCAGGCCACTCAGAGAAGTGCACAGCACACTTCAGAGCTAGGAGTGGCCACCACCTGTGGTACTAACTAATATAAAAAAAAAAAAAAACAAAACCAAACTAGTGAGCTAACAGAAAAATAATTGGGCATGGCTACCCAATACCCTACACTAGTTTTTAAAATCAGTACAACTGTGCTGTAGTGAGCAAAGGATAACCAAGGGCAAGAAAGTAGAGAATCAAGCCCACATTTTTGTACCACAAGAATATGAGGCGGAATAACTTGTAAAGTTCCTGCAAGTTGCTAAAAGCATCTTTTTATAAAAGTTAATATTCGTAAATCACTGATTTTTCCCTGGTAAGTGGGAAAAGTCAAGATGGGTAAGTCAAAAATACCCATCTACCACATATTTTGTTCTTCCCTCTATACATACATGTATGAGTATGCATACAAAACTTCTTCAACCATTTACTTTTCTTATTTTGCCACTAAGAGAAACATAGAAGAAAGAGGAAGCAGATGAGTTGTTTTAAATTTTGCTTTTAAACAAAAAAAAAAATGGGTAAAATACATTTTTTCATGGAAGTTTTGGGGTTTTTGGTAAAGGCATCTTCCATATGAACTAATTCAGTCAGCCGAACATGTGACAAATACCAAAAATAAGTAGTTTTCGACCAAAGAGGCTGGCCCTTTGATTTCACCAATAAAAAAATTAAAAAAGGATATTTCTATACAAAGGAAGCCGATCATCAGTTCCAAACTGATGTTCAGAGGATCTGAAAACCAGAACTCTCTGCACTCTTCTTACAGTGGCCCCACAGCACGCTGCTGATCCACCATGACACCAGCACCCAGGAGCATCCAAGCCTCTGGAAAGTGTGCAGTGGCCACTTTTGCTTCCATTTGAGAGCACACAACACAATAAGAGTTTTCCAGCTTCCCTTCCCCACTGCCAGCGTGGAAGGCAACAAATAGGAGTATTAACGGAGGTTTGAGCAACACACACACAAAACTGCTTTCTGTTTGATCCCCAGTCTTCCACAGGTCTCTAATGAGAATCACGAACACCGTCTACTAATCATCTCATCAGTAATGCAAATAACCATCTTGGCCTCTCACCAACTGTCTCTCCGGCTTAAACAATGTGCCCTTGGATTGCACAGCCCTGGGTGCAAAAGTTGCCACGTCCCTCTGAAACAACCTGTGTGTGACAACGCCACGTACGTCACGCTCCGTGGCAGCGGGCAGCCGCCTGCTGGGCACAGAGGTGGATCGGGAGCCCAAGCGATCCCCCGGCTACCGCAAGGGCTCACGAGCACTTCTGCCCCTCGCTCACCACACACGGACGTGTCAGGCGCTGTGTAAACGCAGGGATCTCACGGAGGAGGTGTTGTGTTCAGCCACTGCAACATACCTTCAGGCCTCCTCAAACGAAACGCTGAATAAGCAGCACAGTAGGATGGCTACAGCACTGGATTGGCACTTAAAAAAAAAAAAAAAAACAGAAACAGGACTTCGCTTTAGTCCCCCCCAGGGCCATCACTCCTTGCCCCAGGGATGCAGCAACAATGCTGTTCTCTAGCTCTGCCCCTGGGTGGACCTCAGGCTCACACTTGCAGCTATGTCCCCAGCCCCGTCTCTGTCCCCGTCTCCTGCTGCTGGATGGACCATGGCCCTGGTGTGTCGCTTGCCCTGCTTAGGGCTGGTGATGAACCCTGTTAGAGCACTCTGAAATCAAATGACAAGGAAGGCGTTCCTCTGTAAAACATCATTACTGACCTGGCTAGCGAAGTGTGGATCACAAGAGCTTCCAAAATAAAAACAAATTTATCTGTATTAGCTCCTTGCCCTTGGCATCAGGCCCACACTGCCAGTTCTCGTAACATTCACAGAGAAACTGGCAAACAAAAGAATCAAGTCAAAAAATACCAAACAGGCCTTGATCCCACAAAAGGAAGACAAGCTATACCTGGACAAGCAACTTGCAGCTGTAGTCACTGGCGGTAACAGATCTACCATGGCAGAAGGAAGAAAGCAGGCATCCCAGCATCTGCAAAATAGCATAATTCAGTTTGGCTTTAAAATAATTATATTTGGAAAGTATTGCTAGGGAAAAAAAAAAAAAAAGGAAAAAAAAAAAGCTTAAGGAATTTCAATATTCCAAATAACAACGCCAGCAACTTCAGCACCCCCCGTCCTGCTGTGACCGCACACGTGCGCATTGGTGAGCATGGCTCAGCCGCCGGCAGCTCCCCTCCTCGCTGGAGGGAGAACTGCTGGGCTTCCAGTGCCACTCAGCAAATTTGCACCTTCTAAGCAGCAAGTGTTTGTACAATAGGAATCAGCGGTACCAGCTGTGCCCAAAGCACGGCAACCGCAAGCACGTACACTGCAAAATCTCAACATTTGTGCGTGTGTAAACAGTGTACTTCTGCAAAGGCAGGGAATATTTTCAGAGTAAACACCGAAAAGATTTCGGGTCCTTTAGGATGTCAAAAGGCCCTCGTAATCTGCCGCTCACCTTCAGTACTGAACTGCTCGCTCAGCTGAGATGCCTCCGTAACTCACTGGGATCCCAACCACATCTCACAAGCCCGTTTTACCGCCTGTGACGACACCAGGTTTGAGAATGGACAAAGCTTTTCCTCTCACAGCAGTCTGGCTCTTTAGTGCAGTACCCTCCCTAATGTCAGTTTGAAACCATTAAAATACTGCCCAACACCAGAGCAGGAAACGCAGCAAGAGGAACTAATTTCTAAACCTCACTGCATGGATTGCAGCCACTGCCCCAGGGAGATATAAGCAGCAAAAAACAGGGGACCTCCTCACAGCCCAATGGGACCCCAGAAATCCTTCCGGATGTATGAGAGAGGTGGAGAAAACAGGCATGCTAAAGCACTCAGGCAGAGGAATGTCTCCACCCCAAGTTACTCACTTCTAGAAGCAGAGCAACCCTCCAAGCCCCTGAGCATACCTCCTCTTATACAAGTACACCTGCAGCTGATGGGAACAGAAGGCTCGTCTGCTGAAGATGCCAGCACTTCTTAGGACCAGGACTTTAATTTTAAAGAGCCCACTCCTCAAGAGGAACATCTTGAAAGATGTCTCCTCGGCTTCTGACTTGGGAGAAAGCAGGAGGAGGCAAGAGAAAAGGCTGATGCTTTCTCCTCTTAACTAAACCACCTACACATGCACTTTTTCAAAATGTGCCCAGTTAGGACAAGTCATGTTTGGGTTAAGGAGACTGTAGCGAGAAGTTCTCAATTCCAAAGGAAAAAAAGGTTAGGGAAAAATATTACAACAGTGCTTTTGTTAAAGCCTGGAGAAAAACAAAACTGGATGGGGAATGTTTTGGTCCAATCCTTGATGAAACCTACTCCAGCAAAATACCTACCTACCCATGAGAAAACCTCACACAGCATGCAAACATCTGGGCCATATTTTCAAGACAGGCCTCATTAGAAGTTAGCTATCCACTGCCTCCCATTTAACAACATCCATTATGCCTAAAATTGTGATCGTTATTTTCCTGCTGTCATAGCCTTCCCTTTTTTCTTTGCAGACCACCTTAATATACTAGTACTTCTGCTTAGAGGAAGGCCACAGCGGCTATCAGGACTGCACAACGTGTGGCACAAAGACACTCTAGCCATGCAAGCCAGCCTACCAAAAATATTGAACAAATTTGGGAAAGCCATCAAATAAAAAATGAACGGCTGTCTCACGAAGAGCCTACAGGCACGGTTCACTGCATACTTGCTGGCCCTTCACTGCATGCTGCAGGGTTCAAAAGCCAGAGCCACGAAGCAAAGGGAGCTGTGCTGGTGACAAGAGCCCAGCAACAGACCCAAGCAGGGCAGGAGCAGCCCCGATGGGTGCCGGCAGACGTGCGGCCTCCACCCCTGCTCATGGAGAACGTGTGTCAGCACCTGACGTTCAGTGTAGGCACCCCCCGGGGCCAGGAAGGCATTCCTCACAGCAGTGACGAGAGCAGGAATAAGGAAAAAGGGAAGCTGGGGTATAAACTGAAGTGCAAGAAAACTCACATTGCAAGGCGGGCTGTCCATGTCAGAGTGCTACTCGCAGACTGAGCGGGGGGGCTCCGTCAGCTGAAAAAGCATCTTCCCCAGGTTAGAGGCAAGCGTGTGTCGGTGCCGGCAGGCTGGCACGCAGGGTGGAGGAAACACGGACCCACGCTGCTCATCACCACAAGCCAAATGGCTCCACCGTCCTCACTCCTCTCCGCAGGGACGAAGGGTGCAGGGGGGAAATTACATGTCCAGCACCTAGGTACCCCTCGCAGGCTTGGGCATCTCAACACTCCAGGTAAATCTGGAGCTGCTCGCGATAGACTCTTTTTTACTTTAGCTGCATCGGAACAGTATTTCAGATCTGATTTACTGTCTAGACACAGCATGCTTCCACGCACTGCAACTGAAGAAGACTGAGAGCACCAGAGTGTGGAAAACAGACTGGCCCAAGCTGTTTCTTTTTCTTTCTTTAAAAACCAATATTGTGCAGTCTACATCAACATCCACGCAAAAAAAATGCTTGATCTGTCCTGCACCTCAGAAGCTGGCTGCTGAAAAAAATCCAGAATGCAATTAAAACATGGATTCTGTTAAGTTTCACTTCCCTCTGCAATTTTATAATCGTCTCATCCATCAATTTTGAAAGAATATTAATACTGGCATCAGCTGGCTCTCCACCTCTTCTGCTGAGCCAGCTTTTTCAAAGCCCTGTCCCTGCCTCTCAGCATCCGACCACAGACGCTGTGAGGAAGAGGAGAGGGGGAGGCAGAACAATGGGGGCCAGCGGGGCACACCCAGGGGGCACACCCAGCACGGGGGGCCACCCCACAGAGGAGCTGCATCTGTCCCCAGGGAGCTATGACAACTTGCGGTGCCTGAAGGTCTGCCCAAATACACTTACCTCAAAAGAAAAACACACACACACAAATTATAGAGAACAAGGTTGTGTCAGGGATTAACTGAAGCCAATACACAATCCCTACCGAAAACTAAGACCAAGCCCTAGGCACACAGGCTCACTGCCACCTTCCAGGCTGGAGACAGCTATGCCAGTGATGTGCAATCTTTTGTTGATACGCAAAACTTTCATTGTTGTTGATCTCTCCACTGATACAAGCCATTTCTCTCTTACCTTTCACAGACTAGACATCCTTGGCCTCCAAGTACCTGCAGACCAAAGCGGAGAACTAATCCTGTACTCCTTTTAGTAGTTCTTCTCTTTTCAAATACATGAAATTCGTACTCAAATACTAGCTCTTGGATTTATTCACGCACAGTGGTAATGCAGGGAGAATTGGTTGGTGCAAGTTTTAAGCATCTGGCTTATTATTTTGTAAAGGTGTACAAGCCGTTGAGTCATCCAAAGCCTTTTAAGACACTCTGTTCTGTCATTATTTTATGAACCTAGTTTGGCATGATTAATATCTATAATGGCCATGATTTACATCACAAACTCCCAAGAACACATGTCTGACTTTACAATCATTCTCATCCGAACTGCTTCATTGCAGGTCAGCCTGGTCTGTTCCAAGACCAGATTTTGTTGGCAACTGTATTCTGTTTGCTGGTATCATCCACTTTTCCTCATTTAGTTTAATGAAACAAAAAAAGCCCAAAGTACGTAAATAAAGCCAATTGTTATGCTCATTTGAGCATAATCAGAAATTTCTGCTTCCTCCTCATTTCCTGCAGCATGAGGTTTATACTAACCGCCCTCCCCCTCTTATGAACAAAGCTGTAGGAAGAAATTCACTGTAAATTGGTCAGAAGACTGACATGCAGGCCAAAAGCATCTAATGGCTTGCTGGGACTACAGACATCACTTCTCCGGGAAGCAGCTGAGTTGCACCAACTTGCATTTCAGGCTGGAAGCCTCTACAACCTGCATACTCTTGCTTGCACTATCATGTCTCTATTCGCTCCCAGAAAACAAAAAAAGCACAATCACTCTTTATGAACTGATGTAATTTCAGTCTCATATTCAAACCCCATAAAATGGCATGTCCGCTTAGGCCTAATTGTGGAAGGTAGCTGGGATCAAGCAAAACTGCATACAACGGAACACCAAGAAATAGGACTGAACACAGCATATTCCTTAGGTGGAAACTATTTTTATAGACTTGGCCTAAAGCAGCCTCTTACCCATTGCCTGATCTCAGAGGATGCCCACAGTGATGGCTCTAGGCAAAAAGTAAGGAAGATGAATCCCCTAAAATGCTTTATTCAAAGGTATTGGGCTGGTCTTTATCTACAGTTTGAACACAGAAAAACTGCAGATCTAAATTGGAATTTAGATCTAAATTGCACACAACCCTACCAAGATATCTAGATCTGTGACCTCTGGAAAATTATAGATGGCACTGGTAGTAACAAAATATGGAGACAGGCTACAGCGATGGTACCAGAAAGCAAGGGGAGAAAGAAGCAGGTGGCATAGGGGTGCACAGGAACAGAGTGGAAGAAGAGAGAGCTGGAGAGGGTGAGTTCAAAGGGGATGAGAAACAGTGCTGCCACAGATGAGCAGGATGGACACAGGCAAGTCAAAGAGGAGTCAGGAAGAACCAGAGTTCATCCCACCCCATCCTTAAATGGGATCTGAGGGTATTCTGGCTGTGGGCTGTGAAACCCCCCAACGCAGCAGCAGATGACCTGCTGAGCATGCCACCCCGCTCTGGTGACTACCACCATCCACAGCCAAGCAGTGCTCCTAAGCAGGCTGTTATCTCAGGGTTAGAAAATAATGCTACAGCCCAATGGTCTAGGTCCTCTGGGTGACCCAGGTCACTGCAGTTTCACATGAGAATACTGATTTTTTGTTTTCTCTCTCTTTTCCCCTTGTACATTACATTAAAACCCAGCTACATTAAATTTTTAATACAAAGATTGCAAATTTGAGCAGTCCAAAATTAAGAGGTACCATAATGAAGACTGCTCATACAACCTCCATCCAGCTCCTATATACATCTGCGCTGATTCTGTCTCTAATAACGGTCATAAATCATTTGTGCCCTGGAAATCAACTGCTTTAGGAAAAATGCAGGGTTGTGTGATAAAAGTGATGTCTGCCTCACTCAGGGGAGGTCAGAAAGATCAGTGAACAAGGCAATGCAGGGAGAAAAACGAGAGAACCACCTTACACGCAGAAGTTGGACGTACCACCTGCAGGCAGGAATTACCTCTTTCTTGGCTCCACAGCCTTTGAAAGATGCTCAGCAAGTCCCTGAAACCAGCTTTTTTTCAGGTGACCCCTAATAGGGCAGTCCCCACCTTCTGCAAAGCCAAGACATCTAGACATCTGCAAGAGTGCAGGCACTTACAGCTGAGGTCAATTGTCCTTGGGCTTCCAGCAGACGAACTGCTACGTCATGCCAGGTATTCTGGGGTGAGTGAAAAATAAAATCATCCCTAGGTATCTCTTTGAGGCAGCCAAAACTGAAGGTGTTTCAGTCATTTGAGCTTTATCATTGCTCCTTTCCTCAGCTATGAAAATGGAAGACAGTACCTGTACCTGAGATGTTGCAAGAATAAGAACTTTCCCGTCTGCAAAGCCCCCAGGAAGGAATTAGCAGCGCTGCTCAGTTCAAGGTTTGGGTGGGGTGTAAAATGAATAGATGTGGAGACAGATGCAGAAAGCAAATGTGAGGAAGAGACAATGAATTATGCAGTAATTACCTATCCACTGAAAGAGGGACTCTGTGAAAGGGAAAAAATGATGCAATTATAGAATTAAAGATTGTATCATGATGCAGATGCAAAGGGGAGCAACGGAACGTTAGTCCTGGCACTTCCTTGCTTTTGTCCGCCTGATTTTGTAACCCCATTGTTCTCCTAATGTCATTATTTTGTAAGTAATTTAAACGCAGCATAATTATGAGCTCATATGTTTATATCTTTTCATCATTAATAATGCGTGGAACAACTGGCAGACCTTGCTCCCAGCGTGATTGATGCCTCCAGCAGATGGCTGTGAACGATTCTTTTCCTTCCACCTTTATCCAAGGTAAAGAGCGGGGAGGAGAGAGGGAGACTAAATTTAAACTTCGGTTCCCTGCACAAACGTTTGGGGATTTTGGGGTTGTTTGTTTGAGGAGGAAAGCAAGACCAATATCAATCAGTTGCTCTGAAACGAATCGTAACGGATCAGATTTGAAGAGCGGAGGCACCGAGCAGCTGACGTGTTCGCCCAAGGTCAGAAGGAAAGCTCCCACAGCCTGTGTCCTGAATGACCCCACTGACAGCCTTCTGCCCAAGCCACTGAATCCCTCCTTCCTCCCACATTAAAACTTGTTTAAGTATAATTATTGCTGTTAACTGCAGGTCAGGGAAGAAGCCGATCACCCCCGGGCCGTGTTTGCTGGTAAACGCAGCCAACAAGCAACTTCTGAGAGTGTTGTCGTAGAAAAGACAACTGCAAGCAAACCTTAGGGTTGCACGTGTTCATCCTGGGTAACTGTTACATTGGGTTTTTTAAGTAAATTACCCTGCGCGCCTTGGACTTCAGGCAAATTGCCAACGCGTTCCTCTGAGTCAGACCAGTCTGGCTCCCCCTGCTTCATGAGGGAAAGCAGCTGCAATAGCAACAACCTAACCCGTTTTATTTGCGGATGATACTGGCTGGCAAGAGGCAGTGTGTCAGGCAGCGTGCTCGCTATGTAGCCTTCATGCTTTTTAAAAAGTCTTATTTGTCTTTGTACGCCCCCATTAACAAAGACACCCACACCCTTTCTTTTAAGTAGTATTTTTACCTTGTCTAAGGGGTGCTGGCAGCTACTACCACAAGCTTTACACACTCTTTTGTTCCTAACAAAGCAAGCTTCACTTCCATCTTTCCCCATCCTCAGAGAGCAGAAATTGCAAAACCCCGAGCTGTCAAGCCCCTGAGGTGCAGGCAGTCACAGCCTGCAGTGTCCCAGGCGCTCGGGCCACACCAGCTCTCCCCAGTGCACATCTTTTGGAAAAGTCCATCGTGCTGGTGGAAGCATTGCAACCTGCTCTCTTTGGTTTAAAACCTAACGGGAAAAGCACTACGCCATCACTAAAAGTATAGAGTTAGCACAATACAGTTAAGAACAGGCAGAACTATTACAGCAGCAACATTTTAGCCCACAACTGCCTGTTTCAGGATTTCTCACACCAAAGCTCAGGTGGCTGGCACCACCAGAGGAGGGACCTCCACAGGATGTCTGGTCCGAGCCCATTCTTAGCTAGTAGCCATCTACCGTGCCACACTGCCAGCGGTACAAGTTCATGCCCGTGGAGGTAAAAGGAAGGGAAGTAAAAAAGATCCTCCTTCACTAAATGCCAAATCTCTAATAGCATAGAGACTTATGCTCAGATTCCAGAGGTGTCCCATCCTGTCTCTGGCAGGCAGAATTTCTGTGGGGGGAAAGGGAACAGCATCCCCCTTTGCCCTGCTGGCATGGCTTGGTGTCCCACATCCTCCATAGCCCGTGATGGAGGGGAGCCAGCTACACAGTTCCTGCATCTCACCTTGACAGATGCATCTGATCTTAGCTGCGTCACAGGCTGCCTGAAAATGAGTGGCATACGGGTGTTTTGAGATTCAGCTCGGCCCTCTAGGGTGACACTTAGTATTTTGACATTAGAGAGTGACACTGGTGATCTCTGAAGAGCCAAGCTCTATTCCCCAGGACAAGAGGCGTGCATTGTCTGAAGACTAGCAGCAACAGAGAGGGTAGCAAAACATCCACTGGCTGAAGAATTGCATGTGCATCCCACATATGCTCCTTGACACCCTGACACTCTTAGTTCTTATGCCGCTGCCTGAACAGATGCCTGACTTTTCCTTCAGTCCAGGTCTGGAAGGAACGTGCCCACCACATTCAGCACAGCTATACTGAAAAGCTGTCTAGCTCAGGCACAGCCTAGGTAAGGATAAGACTGCTTTTCCTAAGATAGTTTTGCCCGTATTTCTGAGGCAGACCACCCAAAGCTACACCGGGGTGCTCAGCAGCACAGAAGCATCTCCCTGGCATCTCACAGCACCGCATCAGCCCAGCTACACACCTGCCTAAAGTAAGCGTGGGGAGGGGGCTGCATGGGAATCGGAGACTGTATTCGCTCATGGGAGCTATTTTGGAAGAAACTACAGCACTGAATGTCATCTTTTCATCACTGTCAAATTATCATTGAATTCAACAGGATGATGCCGGCAAACGCACAGATAATCACGCTGCCATTGCACATGTGCAAGTTTGCGCACACACACACACACACACACTAACACCCCCTTCTGCCTAAGTCCTGCCCAGGATGCACGTTCCCATCTGCTCCGATGCTCACCTCCATTCAGCCCAAGGTGTCCTAGAGGTCAAGGAAAGCAAGCTATGGCTGTCAGCCTGCCAGCCTTCCTAAATCTCAAGTGGCTTTAGCTTGACAAATAAAAGGGTAGCCGCGCTGCAAGGAGGTGTAACAAACAGGCCCCTTCTGCTGGAGACAGGTCTCCTCTGCCTTCCTACCCCTCCATCGCAGCCACTGCAGCTCCCTCCAACGTTGCCCCACACCAACCCCTGCCTTGGCGACCACGCACACCTCACAAGGTGGCCAGGGCTATGAAGGTGCTGCATGTTTCACCACCACACCAGCCAGCTGCTAGCAGGCAGAATGGGCAACGTCTGAAACCCATCTCCTTTCCTTCAGAGAGAGCACTGCTTCAAAAATTTCCCAGCCAGCCACTAATCTTAACGAAAACAAGTGGGAAATTAATGATCTTCAAGACTGCCAGCCATTGGTGCAATCTGGTTGAAACTGGCAAAACGCAAAGGGCAGGAGACAGGGAGCACTCGTTTCCTGGGGAAACTAAGTTAAAATGAAATAAAATAAAACCAGATGAAAACTGTGGCGCGTTTGATTAGTGGCGTTTCCACATTCTGTTCCGTGTCTTGCTCAATCAAGCGAGCTGCCCAGCACACGCTGCAGTTAAGCTCTGTAACTGCCCAGCTTTTGTGCCTCCGGAGCAGAAAGGGGCAAATTACAAACTCATTTACATCTGAAGGTTACTCTGAAGGGGCAATTCCTTCAGCGGGAAGACAGGGAGGGCAAAGCCATTTGCATCTGAAAGGGGTGAAACGCCTCGTCAGGGCTGAAGGACTATTACACAGCTCCTAACTGTGGAAGCTGCTGAGGCTCCTCTCTCCTTCAGAAGCCCCAGCCCTGGAGGTGATCTCATCCCAGAGATTTCAGCATCTCTCTCCTCGCCATCCCCGGCCTCCCTCAGCCCACGCTGCTGGCGCTCGGCCACCTGCGTCCAGAGGGTGCTTTTGAGGCAGGGGTCCACTCTGCTACGGTCGGACCACCGGATGGTGAACCCTTGCCAGCTCAGGACGGGATGCTGCACCATCAGCCTGCGCTGATCAGGGCGTGGGAGGGCTTCCTCGACCGCCCCTCGGTTTGACGGACTGTGCTACAGAGCTACATTGGTTCCAAGGGCTCCTCTGCTCCCTTCCCAGAAACCAGCACAGCAGCAGAAAACCTATTCGTGTAGAAAATAGCATCAGCAAAGCAGCAGGCAACTCTGGACAGACTCAGAAACAGCTGTGGAATTTCTCTGGAAGAGCAAAGGGGAGGAAAATCCGGCCTCCCATCCCACTTCCAGCCCGCCCACCCATCCACCGGATAGAGGCAAAACATAAGAACAGGAGAGAATTTAAGGCATGCCAGGATCCCAGGCTCTGGGAATTAGTTTCCCACATTCTCCATAAAAAGAGAGCACTCGCACCCAAAATCTACTCCCTGGAACTCAGCTTGCACACCATTTACTCAGCTGAATAACCACGCTCAAGCCAGTGGAATTACTTGCCTGAATAACTGCTACTTGATGTACGGAAGGGCTGCAGAACTGGCTAACAAATAAATGCAGGTAAGCAGAAGGCAATGTAAGGCCACCCTTTTGATGCCCTAGGCAAGGTCCCAAAGTCAACGGCCATGTGGCCAAAACCACAAATAACCGGGTCTTTGGTAGAGTCCTGCCAGCTGAGCAGAGCATCATCAAGATCACATGCATCCCTCTAGACCTGTATCCTCTCCAGGCACCATCAACTGATTGGGGTTACAGCCTGAAAAAATATTTCACTGACTTAGAAAACTAAATTCTGCCCAAAACGATGGCTTGAGCATTTAAGAGCGCAAGCTTCATTAGCTTTCAGCAAGTCTTCAGGTCCCAAGCGCAAACTAATCTTCCATAAAACTCCAGCAGAGGAGCACCACTGCTCCTACTCTGTCGGTGTTGGTCCTAAGTAAGCTCAGCTCTTCGGTACTGAATCCAAATATGATATGGCATTTTTTCTCAGCACCGTGCCAGTAAAAAAAGTGTGCAGTTCACACCCTGGAAAGCTTGTAAGAGGTAGCCCTGGGCTTAAAACCTTTGCATGCAAGCTTGCTTGCAGGTACCCCACTTTAATTTCTCTGGGACAACACGCACGACTAAAGTTAAAACTACACTGAAGCCTCTGTGAGACTACGGCTGACGGAGCTCCTGCTCCAGTTCATCGAGGGGTCAAGGTGAGAACCCTGAACTGGAGCCAGGAACAGGTACGACAATAACATACCCAGGGATTTTGGCAAAGCTGGAGGCCCAAGTGAGTCACTTGGGGAAGGGTGACCAGCGCCCAGAAACATCTACTTGCCCGTTCCCTGAGCACTCTGCTAAGCCATAGCGTATCTTCCGATGAGCGGCTCGTTCCAAGTTACTGCATTTGCATGTATAATTTAAACACACTATATTAAGGCCGCAATAATATTTACTGTCCTGCTGGCATTTATAATCTGGATATTCCACAGCAGTGTCCAGTGGTCCCAAAGAGACTTCATAACACGGTATAGAACTTCCACCGGGTGGGACCCAAACACCTTTCCTCCCCTCAGACAAGCAGCAGAAAACAAACACCTTTTTCATTTGTCTTCACATACCTGGCAAGCTGTCCAAACCCTCTGACAGACCGTACAGGTTTGAACCAGAAGTTTGGGGCTTTTTAACTCTACTGCCAACAAAAGCGTGTGAGTGGCAGGAATTTTCCACGGAGCCCCCCATCCCCACAGCCGTGGACACAGCAGTGCCAGGGACAGCAAAGGCACAGGGCTGTCCCAGCTCCCCAGCCCTCGGCCAGTGCCACTTTCATCTTTCGCCTTTCGTGCAATTGACGAGAAACTGAAATCCAGTCGCGCACCGCTACATAGCCAAGAAAAGCCTTTCCAGCAGAAGGTTTCTTTCCTAAATTGCTATTATTATCATCCCATGAGCTCTGCATTAGTTCAGACTCCGTAGGCATTTCAGAAAGGCCTTGTGACCCCGGCCCGAGTACAGAAAGGCTAAAAACAAGACCGTCACATACACCAGAAGTTGGAGGGTTACAAATATTTTCCAACGGCCTCAGTCAGACCCAAAACCTAAGAAAATCCGTATCAAAAGAAAACAATTCTAAAACGTACTATTAGGGGAAAAAAAAACAAACAAAACCAAACCATAGACCATATCCGTGAGAAGGAGGAAAAGAGTTTCAACAAGGAAACAAGAACAGAGAAATTACTATATTTATAGTTCAATTAATGGGACCTTATCAAAAGCCTGTTTGCTTTCTCTTTTTTTTTTTTTTTTTTAGATACCTATTACACAAACACACACCCTCAGTGCCTCCCCAGCTAACAGCCTGGCGCACACATCTTAAGCGTATCCACATTTCAGAGGAGGCAGAGAGCTGCTTCCGAAGAAATCCCTCCACCGGACGGCGTGTCGGAACGGAGCGCTCGGGCGATGGATGCCGGCGGGGTTCGTAAATCACATTTTAGCAGCTCGACCTCAGCCGGGAGGCAGCATCTAACGCCGTAACAAACTCTGCAGAGCGGGGATCCTACCTGAGGGGGGTGGGAGGTGTGTGTGTGTGTGTGTGTCTGTGTATCACGCCTCTCTTCGGATGTAAAAAAAAAAAAAATTAAAGCCGTTTTCCAAAATCCCGGCGAGATGTCTAGCACTTAATGACAGCACCCCAGTCACCGCGTATCTTCTCCGAGAACTACCGCGGGAGAGAAGGGACATCAACAAAAAAAAAAAAAAAAATAAAAAAATAAAAAGAAAAGACAACCCAAAA
>JAOXNO010000013.1:73748680-73802569 GCA_028565335.1 Limnodromus scolopaceus | reverse complement strand
GGCTGAGGCGGGGCCGTAGGCGGCGGGGAGCGCTAGAGCCACCCCGGACCCCGGTGCGATTCCCCGCCGCCCCGCCAAGGCCCTGTGCCCGGGCCGGTCACGGCTCCTTCGTGGCCGCGGCGGGCGGGCGGGAGGGAGCGAGCGCGGCTTCTCGCTGGAGAGCGGGGGGCGAGGCGGCGGGTTCGGGGACCCTGGCAGCAGCGGGAGCCGCGGGCATCCCGGGCCGGGCCGGCCCCGCCAGCCGGGAGAGGGAAAGAAGATGCGGCGCTGGGGGGGTCTCCTCGGTGGTTGGGAAGGGCTGTGCGGTTGTGAAACGCAGCGTGTGCTGCCCCTCGGCACAGGGCGAGGGATAACGGCACCCGAGCGTGTCCCACGCACCCACCAAAGCTGCCTCCACCAGGTACAGGGGGCTGTTAGAGACCCCACGCAAGGCTCAGTTACTCTCAGGCTGGAGTAACTGGTGCCTGTAGCCCTGAAGACCCTCGTTCCCAGCTGGAGGCTTAGAGCTGTGTCACTGGTGCGCGTTAAAGTCCGTAGTAGGTACACGTGGCGTGTTGGCTGACCATAAGCAGAGCCAGGGCTGGGCTGGGGAATAAGGCCTCCCTTTTATTCGTTGCACCAAGGCCTATGCGTGAGGCTACAGAGCGCAGGACCACAAACTTGTTTCCGCACTGCCTGCAGAGAAAGCAATCCTATTTATATCAGCAGTGAAAGAAAAAATGCATATGTACCTCCTGGTGCCTCGCACGCGATCGGTGATGACAAACAGCAAGAGCTATGAATGGCAAGGACAGACGTGAGTCTTTCTACTCCTCGCTGCCTCCTCTTTCTGCAGAGCCAGTGTTGTTTGGGGGCAAACAGCTGTAAGTGGCCTGAAAGCAGACCTGAAGGTTATCCAGGTGCTGGCTTTGGTTAGAACAGTCCGCTCCTCCCCAGCTTCTGCAGCTCCACACTGAAAGCATCGCCTGTGGAGGAGTAACACCTCTATAATCGGCAAAAGATAGCAGTTTCACAAGTCTACTTGGTTTCCTCCCTTTCCTTCTCCCCCCTGCAATGGGGCTGTTTGCAGAGCAGGGTCTCCAGCAAGCCAGGTTTACCACTGGGGAGAGTCTATAGTGCATTCACTAGTGCAACTCCAGGTTCTGCCATAAATATTTAAAACTCAATTACCACTCTCAGAATGAACGTTTGAAGCAGATTTTTGCATCCCGCAGTGTTTCTTGTTTCAAACCTCCGAGATAAGACAGAAGTGAAATAGACCAAATTTCAGCCACCAGTTTGAGTCTGGTTCCTCCCCCATGTCTGTCTCTGAAGTATTACTTGCTACCATCCCTCACCTCTCACCCTGTATTTTACACCACAGGCATCATTTTAGCACACGCAGCTGACTTTTGCCTCTCTGCTGATCAGCTAGAAGGACTGTGCGAAGGATTTTGCTGCTCTCCCCTTCCCCTCCCACTGCCCAACTGACTAATCTGAAGAGCAAACACCCAAGTTGCTTCTCCAGAGGCTTTCCTTAGCTGGGCTGGGCACAGGGGCCACCTACCAACCCCTCCTCTGCTTTCAGGGATGGGCCATGATCCGTGGCACCTGCCCATGACCCACACAATCCCACCCTGGCAACTCACAGTTCTCCAGGTTTTGTTCAGAAAAAGCCTTTGAGATGCTGGGGATGGGGCTGCACGGTTGTTTTTACAATTTAAGGAGATCCTTACGCCAAATTCACATTTGGTACTGGTGTAACATCCTGTTTTTGAAGAGACACGCCAAGTTTGAGAGGCAGAGCTCCTTACATCCCTCTGCGTGCCAAGTCCCTACCATTCCCTAGATCAGTCCCCCGCTTTCCTCCTTAGAAAACAAGTGGCAGCTAATGCCCACAAGCAGTGCTGCGGTACCAGATCTCCATGGACACAAGAGAGGAAAATTCATTACAAAATGGAAACAATTGTCCCTCTGACTAAGCACCGGCCTGCACTGCTGGAAATGATGTCTGCCAAAGAGGCCAGGGACTACACAGATGTAGAGACAGATAACCCGCTCGCCGAGACGGATCCTGCAAGGCAGAGCTGAAGAGCATTGGCACAATGACATTGTTAATTATACTGCCATTGTTGCTGCTGTGGTTTTATCATTACAGCAGAGTTTAGACAGCTCAGCTGAGACCAAAACTCCCCCAATCCAGGTTAAGTGGGCAGCAAAGAGTTAAGTATTTCTGGGTCTGCATGCAAACACAAGGTCCTGATCCCTGACGGGCTGGCACACAGCTTAGATTTTAGCATCTGACTCCCTCTACTGAATGGATTAAAGTTAACGTATGTGCAGAAGCACTGCCAGAGAGATGCAGCAGGCAAAGGGAAGGGGAAAGGAAGCGTAATTACTCCCAGGAGGATCCGTGGATTGCTGCTGTCGTCCCCCAGGCTCCACCTGTTATGAGAAGAGTCTTCAAATCCCTAGGGAAGAAATCTTGAAAAGTTCCCAGCAATAGGCTTGAAGTGCGAGAAGGGAAATAGATTTCAGCTTCAGATTGTTCCACACGGTTTATTTCAATAAAACACTTTTCATCGGGACTCAGATTTGTAAAAGGCAAGTTCTTTGGCACTACCTTTTTCGGCACCTACCTGATAAAAAGAGCTTAAAAGGGCTCATCCATCGCCATGGGCATGGGAGGACAGACAGAAGGACAGCCCCACGCTCTGCCCTGCAAAGGCAGCTGTGTTCTGCTGCCTGGTGCTATTCTCTTGCTGCAACCAGTTGGATCAAGGGACCTTTCTTTTTTCCATCTAGATGTTTCTAACAATTTTTATAAACACATCATACGTAACAGTCCATTATAGCAAATTGCTCTCGGACGTGTTCGCTCAAGCACAGCTCGTACTGGTGGGGTTCTGAGGAAACATCATTTAGTGGGATAATAGCACTAATCCCTACGAGTGCTGGGATAGCGCTGGGATATGACAAAGGTAACTACCCCCTGGTTTCTCCATTATGATCACCTGAGGGACCTCTAATAGGTAATATATTTGTAAGACCTCAGTGTCAACTTTCAGCTCCGAGCGCGAGTCACCAAATAACCATCAAAGCGAATTGGAGCTTGCGAGCGTTTTAAAAATAATCAGCACATGGGGGATCCATTCCTCTTCATTTCTGAGCCCACAGTGGAGATTTAAATCATATTCCCGAGGTTTATTCTGTTACTAAGAGGCCTAGGAACACTTTTAGCCTAGTTTCCTACAGAAACAAAGTTTATATCATTACACTGTCTGTGTATCTTCCTGTCTTCCTGTTTTCCTTCAGCAGTGTTTGAAACTGTTGACCGAGCTGTCAGAGAAGAAGAAAACAGGGAGGGACAGCAGTGTCCTTACTTTTTTTTTTTTTCTTTTTTAAATCACTAATGGGACAGAGGAAATAAGCTTCTTTGACACCCCCCCAAGCAAGAGGCAGGGAGAGCTCAGCTCTTCTCCATTCAGTCCCACAGCCAGCAAGTGAGCACGTGTGCATGAGACAGCATAATATCCCCTTCGTAATATCCCCTGCTCATATAACATCTTTCAATGGAAAAAAAAAAAAAGAAGACTTCTACAGTCTCAGACCTATGGGTCTAATGGGAAAAAAATTACATTAACTATTAAAATCACTACTGAATCAGGGCCTGTCAAACCTCACGCCTTGCACAAAAGCTTCGCTGAAGGCTGTTGCCTAAAACTGCGAGGCAAAAGTACAGCCCATAGAGATTAAAAAGGCATCTATCAGTGGAAACATGTTCAGGCCCCACTGATCACAGGCAATTGTCACTCCTCATATTGATACCCTGTGATAAAATTACAATGAACATTTTGGCTCATTGAAATTTGACAGACTCGTACACATTCCCTTGTTCTCTTCCATAAAATACTACTTTATTGCATGCTTTAGAATATTCAGCAGAGTGAGTATTTTTACAGATTGCTAACCTGAAAATGGGCATGTAAAAAAGCTGTGTATTTGCGGTAACTCAGCTTAATGAATTGCCTCAAACCCCAGTTTCTCTCTTTCAAAAAAAAAAATTTCTAGTTAAAAGGAAAGCCTTCACCCCTGTGCTAACATTAAAGGCTTCAAGCAGGACAAGATGGCAAGAGCAACAAATTCTGTATTCACCTGTATGCCGTTCAGCCCACTTTTTGTCCTTGGGGTGGATACAGAAATTTGACCAATAATTTTCTCCTGTGATATTTTTTAAATGCTCACCTATTAACCGCAACCTTAAAAATGAAGGTGCGTTGGCATCTTTAGGTACAAAATGTAGGGAAGTTGCTCCTTCAGTGCTGGCCAGCTGCTTTTACAACCGAAGGGGAGATGTCTCAGGAGGTGATTCAGAGGAGGAATACGCCTCAGATACTCTGAGTCACCTTCTGCCTGAACTAATCTCCCTCCACAGACAAGATACGGGAAAAGCTTCCTGCACTGAAGTTTAGTGCCCAAAGATAGGAAATGCAAATACCCCCCTGAGGCTCCCAATCCGGGAGAGTATTTGGGCGTGCTGATACATCTCCTTTCCTCTCTTAAAGTGATGGCCCAGCCTAAATCAGTCTCAGGTAGCCACCTCAGAGGAGCCACAAACCTTGTGTCCCACCTATGGCACTGCCTCACCACTGGCCCCTGTGTAGCCTGTGCAGACGTGCCTCAGATGGGCCAACCTGGCACCCCAGCCATCAGCCCATCTTGGCACAGCATGGCTGAGGTGGGAAGGGACCTCTGGACATCCTCCTGTCCAGCCCCCTGGTTGAGGGTCAGCAACAGCCGGGTGATCTCCTGCTGGGTTTTAAATGTTTACTGCCAATGCAGAGTGCTGGATAAACACACCAGGGGTGCTAGCACGGAGGTTACTGTCTGTAGAGCCCTGGATATTGTCTCTACTGCTGCAGTTGTCAAGAAATGAAAGAGGGGGAAAAAAGTATTTATGAGCTCTGGCAATTATCTGCTGATAATTATGTCCCTTACTCCATCACCAGGCCATGTTCAGAAAAATACACTGATATGAATCAAATCTTGTTTTTTTACCACACATCAGGACAGAGTCTTACCATTATCCTCTCAGTAATTAATAGTGCACAGTATATTACAGGAAAGAGTAAATATCTATGTGAAAAATGTTGTGACATCAGTGAATTTCAATTACCGAAACTTGATTATTTGAAAAAACCCAAGTTTTCTGTTACCCAAAGTAATGTTGGATTTGTTGCTGGGCATTAACTATATTGAAAGTCCATTAGTTAGACAGCCCCTCATTCATCCATGTCAATTCACTCTCCTCCTCTGAAGTAGCTGAGGTTTAACAGAATTACAGTCCTCATATAAAAACACAACACAAATAAATAACATGGAGATATTTCATTATAATTTACTAAGTGCAGCAACTACTTCATTCACTGTTCGGGATTCGCATGCTAAAGCATCACAGTGTTTGGCACCAGCTCACTACAGAGTAACTACAGGTAGTCCTATCGCTGATAAAAAGCTCTATTAAAAAGAAATTTGAGGTTGCAAACACAAGTGTTCAAAATTAGAAAACGCCCAAATTAAGGTTAATTGTGCAAGTCCTTCCTAACGTAATCATATGCTTCAATCACATGAATGCATGCTGCTTTTCACAGCATCCTGGACTCCCCTTCAGCTCTATGGGATCTTGGCAGGACAACCCCATCAGCCTGCTCCCTGCCACCGTCTTCCCCTGTCACCTCCCCCTGTGCCACCACTGCAGCTCTGTGACCCAGGCTCCCTGTGCCCTCAGCACTGCTCTTCAGCCCTAGTGGGGGCTGAAAACCAGAAGAGCATTGCCAGGAACCTCCTGCTTAGGGTCCCTGCAGCCATAGACCAGAGCACAGTCTCTGCAGACAGAAACATCAGAGTTCAGCTGCCAGACTTACAGGCCTATACCAGACCCGTACAAACTGCAGTTTTCCAAGGGCTTATAAGTTGGCCGAATCTGGATGGTTTTCACAGGAGCCACAAAAGACAAATGCATGAAACTAGGTTTTCCACATAACGTTATCACTGCCTGATCATGGTTTCCCTTTCCAAAGCGCAATGGCACTACGTCTTCCCCAAGAAGCTGTTCTGGGAAAAAAAATCCTAGAAAGAGCTGAACAGACAGAAACATCCCTTCAGAATCAGACTGAGTAGCCGTGTGGCACAGAAAATGTTAGCCCAAAAGGGTAAGGTTTCAACAAGTTACAGAATATGCAAAAAAAAAGTGCTGCAACTCAACTCTGACATTAATTAAAATGAACTGACTAGGAGAAAGGTTATTTTCTCCAGCTTAGCACAAGTACCACATATATATAACCCTTAGGGTAGTAGGAGTCCACAGTTCATGCTACAGGCCTTGAGAAGATGAAGTCACACTGTGTAAACACTCTAAACATAGTTCAGGGTGTTTTACACCCCTTGATTGGTGTTATAAACCTTACGGTTACCACAGGCTGAACGCCAGGCCTGCGTCCAACAATGAAAGTCCAGCGATCACCAAGACAGGTCCCACCATGAAGTTTAGCAGAGAAGATAAAGCGAGGCGTGGAAGCCTCCGTGTTTATGCAGGCTTGTTTGCTTGACTTGTTTATACAACACATTTGCAAACCATTGATCTTGCCAGCCCTTACCTGCCCGAGAAGGTACACTGAAGCATCCTCAGCTGAGTAACTTCACTCACATAGTTAAGTGTTAACAAGATTAGGATTGAGGGCTGGAATTTCAGTGTCAAATCTGAAGCACACATGGAAAAACAAGCATGCTGGGATGTTTATATGCTCAGCACTAGCACGGCAGTGAATGCGCTTCATCCTGACACTTCCTGAAAATTACATCAATTATCATCAACACTACAGCTGCAGATTCACCATCATTTAAAATTAATTAAGTAACAAAGCTCTTTAGGAAATCCCATGGATTTCCTGGGATAGACAGTACGGCTAGTTAAGTACATGAATATGAAGTAAGTATGGTTTTTTATTGAGGCTTCTGAAAAAGAGAACACCTTGCCTATGCCTCAGCAGAGGGGATGCCATTGCTGGTGGCTGGGAAGTACATTAGAAACAATGCTGTCCCTGCAAGAGATGCCTGATCCAACTGCCCTGGCTGAGGCAATACTTGAACAGCAGTCTCTCATCTGGGGCCTCATCCTGTAGTCCTCACGCCTCTGGAAGAAACCTGGGGGATTTCAGCAGTGTCTAATTTGAAGACTATTCATGCAAGAAAGTATCTTCAGGACCAGATCTGCCAGGGCAAGGGCATTCAAACCTATATCAGTGGCTACAGATTTCAGTGGACTGCAATTACTGCTCTAAGTCCTTTGGGATTTCCACCTCCTGCCCCACTGAAAAAGAAGATGATGCTGAGAGCATTTTGGACCTCACTGGCTGGAAAGCCACTGTGGTGCAGTGGCGCAGACACCCTTGTTGGTAAGGGTTCTACCACTGGGGCCCCCACTACCATGGCAGAGCTGTATCTGCTCTACCACAGGGGAGGGAGAGCTCTCTAAAACACTATCTTTTCTCAGTCTTCCTCAGTTAGTATCTGTTTTTCCAAACAACCTGCTTACAGTCCAAGAGGGAATAAGCTTCTTATTAAGCTGATAGATCCATCTCATTAATACTCACTCTCCTACAGCTCCAGTCAAGCGTGTTCGTAACTTCTAGCACAATGCCACTTATATCACATTTAAGATTGCTGCTGGAAAATATGTAGGGAAGCTCCCAGTTCAGACCTCTGGGCGGTGAGACTTGCCTGATCCCTGTCAGGATCAGTCCTGTGACGTGTCAGCTCTTATACATGCCTCTGATTTAAAAAGAATTGTTTAAAACCCCTTATTCACATCTCCCTTAAAGGAGCGCAAACCTCCTTAGAGATCTGGCTGAATACCTGGAAGATATGGCTGAAAGCCAAAAAATTGCCCAAGCCTCATTTCTGAAGTCAGATGGAACTTACACCCTTAAATCACTAGGAAGCTTTTGAAAAATGTACTGTATCATTGTCTGACCTGTGAGAAAGGCTTTTCTTTAAACGTCTTTATAGGCTTGGAGAAGGCCTCCACTTACTCAGGGGAAGCAAGAAAAGGGTTAAAGGCCTTATCTTGCCCTTCTCAGCTTCCGAACTTTCCCACTGACTAAATTGCTTATTAAATCAAATTCCCTGAAGATGCCAAAGGGTATGGGGTGGGTGCGAGTCTCATGGGTGCAGAGCCACACCAAGTCCCATTTTAATGAGTGGAGGAGTTTCCATTGAATAAAATAGGATTTAGAGGGTCCCATAAAGAAGTTGCTAAACATCTGTTGGAACTGACATTGCAGCCCACTTGTCTGCAAGGAGCACACAGGGTGCATGCAAGGAGAGACACGGAGGGGGAGTAGGTTATGTCTCTCCTCTTTGCAAGGAAGGTTAGCCTGATTCTCACGTATTTCATCCCAGTATCTGTATTTCAGCATTAATAATGGACCAACCTGCAAAAGGAGCTCATGGGAACCTGCTTGTGGGTTGTAACAAAGCTACCAGGTTTCCACCAGAGAGGCTGGGGGGAAGTTTCTCAAGGCAGAAGGGGGCTTTGGAGAGCACTTTGTTTAAAGTTGAAGCGCTCGAGACTGTTTTGAGTATTAATCATCCTCAAAGAGAAGTGCTTTGGCTGCCCTCCATGGAGGGAGGGGAGTGCACAGCAATTGGACCCTCAGCAGCTGCCAGGGAAAAATAATCCAGAAGGAACATGAATAAATAAAATACATTTTGCTATTCCTAATATTACACGGCTCTCTTCATGCTCTCCCTCTAACAATGTAATTCCCTTCCATCCATTTTCTGTTTTTCTGCCAGCCTCTGTCTAATGTTTTCCATGTTTCTTGTATTATTTTTTTCTTCTTTGTATTTCTTTCCTCATTTTTTTCTTTGAAGATCAGCAGCCTCTGCCCTCTCATTCTCTCTTTCTCATGGGTCTTGACATGTTCTCACCATATTCTGTATTGCCTTGTCCATTTTTCAGTTTTTCCAATGGGTTGTTCTCTCTCTGTTTCTCTCTCTTTAAATCCTACATGTTTTTTTTCACCTTATCTGTATGTCTTTCCTCTTCCCCTCCATTGCTTAATTTTCTACTTATTTCTCTCTTTCAGTCTTCTTTTAAAACCATTCTGACATAGCTTCACAATACTTCGTGGACCTCTGAGCCTCTTTTATCTTATTTTTTTTCTCCACAAATGTTTTCTTTCATTGTCATCTTCCCAACTTTTAACAAAGAAAAGCCTGTGACTCCAAACCATTGCTTATGCTCAAATGAAAGAGGTACAGCTACCCTCTTCTGCAAGTCCCTCCCCAGCTGCTTGCCAAAAGCAGGAACACAGGACAGGAACCCAGGTAAGGAGACATGGGCCGTGCAAGGAAAGGTCCTCTATGGGAGAAGTGACAACATACCTCCATGCTTAGATCACATGTGCCCAAACCTTGTAGTGAATAAGGATATTACTGGGTAAGTGACAACTATAGCAGTCAACACACACAAGGAAATTCATTGCTAAATGATTATGAGCTTGGCTGAAAGCTGTGGGCTTTGGCTCTTTCAAATTACGTGGTGCTGGTGCCTACAGAATAATGTGGCAAATGAACACGAAGAAAATATTTATAAGGCAGAGTTTTCCAAAGCAGAATTCACCTATGTGTGGCAGAGCTCAATTGCATCTTAAAGTCGGAAAGGTCTTTCTTTCTCTGAATGTGTTTTTACACTGATTTTTGTGTTGCTAGTGACAGACAACAGAAAACAGATTTTCTACTGTACATAATAAACTATAGCAGGACAGGAAAAATCCAGGGGTCTGCAGGCTCTGAACTCAGGATCAGCATCTTTTAGGCAAATACCCAAACATAATCATAAGAGAGAGACCAACTTCACTGAACTGATCCCCTGCTTGGAATTTCACCTTTCCTACCTATTACAGCTGTCTTAGCAAATTGGGTTACTCTCCACGGGAGACTCGTTGGCCCAGGTAGTTTTGATCTTGTTCACTGTGGCTTTATCAAAGGCAAATCAAAGGCATAATTCTCAATGCTAGGATTTGATTTTTTTTTTCTTTTCACCTCACACCCCGTAAGTCCTTCCATGCTGCTATGAAGTATATTATTTGGCTTGAACTCTCATAACCACCTTCCTCATCTTTGACATGTTATAAATACAGCCCCCTGCTCCAGCCAGATCCAGATCCAGATGGCTTGCTCTACCCTTTATTTTACAAGGAAAACTTCTCTGACATGCGACGGTGGCTCCAGGAGACTTGCAGGTGGCTTCTGGGGAAACGCTCAAATGAAGGAGGAGGACCAAGCTGTAAATCTGAGCTGAGGAGGGAACCTGTCTCTGGTCCCTTGCTCCTGCTGCTCTCAGTGCAGCCAATCCCTGCTTCTCATTGGATTATTTTCAAGCTGTGAAAACAGCTGCAGTTGCAAGTTGCTGCTTGCCAGAGCTTAATATTTCTCCTACCTGTCCAGACATCCCATATAACAAGAAAGTGCTGATGGCAGCATGACAAACCTCTCTCTGGAGCTGATGCTGTGTAGTCGTGTCACAGCCTCGCCAGCGGGTTGGCTCTTGTTGACACTGTGTTTTAAGGCATGGGGGGGGGTGGGGGGGTGTGCAATGGAGTTGCCACAGCATGAAAAATGAAAGTAAAGATAGTGAATATTTAAAGAGCAAGGTTATTCTGGCTGTCCGTGAGGAGTGGTCCTTTTCTGCTGAGTTCATGTAGTGCACCATCTTCTTTAATTCGACCACCTGTAGCTTATTAGGTAAGAAAAGTGTGGGCATAGGGCTCTCCATATGGACCCACCAGTATTTTCTACAGGTCTCTCACATGCTGCTAACCACTTCTGGGGTACAGTTTGGTTTTTTTTACCTTGAGTGATATCAGAGGGAGTGTCTCCATTTATGGCCCTGGTGATAAGAGCCATGGCTGCTATTTATCCACAGAGGTTTCTGTGTACTTATCAAGATAGATAAACAGTGGCTGCCACTCCCCAGTGATGCACCCACACCTGCAGAAATTGCTCAGGATGTGGAAACTGACAAATCTCTGGTTTTCTGCTGATGGCTTAACTACCCTTATCCCACATGTGCCTCTTTCGGGAAAGATCCAGCAGTGTAGCCACACCGCCCAGAGATTTAATTGCTTCTAAACCTTCATCTTTCATATTACAATACTGTAGCAGCCACAGATTATTTTACTAAAAGAAAAAAAAATAAAAAATACTTTGCTCTCACCACCATTGTCTTCTCCAGGTAATGTCCCAGCCACGCTTCCCTATGACCACAAAGAGGAGAAGTTTCACTCACTAACCAGTCCTCAGCATCTCTCCTAGCCTTTTCCCTCGGGGCAGCGATGTGATAGCCTAGAATGTGGCTGGGAAGTTCCCTCTAGGAACTGATAGCCATCACAGCCTTTGTCTCCCCATCCTCTCCCCCCTCTGTGAGGCATTAGGATTCACTCCTGGTCCTTTGTATCCTTACTTGGGGTGTCATTTGACTGAAATCCTGTTCCTTGTCTTTCTGCTCTCAGTTCTTAATGGCCTAGGTCTTTGTTTGGCCTCTTGTTCCAGCCTGTCCTTTGTTTGCCCAGACTGTCCCTGAGGAGCTGCATGCAGATGCACTGTGATGGTGACGACTTGCTAAGCTGAGGATTGTCTCTGGCCTTAGAAGTGGGCAGCCATGGAGCAAAGACAAACACTCCCCATTGTCATACTCTGCTTTGCCCCATTTCGTACCTTCCCTCCACTCTCCACTCAGGAGCTTCTCAACCACAGCAGCTGGTCATGGGCCAGAATAAGCAATTTTCACCAAAACTGAAACAGAGCCCACCTACCTTGGAAGGTGACCACCATAAGAGAAATGTCAGTAGTTAACACTCCCATTTCCACCAAAATCGAGGAATTTGGATGAAAATTAAAAAACCCAAAACCAACCAGTGTTGTATTCTGCACATAAACAAAGGGCACACCAAGCATTTGCCTCCTTGCAAAGCAAGTATAAACACCCATGTATTTGAGGGAACAGTTTGATACCAGCATTGGCTTGCACTAGTAGAACTGCAGGCCAATGCACATTCATCACTCTAATTTTATACAGCTGCATTATTTTCACAGTTTATGGTGGCACCATCTCATTTATGAAGTACACACAGCAGTTACACATATGGCTGTATAATTTTCAGCACTTCAAGTGCAATTAGTAATTTCACTGAGCTAACACTGTCAAAAATACAGCAGCAGTACACACCGTATTGCAGCTGTCCAAAATTTAGAGAGCCCTGTATATGTGTACGCAATAAGTACACAGCAGTTTGTGTGCTTGAATTTCCATCACTGGTTCTAAAACATTACCAGGTACATCAGGTGAAATTACCTGTCACCAACACCTTTTCAGTGACTGTGGTTCCAGCCCTTCGCTTACCTGTGGGATAATTATAGCGTGATCAAATGGGTCAAAGAAACACTGCTTCTTCCCTGCCCAGAGCCATCATGAAACAACACACCAATCTGAGCAACCAGGTCTCCTGTTCACAGACCAGGGGATAAAACTGGCCTTTGAGACCTCTCTGTCCATAACACTTCTTTTGAGTCATTTTCTGGTGCTGTAAATAACTCTTCCAATTAAGGATCAGTTTCCTAGGGAAAGAGGAATGCTGCTAAGTGGGCAGGCAGGGCAGAAGGAGAAAAATGATACAAATTTCATGGGCAATTGTGCTTGCCAAAAAACGTGCCAGTTTGCATGTCACTGATTTATTCCTCGTGCAGTAGTCATTAGGGAGGGTACAACCACAGTGATAATGAGAGGCATTATCTTGTGCTGAGAGAACAGATTCAAAACTCTGCTGCAGTCAACTTCAGTGCTGACTTTCACCAGCATTTGCATGGTAGCAAATTTAGCAAAGAAGTGGCTGCTATTCAAAGTTATGAGAAAGAGCAGTTGGCCTTGGTTCCTCCTAAGCTCACAATGCACTTCTGAAAACCCGACCTTTCATGCAGGTGTCGAGAAATAGGAAACTGTGAAAATCAACTTTTCAGTGCTCCAGTTTCACAATATACAAACCAGAGAGAATAAAAGCTACCTCCTGGGACCTTCAAAAACTTGTTTATAGTCTTCTAAGCTTTCTTCAACCTCTACATGGAAGGTACCACTGGGGCATGAAGTGCAGTGAAGTTTCCCTCAATTCCCACAGCTGGTTCTCGAACCATGAGAAGATGAAGTGTCCTCCAGGCCCCAAATCCAAATTAACAGATGTTTCTAGCAGTCCTGTCTTCCTCCTTGCTCCACAAAAGAACGGATCGATCCTTATCACCCCCCTGCTACGCCTGGCCCAATATAAATGTGGTAAAATACTAAGACTGGGAAATGAAGGCCTGTTGGGGGGACTCTGCTGCTTTTAGGAACATTTCCCTTCACGTCCTGACAGAGCCTGGCACAGAGTCAGCCTCTGACACATAGGGGAAAGCATACCTTTTTTGCTCTACTTTTTTGGCAGTTGTCGTTAGTTTGGCTCACTTTCCCCTGCAATAATGTTGACAAACACGCTGCTCACAGTACTCGGGCAGAAGCATTTCAACCAGCCCGTTCCAGCAATTTATGTTTCAATATTTACAGGCAGTGCTGCACTACTTGGGCAATGGGCTAAGCAGCCATTTGTATTTAAAACCTTCCAGGACACACCACCCCCTTTTTTATAACTTCAGGTGGAAGCACAAAAGGACTAAACCCCTTCTCCCTGCCCTGTGTTCCTCCAGCCTGGTGGTCTCTGAGTGGAGCTGGCATTTCACTTTCTCGGTCCTGATTTCATCTTCCCTTTGCCTGTCTTCTCTGGCCTTTCAGGACAGCTTTCACCAGGCTTTTTTTATGTGGCGTTTTAACATTTGTCTTACCTTATCAAAAGCAATTGCCTCGTGCCAATTTGATTTTTTTGGAATTAATATGTTCTGACTTGAGACAGAGTAAGAACATTGCCCCTCAGACATTGCACCTGAAGGTTCACGTCCCCAGTTGCACAGTAAAAAGAAAGGTATTAAACCCCTGCACTACACTATGGTATTTGGTTTTCTAGGCTTAAATTGGTGTGTTTCCTTCCTGTTCTGCTTATTGACTCATTTCCTTAAATCTAATTTGAGCTTGTTATTGAGTTTTAGCCTCAGACAATACATCACTAGTGTCCGTAATACCCATCGATCCAGCAGGAAAAGAGGTGGCAGGAAAAGAGGAAAGATTTTCATTATTTTCACAGGAGAGTACAAATTATTATTTTCTGATGCAAGACAAAGAGGAACAAGAGTGGATAGGACAGCCGTGGAACAGACCCGCATATTTCTTCCACAGGGAACCTTACCTGTCACTCCAGTGTCCAAGCATGCCTTATTACCCCCATAGAAATAACGAGCTGGATTCATGGAGTTTTCATCAATCCTCTCTTGTAGTCAAGCGTGTTTAAAGATCCCTTATAAAAGAAGAACAGAAGCTGAGAGTGCTTTTTTTCCAGGAGTTGGGGAAATGAGAGAACAGCTAGTTTTCTCCTCTACTTTAACAAACATTTGGGGAGGTTTCTGGTATTCATCCTGTCTGGATCCCACTGGACATGTTACTTAAATGGAGTTCCTCTACTTTTTTTTTTTTTAAAGAGCAAATTAAACATTTCTGTTTCTAATCCACCACAACACAGATTTCAAAGGCAAATGTGATCTTGCTTTTCCATGCTCAGGCAGATATTTGCTCTGAGAAGTTTTTGAGTGTAAATACCAAGGATATTGCAAATGTTCTTGATTCAAAACCACTTTAAAGCCAGCAGCTGTCTGGCTCCCTTATATCTGGTCCGCGATTAAAGGCATTTTTCTGTTGAATGCTTGCCCCTGGCTGCTTTTTAGCAAGTCAAGAGACTTATGTCCAATGAAAAACATTGTTACAGGAGTGGCTGGCTACTCAGCCTTAGCTGGGCTTTGCCCGAGCCCACTGTGACCTGACCACAATTTTCTGTCTGCAAGCACACCCGTTTAGATATCTAACTACGTGATCTGCAAGAAGGTGCTGTGGCTCTAGTTTTATGCCCACACTTGAGCATAGATTTAATATTAAACTGCAGGCACCCTGCTTGATACTCACATTTAATTGCACCTGAACTGTCAAAATGCAGCCTTTGATCATGGGCGAGTTTCAAGTCCTCGCTTGCAATTAAGGAAGATGTTACAGGAAGCATCAAGCTGCATTTGGACTGGGAGTAAAGGAAGTCAAAGAACACAGGTGCTCTAGCAGCAAAAAACATCTGGGCTCCACCCTTCCAACTTCAATAAACTGTGGATACGCACTGCCATGAAATAATGCTGGTTCAGTGTATCCTACTCAGGTGTGCTGCCTTTTAGGATACCACCACCTCACTGAGTATTGGGCTCATCCAAACACCAGTCAGTTGAAGCCCCTCCCTGAGATGCAATTTATTAGAAGCATTTCACAATTAAAATGTCAACTTAACATAGAGCAAGCTTTTCCTCTCTGTAGCTCTTGCAGCCTTTCACTGCCATCAAAATACCCCAGAAGCGGAGGTGGAGCCTGGCTGCAAGCTGTGGATGTCCCTGCAGCTCTGGCTGGCTGGGGCAGGGGCTCCTTCGTTTCACTCTACCTGACCCACTGCCACCCCCCCTAAAACCAGAGAGGGGGTAGCCTCCCAACTCAAATCTCCTCACCCTGATGACAGCGAGTTTGCCATTTTTTTTTTTTTAATTTCCCTTGTGGGGGTGGCCCTGGCCATCACACCCCGCCTACTTGCACCTCAGTTCATACAGTGGACCACGATCACTACAACAGCCAGCCCAGGTTGCCCCAGCCTCAGAGGGCTTCTCCAGAGCATGTTTCCGCATGCTACTGCTCATTCATCAGAGGAGTTTGGGTTAAATGCAAGTGGCTCCCAGCCACTTTTGCACAGCCTGCCCCAAGGTGATGCCGGCTGCACCACAGAACCTGGGGAGTTGCCTCATCCAGCCAACCCAAGCCAGAGCCTGCAGGCTTCAGCAAGAGCAGTACCAGGTCCTTAGCCAATTTAAAAAAAGCAGCAGCAACAAATAAAATAAGCATGGGGCTTCTGTACCAGCAGAGGCCAGAGAGCTTGCCGGAGGAGCTGCCTCAAGGAGCTCTGCACAGGCAGATCAATCAATTACACCTACAGCCAAAATCTTCCTCTGGGTTTCCCTGGCCCAGCCTCAATTCACTGTAATAGTGGTTGGGCTGGTATAAATGAGAAGAGAATTTGGCCTTTGCTGTCAATTGCATTTTTCATCTACAAGGTATTTTATGGACGCTAAGTAATGAGCTCACGCTAAGGCCTGTGAGGGAAGTGAGGATCACACTATCTCTTTAGACGAGCCAAAAAGGCTAAATGACTTGCCCAAGGCCAAAGACTGTCAAGGTCTGAGTATTTATGAGTCCTGGGCTCGTAAAACTTTGTCCCAATGACAGGGTCGGTCCCAGCTTATTTTCATAGTGTCTTTACCCACAAATTCTGCATGAATAAACAGCATTTCCACCGTTATTTGGCCCTGTTTTCTGTGCATGGTTCCTTCTGGAATGCTCTGAACCCAGGGCTCCAGGTCCAAATAGCTGGTAGGAGAAAGCTTTAAAAAAAGCCAAAAACCTATTATTGTGTCTTTAAAAGCCAGAGCTTGCTGAAGAGATTGATAAAAAGCCCAGCAACAACAAAACTATTTATTACTATTCTTTCCAGAAGACACAGCCTTATCTCAGGGCCTTGGTAAGACGATCCGGAAAATATACATAGCAGTTTTGTCTAGCCTAGACTGTACTGCAAAAAGGTACAACTTACTGTCCCTTCTGCCTGCTTAGCGAGAAAGGAATGCCTGGTCCCTGCTTCATACTGGCAATACACATGTTCCCAGACCCGACGGACACCATGGGGTTTATCAGCTCCTCCAAAGCTGGCATGATGGCCCGGCTGACTGCCCTTTCCCACAGGAGCCCCAAACCACAAAATGCACGTACAAGCAGAGGCATAGTACACAACAGACTAAAACATATCCAGACTCGAGCATCTTCCTGAGTCATGTGCATGCACATGACTTCTGGGGTCCAGGGGCCCCGTTCTTGGCGTGTGCCTCCTGGGCCACGCAGCTGCCGTTACACAAGTCACGCAACAGACAAGGAGCAAAGCACCAGCAGCAGCCAACAACAGCATCATCAGCTTATAAACCTTGATAAAGAGAGATGAACAGCTTTTTATGGCAGGTAAAGTATGTAATAGTAGCTGCCTCATGTTTTGTAGCAATAAATGGTATCTCCACTGCCAGTGTGATGGCTTTCCAGGGGCAACCTGCCTTAATCGAGAGTAAACGTGCCTTTCTGCCATGGCAGGGTCAGTCTTCCAGGAAGGGAGCCCACTCGGCTGTGCCAGCAGGGCTGCTGTCAGTGCCTCCTTCCCTCCCGCCAGCCCTTCGAATGCTGGCAGTCAGGATGATAGCAGTAATTCACCTCTAGCTGGAGATCCAAGAGCATAACAGTCACGAGTAACATCATCATCACCGAACTGCCTCGCTGACAGCAGTAGTGCCCTCAGAGGAGGGGAGCAGCGGTGGGGTTGCACGGAGAAGAGCAGGGAGGGATGCCAGGGGAGAGGAGCGGTGGCAGGGTGGTGTCTGTGTGAGGCAGCGCTCAGCCACGCTCAGCACACCGAGCCAGCGGGCTGCTGGCACCGGCACCGCACCGGGGAGAGCCAGCATCCCAACTCCACTGCTCTCCAGGAAAAATAATTCCCCTGGGTGGGGCAGTGGGACAAGATTTCGTTTTTTTCAGTGATCTTGAGAAACTTTTCCCTTTCAGGGAGGTGGGGGCAAGGTGGTCTCAGAAGCCACTGTGTGCTAGCAAAATGCCCTGGTGATGCAGAATTTCTCATAGTGGATTTGGTTAAAGGCCCTTGCACTCTTCTGTTGCCCCAAAGGAGAAACATTACCTAGAAGTCTGGTGCTTTATACATCAAAGGCTGTCAGGGGATTTTTTTTCTTAGGTCTCTCTGAGGAAAATTAAGCTAGACATTTTCATAAAAGAATATCAATTTAAAATCCACTTCAGAATTGTTGAGTGAAGAAGCTAGGATCCAAAGAGAGGTTTAAATAAAAGCACCACTGGAAAGAAAAAAAAAAAGAAGATATATACAGAATATTTGTTCCTCAGGGCATTTGTTTTGAGCTGTTCTGATGTTTGGCTTTCGACTCATGTGGTTGTTCTCAGGAAATTAAACACCATACCCCCAAATTTTCTTTACATGAGCATAAGGCCTGCCTGTAAATCTAAGCTGTCTTCACATTTCTTAGTGAACATATTGCATCTCCTACAATTATCTAAATAAAATGCGCATATCTGTAAACCAAATTGGCTCTTACACCATTAATTCAGGTTTTATCTGCCTGTTGTTAGGGACAACCACATGTCATGGATGGAAAGCCAGGAGTTTCGTGATGTACAGCATGAGGGATTCATTAGTTCCTGAACATTTGATCTGATCCATCTTTAAATAAAAGGCCAGCTTTTCAAAGGGCAAATCCTCAGCACTTCCTAAAATTGCTCAAGCTTTCTTTACAGTGTCTTAAACCAAGGCCACCAATGCAGAACTACGCATAGCCATATTAAATTGTAGTCTATGTGTCCAGCTAAAGAACTCATTTTTTTCTAATATCAGACCACACACACTTGTACGACCACAAGAAGAATCCAGAAAAAAACAAGTTTGGCTGAATAGGATGAAAGAGACACAAGAAGGACGAACTTGATTGAAAATACAATAATTATACAAACAATAAATGCATACACAAATATACATAAAAGCAAAGATATCCCTAATGCTTGTGGTTATTTTCTCAAATCCAAGAAACACTATAAAGGAAAAAATTTTAGAATTTGCCTTTTTGTCCTAGGGCCTGAAAGTAAAACTAGTGGGTAGAAAAGAAAAGGGAGCAACATTTCATTGAATAACCCCCAAATGAATTAAAAGCAATCACGCAAAAAGATTGGCAGATACATACATGTCAAATTCAACTCTTACATTTTCTTCATTTGCAATAAATCATGTTGTTTCTATAAACAGTAGAAAAAGTTTTTTTAAAAAAAAATCTTTTCAGCCAGTGGTGCCTGCTCAAAAATAATGTGTATTGTGCTGTTTACATCATGGCTGCACAAGGCTGTTTCCTGAGAGAACGGCTTTGAGTTGCCTGCCATCCCCAACAGGACAGGATATAGCGTATTACTGTCAGGATGCACCAGCCTACCTGCAAGCAGTCAAGACTGTTCCCAAGTCTCTGGGTCAGCTTAGGCAGAAAACAAAAGCTAGTTTAAAGTGGCTTTAAAATAGCTGCTCCCAGGTCTCACTCCCGTAGTCGTCAGTCTGGTGGGTATTCCTTGATCCCATAAGCAAGCAGGTCACTCACCTCTGATTAGTAACCACAGAGGGTCACCTTCTTCCAGTAACCTGAGAGGGAAATCTAGAGAGCAGAGCTTTGAAAGGTATATGGGTTTGCATACAGCAGAAGTGCCCATCAGACTTTATGAAAGGACATTACGTAGACATGCATCACACGTGCTGAATTACTACAGGTTTAAGTCCTAAATTTGTATCTACGCAAGGGAACTAATGCAGACTGGTGTGGGGGGGCGTGCAATAAAGTGCATCTGCATCCATGAGTTTTCACACTCCTTTTTGCAGAGCCTTTACGTTCATCTCTCCCCTGGAAAAGCCCTCCTTCTAACACACCCAAAACTCCAACAGTTTGGAAGAAGCAGGTTCAGCCCTGTGGAGAAATGCAAGGGGGAGAATCAAGATCTGAACCTGAAACTCCCTGAGCTCAGGCTGTAACAGCACTTTGATCCAGAAACACTTCTGGTAAATATCCGAGTAGCAATTCTTTCAATTCCTGCATTGTTTGGGGGCAAAGGGGGTGCACTGGTTTCTGTCAGGAAACCAATCCATGGAACCCTCTTTTGGGACAGGATTTCTTCTATTCCACGTGGTGATAAATAGCCAGTCCTTCTTTTGTACAGCTGCCCTACCCGCTTTCTCTGCCTAGGCTTTCTGAAATAGACATTCTTAGTTTAGGATGACATTGGGGCTGGTTCTATAAAAACGTCAAACCAAGGAACCAATTCCTTCCCCATGGAGGTGAAGCAAATTTTCTGGTGCTTGGATATTAATTAATTCAGCTCACAGGTAGTGATGGACATGTTCCTGAATACAATTCACCTCTTCAAAGCACAGTTGAATAATGCAGCATGTATTCCTTGGGGGTCCAAGATACTTCTGGAAGACCTCTGTAGGCTGGAATTGGCTTAAGAGGGATATTAGACCTAATTTGGGAAGCCAAATTTAGTCCAACTTCCTAAATACAACTTCTTCGTCCTAAGCTGTGGCTTTAATTGACTTGAAACACATTATTACAGAAGACAGCAGTGACAAACTAAACAGCCATTTCCTGTCCCCTCCCCTAAGCAGAAAACAACCTTAAGCTGAACCTTGCCAATCATGGCACACTATTAACACAGGCAATTATAGATAATCACAGCAATTACTAATAAAACATTATCAAGGGTAATGGAAGGGGTAATTGCTACCTTTCATTTAAGAAAGTCCAAGATCATGGCAAGACACGATCAAGAAGGACAGCATGGCAATGACTCCCAGCTCCCCTCCTTATGTGATGGCGCCCCTTAGGAGATCCCACAACCACAGCTCGGGAAGAGAAATAACAGAGGTGTGTCAGCTCTCTTCCCTGCAAGCGGCTTTCAGTGCGAGACTGAGAACACAGCTGCAGTAAAATGTACCAGCAAATTTGTTGCTTCTTAAGTACTATGAACCTGAGTGGGACTGAGGTGTCCATGGACACCCTATTAAAAAAAAATCCAGCAAGAGAAGCCACTGCCCCAACAGAGTGCTGCACCCTTGTGCCACAGCAGACCCCAAAGCTTTCTACAGACCTGGCACCAGGTCTTGCAGGGCAGAGCCGCAGCTGGGGATCATGCCTGCGAGCTCTCAGCAAGCCTCTGGCTCAGGATGGGGACATGGCAGCTCTGTGGCTGGCCTTGACTCTTAGCGCTGATCTTTGGTCTCTGTTAAGTGGGAGACCACACAGCCTCACTCAGTCCCCCCAGAACTGCCAGGCTGTTTGGCCACAGGGGCTAAACACAGAAAGCTGTGAGAACTGAGGGAATCCTCACCTCCAACCTAATGCGCATTTGCAAAAGCAAGAGGTTAGTGCAGTGAAGTTGTTAGGCCATCTGCCTTCCCCTCTTTACATGGCCATTGGGGAACCTAGGAGAAAGGTGTTTCTCCAGCTGACCGTCTGCCTTCAGAGGTTTGCATTTCGGACTGATTTCCACATTAAATATATATATATATATATATGTGCAAGCACTGGCTTGTGTGCAGGGTGACACAGATCAGCAGTAGCAGTTTCCATGCTGAGGAACAGCTCATACACACACTTGCTTCTTCTGTCAGAGGAGCTATATTGAGATGGATGCTCCTCTCTTGTGCGAAGAACACAGCGCTTCTGTAACCTGGTGTGCCGGCACTTAGTTAACTGACGTGCATCTAAAGTACTGGCTGCCATTGCCTTGGGGATTATTTGGTGAGGAGCCCCTCTGAAGCCATTTACGCTAGCACAAAGAGTAGGCAAAGAGTATAGCCCCATTTTGTGGGGACGGTGTTTGCATAAGGTGCAGCAGGGGAGGCAAGCGTGAACAACGGAGAAACTCAGCTAGTTTGGCTCGTTTTAATAAACAGAAGCAAAGGAAAAGAGTCTCCGCAATGCATGGGAAAGAAAGAAGTTCAGTCTTGGTCCAAAAATAAGCAGAAAATAAAATTATTGCTCTTCTACATGTCTTCTAATGACTCTTACTGATCCTCAAATCTGGACTCTGGCTCAATTCCCAGCTTTCTTCTTGCCACACAGGCCCACCAAAAAATTTGCAGTCATAGGTTAAAGTGCCTTTTATTGGTTTTACAGTCCTCTGTATATTGCTGAAGAAGAACAGGATCGTGTCAGTAGCAACTGTGTGTTTCTGAGCACAGAGCACATTCCCAGGGCTTTTTATTGGATTTCTCTACCTGGTACTAGGCAAATCACCCAGGGGGATGTATATTGCTGCAAAGTCCAAGAGGAGCAGAAGTTTCACAATAAATAGCTGGCCCAGATCCAGCAGGCAGACTGGAGGGCTGCCAGGCTGCCGTTCCTCAAGTAAAGATGGCTGGAATCTGCAAGTCAGGTCCCAGCAGCGTGAGCAAGTTCAGGGTGATTAGCCCACAGGTCGCTGCAGCGTGCACCGGAGTGGGAAGGAAGAGTCACACAGGTCTGCTGAGTAGGTGGCAGGGAAGAAGAGCACACCCAAAAGGGGTGAAGAGACAATCTCCATGTGATCAATGCACAGAGAAAACACTTTACTCATACAGAAAGTGTCACGAAGGGCATATGCAAGCACTCAGCTGCATGGTCCTGTCTGCCATGGATGGGTGTAAATGGTTAGAACAGTACAGGGCTTAAAACAAGGGCTGGAAAACCATTAAATCATCAACAAAAATCCCCCAACTTTAAAATCTATTCTGTGCTGGCAATTGGCTCTATAGCTAGAGAGAAAGCACAGAAGAAGGACTTTGCTAGAAATTCTTGGTGGAAATTTTCTGCAACGTTTCTTGTGACTTACATGTCACCCAATTGTCTTTTGAAGGATGTGTTGTGGGGAAAGTGGGGGCAAGCTTCCTACAGTGCCTCAGCAAGGATGAGAAAGACCGTGAAACCTGAGCAGCACGCATACCCCGAGTCAAATAGTCCTAGAGAGATTTGAGAACAGCCGTAACTTCATTGCCTGGAACAACTGAGGCATCCTGCCCACACTGCAAAATATCACTGTAAAGAACCCTGCCACTATGAAGGCAACCCCATGCTGCCAGCAAGGACAGCCCAGAGTGGCTGTGGTGGAAGCTGCTTCTCCAATGTGCTCCCTTTTCATGATGCTGCTTTGGGGTTGACCCAGAAACCCTTGCCTTCACCTGCAGGACACACTAGGAACTACTACAAATGCAAGTTTATCAGTTCTAGAAATATGGACATCAAGCATGAGCATCTGGAATAAAGCAATTTGAGAATGAACCTCTGTAAACTGTACGATGAGATATAAACTACTTTGATGAACAATCCTTTTTGACAGGGCATTTCCTGAACAGGACGAAGAATCACAGTTAAATTCCTAGAGATCGATGAGCAGTTCTGGAGAATGTGAAAGAAACATCCCGGGCCTTGGCAAGGAGGGAAGCACTGTTTTATTTCTGAGCTTTCTCTACAAACATTGCTGAGCATTAGCAGCATGACAGGTGTAACTGAAAGCATGCTGGATGAGTAGACCAAACATATGGAAGAGTTATATACATTAGGCTAATGCAAGTTTATGTTTTTAATCTGTATAACATTGCGGTGGATTTAAATCTCAGCAAACAGCCCTTTCCCTCTGGACAGCCCCTTGAGGCTTTTCTTACTTACCCGTGGGGGAAGCACTCCCTCCCTTCACCACAGCATCTCTCTGTGAAAATGAAGCTAATAAGACTTGAAAAATATTTTGTGATCTCTAGAGGAAGCATACAGTGTAAATCTGCAGCGGAGAATTGCCAGCAAATAAACATGGCTTTTCTATTCCACTCACTCAAAGCCTCAGGCCTGTGTATCAAGTTTGCATGTGCAATACAAAGGGTAGCAAAATCAGGCACACCAAGCTCAATTGCTGTTTTATCCTTCAACCCAAGGAGCCCCAGGATGCGCATGACCCAGGGTTTTATAGCTCAGGGGGTGGTGGCTGGGAAGAAGAGTACAGAGTCTGCTCTCACGCTCCACTTACATCTGCTGGAAATCACCACTGCCTAAACCAGGCAGAGCTTTAGCCTCATCTGTAGTTCACATTGCCCTCCCCAGGAGCCACCCCGAGAGATCTCCAGACACTGGCATCATGCTGGAGACAAGAGGCCAGAAGGGACAACCAAGGCTGCAGCACAGCAGCCTCTACTGGGGCTTCCACCCTTCATCCCCCCACCTCCTCTGCCTCTCTGCAGCCAGGAAAACAGGCAGCAGCAAAGAAGAGGAGGCACGACCTTCCATAAATACCATGTGGAGGAAACTCCATACCAGCTCTTTAGAGAGGAACAGTTTTAGCCACTGTGTGTGGAAGATGCCCAGCACAAGGAGGTGGGAGATTCTACCTACAGCCACTGCAATGCAAATTGTAATAATGAGCAGTAAACATAAACTGTGGAGTTTCCTACCACCTACAGGAAACTTCTAGTATTTAGGGAAGTGTGTGTGTGCACTTCTGTGCCCGTGCCTGCATACACACACGTGCATGTGTAGTCTAATGCTGTTATTTAGATATTCCTAGGGCCACGTGCAGTGACACCTCCATTGGCCCTGCATGATTTCAAACAAGGGAACAAATTAATCCCTACTTAGACCTCACACAAGACAGCAGGATTGAGTAACAAGGCAGCTCTGCCTCGCTGAGCTCCTGGAGCAAGTTCAGAAAACCCCAGCAAGTCAAAGCCTTGCTAATCAAACCAGAAGGTGGGAATTCCTTTGAAAGGTCTGAGCTCGGTGCCTGCAGTGCCGAGCCGCCTACAGAGATGGGGAATTGCTTTCCACTGATGAATTTTGCACTACCCATTCCTTGATAACAAGGGATACCAGCAGAGCACAAAAGGAGCAGTGCTTTTGCTAATTTGTTAGCATCTTTGGAGAGGTTTGGGGAAGAGCATGTAAATGATCTCATATAAGCACGATTCCAGCCAAGGAGACTGAGACTAGCAGCCTGCTGGGGTGAGGGAAACGAGGTCTAAACCTAACCTAGATGTTCATTAATTCAAGTCACATTCCCACCAGTGGTGCTGAAGTTCAAGTGCACTTCTTGCAAGTGCACTTGGATCAAGTTGGCATGACACTTTATTATGCTGTCATGTTTCCATAACATCTGCTAAGAAGCAGATGCAATAGGGTGGTGGTAAGTTTTAGTCATGTGGGAGCAAAGTAAATTCTAACTCGGAGCCTTTAAAAGGCAAGAAGAGATAAAAGAGAAACAAGACTTCCTTGAGGAAGGGATGATGTATGGATATTGCAGTGTCAGGCTATGTAAACACAGCTGCAAATCTCCATGTAGAGTCAAGCTGCTTTATGGGGTGTTTATTATACATCTAGATGGATATCTCTTTACATACTTATAGAAAACAAATATCCACATAAAACACCCTTCTGCAAGTGCTACACGCAGGCCTCTTCATTGCAAAGAACTTGTTACAAGTGGGATATGGGAAATGCCTAATGTAATATCATGAAGCATTCAGATCTGAGTGATGACTGCAGGCTAGCCACCTCAATGAAATCAATGGCACTTATGTCTGCGTCCCTTATAGGCGAACGTTAACACAGCACTCCATGTTAGCAACATCAAAGCATCTGCTACAGTCCTGCAAACATTGCCACTGTTGGGTCTTCTGTGCAGCAGCCTGAGGCCATCGATCATCTGCCAACATGCCAGTCAATGCACAGATATAGACAATTACCAAAGCAGATAATAACACTAGGGTTTCATTAGACATACAATAGAAATTGGCTGTAAAAGAAATGGGGAGATAAAACTAAACAAAATCAGATGGCTTGGCAAGGGATCAGTCTGGTTTATCAAAACATTTATGGACTCAATACCTTGGCTTGCTTTCTTACATGCAGTCACCAGGGAAAGAAATGTGGCTGAGGGGCATAGGTAACAACTGCTTTTCATGCCAAGATTTCACACCAGCTTTTGCACCTTTTTAGCAAGCTCTCTACAGATTGCTTACAAGTTGCAGCCAGCAACTTCGCAAACTGCTGGTTCTCATGTTTATTTTCAGCCAAATTAGCACCCTAATCTCCAGCTACATCTTTTATGCCAAAACAAAGAAGAGGGCAGGAACAAGTAGCCAAAGAAGAGAGGCATATGTCCTTTACAGTGGCTCTTCACAAAACTATGGTGTGAGCTTTTTGACCAAGCTTGCTGTTCACTTTCCCCTGTACCTTGCATCGCACTTATGAATTCCAGCATCACCTGTGTGCACCTTCTTTTCTCTCCAACTTCCATTTGGTTTCTTTCAGAAGGGCTATATACCAGCCAGCAGAGGCTAAGCCAGAAAAATAAAATAAAAAAGCAACTGGGCTGTCAAGGTGGGGGCTAGCCTGCCTACAAAGCTCCAGCTGAGACAATGTCAATCATGTCCATGAGTGCCACCAAGGACTCTAGGACCTGCATGTGCTAAGTAAAGGGGCTGTTTTTAACAGACCTTTTGCTACCCCCTTGGCCCCAGGGCCGGAAATGGAATAGCATCTGGCCAGCTGGTGGAAACCCTCACATAGCTGGCCAACTATTGGTGCTAACCCAGCAACACATAGGTGCTTCACTCCTGCCCAGCTTCTTGCTGAACTACACACTGCAGACACCAGTCTATCAGAGCATGTTTCTTCAGTATAGGCATAGCTGAAGAATTTGGAAAATAAAAGGGAAATTAGGGTACGTGGCCAAAATAGAAAGCTGAGAAGAATATCTACAACCATCTATTGGAGGAAACCTAAATATCGAAGTAATTATGTAGGTATCTAGCATCTTTTGCATAACTATCAGAGATGATGGCACCTGTGTGTAACCCTTACTCTTTCCAAATTTGCTTTCTGTATTAAAAAAACCAAACTTGCTAATCATGTGGCTCTTCCTCATCGCTGACTTCTGTGATGACTAACCAGATGTGCCAACCACCTCAACAGAGATTCTCTTGAACTAAGTCAGGGCAACACTTAACATTTTCAGCATAGCTGCAGAAAGTAGTTCCATTTTATAATTTAAAAACAGAAGTTGTGAGATGCAGCAACACGATTTTGTAGTCATCATATATTTGTTTAGGGAACTCTTATAAACTGCCTCTATGTCAGGAGCACTTTACCAGCAGAGAGCTTCTGATGGAGATGCCTTGCTCCAGCAAAAGTATTCCACTCCTCCCTGCTCCAACAAACATTATCAGACAAGTGGGAATTATCTTGCTTATTTACTTTTCCTCTGGGCAGGCTTAGTATTCAACAACCCAGAAACTCCTTCAAGGACAATAACAGGCAGTTTGCATCATGGGCATCTCAGACACCCTCATGCCATCCCACATACCCACACACTGAGGGAGAACTGGGGAAGGGCAACCAAACCCTGCCCCAGAATAAAGTGGTGTGGTGACAGGAGATATAAGCTGCTTCCTCCTCCTTTTCTCTCCCTCCATGTCCTTCCCATGTGGGTGGCTCTGGGGTCTGTGGTAGAAGGTGAAAGTTGTCATGGGGGGAGGAGAAGCAGCATTTCTCACAGCTGAATTTTTGCTACCATGAGCTGAGGTTCATGAACTCACTCAGCCTCTGGTCCAAGGCTAAGTTGAACTGTGTCTGAGGTCTGATGAAATGCTTTGTATTGCTCTAATATCAATTTTTATTTCAGCTGAGGTTTTTTTCCAAGGCAGGAGATAATTCCTCTGTTTGACTGAAGAACAGGCTTTGAGCCATGTTTGCTAATGTATTAAAAGGGATTTGCTTTGTTAATTTCCACAAATACCAAGTCCGTTCTGCAGGCATAATAAATGTACAGAAAAAAAGCGTGATCCATCTAAGGAGCACAGAGGTTCTCTTCTTTTCATAGTGTCCAGTTGAAGTGATCAAGATCCTGAACTTCAGGATTTTGTAATTCATAGCTAAAACTTCCATGTTAAAAAGGTATTTCTGATAGTAGAGGGCTCTTTATTCTAGGAAACAAGAATGTAGTGAGATCGAGGGGCTGGAAACTTAGCTTAAAAGCTTATTCATCACAAACCATTGAAAGAAATTAGCTGCTAGACCAAACTTCAACTGAATAATAATAATAATAAAAAATGTCTTAATTTCTGGATTCATTTCATTAGAACTACATGTTCCTCTATAAGGTACACTGTAGCTCAAAGAGAAGTTACAAGAATGAAGCAGAAATTACTCATGAAAATGCTATGACCTGTATTATACAGGTCAGGCTGGATGATCTAATAGTCCCTTCTGGCCTTAAATCCTATGAATTATAAATCTAGGGTGCTCTCCTCAGAGAGTTTCGAAACACTTTGCTAACACCAGGGTGTAATCAACTCTTGTACCGTGAGAGTGCCACAGCATCACCTCAGCATCCCAAAAGCCATGTTATCTGCATTTTATGGCCATCTCTAAAGGGATGAGCTTTACCCATTAGGGAATTAGATGTTTCAGGGGAACAGCTACCAGACTTTATAAGAGGAAAATTCCAAGGGCCCAAAATCCCACCAGACCTCCGTCGTGCCTGCAGAAGCACCATGCTACCTCGAGACAGATGTCTTGATGTCACACTAGCAGAGGCAAGGTGACCTCAGCTAACATGGCGGTGAAATCATCTCTGATTTTTTTCCTCCCTGACAAAACAAGTAACCTGACCATCCACCTCACCTTTCTGTATTACAGGCAAAAGACAGAGTGAAGGCCCAGACCTTCCCAGTTTAGGTACTGCTAAACCAGCAGTGCAGTGCATGCTCACGGGGAGACACCAACACCAGTATTAAAACATGTATTGTCGTAGCAGAGAACGAGTTACTGAGAGGCAACTTTCAGCTATGCAGGGATGTCTTGTCTTAGCTGCAGACTAGCCTGACTGTGGGTTGAACTTGGCTCTACAAAACCTCCACTCAAACTTTGGGAGAATTATCTGCCCTAACACAGTTACATGGCAAAAACTGGCTCCAAAGCAGCTTGGCTCCAGGAGAAGATGCCCCACGTTTGTGCAGCAGGGAGCCCGAGCCAGCCAGCCTGGCAGAGACAGATGAGTTGTTCCCTCGGCACTCTCCCACCGCTGGCACAGCGAGATCCCCCAGGTACCCAGGGCCCACCCATGCCCAGAAGCTTAACAGGTCTGGCTGAACCCAGGGTCACCTCAGCAGAGACACTGAGGTGCCTGCACATCACAGTCCCTGGCACAGCAGATCTCCAGGGATGCAGTGTGGGGTGCTGAGCCATGATCCCAAGCCCTGCCTAAAGCATCCGGCTCCCACCTGAACCATATGATGCTACTAGGGGAAAAGATTCACCTCTGATCATCAACCAGGTCCAGGAAGTCCAAAGAACTCCAGTGAGATAGCGTTACATGCCCAAACCCAAACGGTTTCCAGCATAAAGGTAAGAACAGCATCAGAGGCCTTTTCTGTCTGGCATACCTTTCAGATAAAGGAGAGCTGACTGCTCACGTATAAACTTTAATAGTGAAACAAGTGTGTCAACATTAAGGCTTGGAACAATTGTAACCATGCAAATTTCTAAGGGAATCTAATCACTGCAGTATCACAACTGCTGAAGCAAGGTTTGAGAGCAGAGAGTAGGGAATGACCCCCGAGAGCGTCATCCCAGGCCCCTGCTCTAACAGAGTGCGACCAGGCTGCTGCTCATGGCCCAAGTGACTTGGGTAAAGCCCCTCAAGGCATCCTTCTGTTGCAATCAAACAACAGATCTCATGTATAAAGCAACCATAGGATGAACTTGCATGCTTTTCTGCAAGCGCATGATCCAGACCTGCTGGAGAAGATACCACCATTAACTTCAATACTTTTCCAATCAAGCCTGTAACAAGTGTTTGCTAATACACTACTGCATTGTTCTTCATGCCCTCTCTCTCCCTTAGCAGTCACACGGCTTTACTATTCAGTTTTATTTTCAGCTAAGGTAGCATTTTCAGCAGGCACACACCATGTGAGCAAACCAGCAATGAAACAGGCTGGTGAATTGCTGCTGCTTTTGTTAAGCAGAACAGAGAGAGCACCCTTGTTTTCATAAAGCGCTGTTACAAAAAACACAGCACATGAGAAAAAGTTAGGAAGCTTTTGCTTGGATCAAAGAATTTAGCCTTGGGTCTGTTATGAACCCTTCTGTAATCAAGAGAAAAAGGGGGGATGAAGGTCTCTGCTTCCTTGCTGAGCCTTTTTATCTGCTTTTGCTGAGGACTCCTTGCTTCTGGAAAGGATCAGGTCCCATTTCTTACCCGCAGCAGACTGCACTGAGGCTATGTTACAGGATGCATGCGGGTATGAGGCAGACGGGAGCGATAAGCACTAGAGCATTGGCTGCATCATCTGGAATAGGGTTTAATGTTTCTGAATAATTGAGCTGAAGATCTTCAAGACCTGGGCAAACAGATTAAACACGATAATAAAACATATACTGAAAAAAATATGTTTCTTTAAACAAGGAGTAAACACACACCCCCAAGTTCAACAAATGCATACGCTTTCTCTCAGTTCCCCTTGTGCAAAGAGGGGGGTTGTCACCAGTATTCGTTCAGAGCAATGTGCTGAACTACGGATTGGGAAAGGCACAGCTACCACAATAGTGGAGCTCTATAAACATCTTAAAATAAAAACACATGGACAGACACATGTAGCTGAAGGACTTCATACTTCAGTGGGCATAACCACAAAATACCAAAATAATTAAATTCATCCCTCAGAAGTCTTGAAAACAATTGGATCAAGTTTTCCTATTTCATCCCCTCCCATTTTATAAGATAATTATGACCAATCAATACACCCAGTTTTTGTGAGCAGATTTCTGCAGCTCCTTCTCTTTTCTTTCTGCATTCAAAAAACAGGTGAGAGAAACAGTAAGCCTGAGCACAGTTAGGTCTGCAACATGCCACTGGCTTTCCTCCATACAGCTCCCTTTAAGTCAAACCATCTGATTAGCTCAAAGATGCCCATTTCTGTAAATTCTCTTCTCCCACAGCCAACGAAAAAAGGGGAATTGCTTTTCTGGTTGCCTGAACCAGAACAGTGCTTCTGGGAATATTTCATGCACTCTCCCTGTGTAGAAGAGTCAACATAATAGTGCAACATGACAAGATGTTGAGCCACAGCGCCAAGACAATTTGCACACTTTGCATTTTTCCTATTAGAGATGCATCAGTGATTTTGGAAGGGAAGAGAGGGAGAGAAAGAGAAAGAAAAGAGTGCAGAACAGTCGAGTCCAGCCCAAAAAGCCTTTGCGTTTTCTTGTTTGTATCAAGATGGAGCATTATAAGACAGTGATGATTTCTAGTATTCAAATGTTGTAATAAATTTGGCCCTTTATCAAAATGGTTTTCCCAGAAAAAAACAACCCCAGAAATGGCAGAGAAGAAGATTACAAGCTACATAGCCTCCTCAACTGCAGACCTCTTGCTAAGATTAGGTTTTGCTTCCAGTTGTTAACCCATTGCTTTTTCAGATCCCTCCTCCCAGCTGTTCTGGGAAATATTTCCCCCAGATGGCAGTACCAAAAACTGTGAGTTCCATTTCTCTTCTTAATACCAGGAATCAAGAAATGTTGAATTTTGAAAGTTCTGAATGTGTTTTCCTATTTTCAGTTTTACTCTGAACTTAGAGCTGATTTTAGGCTGGTTCATCCAGGCTTTTTTGATTTTAAAAATATTTTAAAAATCAAATAGGTGGATATCCATGGAACTGATATTCCTGAAAACACATGTAAGAACTACTATACTAAAACATGCTTCCCTATCAGGTAGCCATTTGAGTTTGATTTTAAAAGACTGACCCATGAGGATGAAAGGAACAACAATTTACTGCTAACACTGTCATTCAGCAAGCAGATCAAGGAAGGAAACTCTTTGATCAAGAGAGAGGACAAGAAAATCCCCTCTCAGAACATTGTGCAGGATGAACATTTTCATCTCCTACATCAGGCTTTCAGGAGGGAAAGGGGTTTTGTAGTTTATCCCTGCACCCTTCCCCAGTGACAATGCAGAGAGTGGCAGCAGCCAGAAATGAGCCTCATTTGCTGTGGTTCCCTCTCCCACGACAGCCTGACAGTTGGGTGCCTGCCATGGTGTTCCTCCTCAGGTCTTCCAGCCCTGCTCTGCCTCTCCTTCTCCAGCCCCAGGGTGCTGCATAGCAGGGGGGCTTTGAGCCAACCCAAACATCCAGGGCGCCTATTTGGGACCCGAGCGAGCAACCGAGTGGCAAAACCGTACTTGGGGTATCACCCACCTGCCCAGGCTCGCTCCCTCGCAGCAGAGCGTCAGGGCCACCACCGCCCTCCATCCCATTTGCACCCCACAGGGGAGCAGGCACTGCAGAGGGGCTTTGCGGCCATCCTATACTGTGACCCCGATCTCACAGGGAGCCCCGTGCCTTCTCACAGCTCTTGAACCCTTTTCATCTGCAGTGACTGAGAAAGAGGTTGCCCATTGCTGAGGAACCCCCTGCCAGGACCGGCCGGTGTCCGTGCTCCAGTAGAAATTAGCTTAATTATAAATTAGAAACATTAAAATAGGATTACCCTCACAAAGGAAAGCATTAGGATTTAACTGCTACAAAAACTACTACTCTGCTGTATTAACACAGTCAAAACCTCAAGGCTGATGAAAGAGTTCACTCTCAGTGCTCTTGTTTTCAAGTAGGTAATGACAAGATATTTAGATTGACTTCCTCCCCCATCCCACCATGCTTCTAAAAAGCCGCCAAATTGCTTTGTGATGTTACTAACCCATGAGCTGTATTGTAGATGTTTGCTCTTAAAGGTCCACAAAACCCAGTCATTTGTTAGGTGACAACCTACGCCTGAAGACCTGGCAGAGATTAGTAGCTTTACCATTTAGTTGGCTTCCTGACAGAGATTTTTAATCCTGTGAATTATTTTTAGAAGGGTTACACAAAGCAAAGATACACATTTCAGAGCTGCTTTATCATCTATGAATCAAGCCTTGGCTGCAAATTATGACCATCATCCCTATTTGAGAAGAGCAAGCATATGTATGTATAGGCATAGGACAAATGAATCCTTCAGACTCATCTTGACAATTAATCTCATGGATTTACATCCATTATAAAGATACAGTAGAAAAATGACAGAAGGTCAGAAGTTGCTTTCCACTGTAAAGCCTATTTTAGCCCCAGCACAGCTCTGCCGAACAGAACTGTTAGCCTGAAATTTGCCAGACATGCTCAGCAAGTGACAGAGTATCTTGCAGCAAAAAGAAAATTAATTGGAGGCTTTTTTTTTTTGGAATATGTCTCAGTGAAATGTTACCTTCTGTTGAAGCTCTGACTCCTGCACTGAACCAATCAACATTTCTGCACAGAAACTTTCCTGCAAAAATAGTTTTTTCTCTGATAAAAATGTAAATATAGAAACTAGGCAAAGGACAGCTACTTTTTCAGCTAGAAATAACTTTTCTGCAAAACATTTCCTCTTTAGCCTTGCCTTTTAGTTAAAGGGGTTTTTCCAAACTATCTTTTTAAAAATCATAAAGTGAACTCTGAAAAGATTGGGCTTTTGGGGAAGTTAACAAGATAATTTCTCAGAGAAAAATTCTTTATACTTTTTACCAGCTTCACTGGCATCTCTTTCTAATTCAAAGTAGATTAAAAAATAGTCTCCACACCCTTCAAATTCCTTAAAAGTCTTTTTCAAAAAAGAGATTCTTTTAATTAACACAAACTGCTACTTTTAAATTCAGCTGTTTGGGGCTCAGATCTTATCTCAGTAGTTTCAGCGGGGATTTCTGAGACTCGTGGTTCTGCTGATGTTAAATAGTATTTTCGTCACTTGGTTTCACTGGAAGCAGGACTGGGATTAAGTTCCATCTAACCCAAGGGGTTCATCAAAGCAACAAAGTTAGGAGCATTAACTCTCTGCAGCCTCAGAGGAGGGCAACCAGACATCCATGGGATCTCGTCTGTAGAACCTTTAGAAGCACATAGGCAAGTCCTGTGGACACCTGAGAGACAGGGAGGTAGAGACCATCTGTGCACACATACACCCCCATCTGTATGTAAAGCTCAAGGAGAAATAGGCTTGGCAAATACAGCAAGCTCCATCCTCCAGCTGCCTCAGGACAGCCTGCGAGCCCATGGCCTCTCTTTCATGGCAGCAAAATGCCATTGTCTTGGCAGGGGACCACTGAGCATGGCAGCACTGGAGAAGACTCTCCTCAAGGCCACCAGCTGGGCAGTGGAGTCCCTCACTTCTGCAGACTTGCATCTGCCAAAGGTACTGATGTAGAGTAATTGCTGCAAAAGCAGCAACAAACTGCCAAAAGGGGTGTGGGATTTGCCCTTCATAGGCCATGGGAATCCCAGCATCCCTTTTGCAGCTGGTTGGGGTAGAGTCCCAAAAATCTAGTAAAATGGGAACCAAGCATCACACCATGTGGGGAACCACGTCCTCAGATTACCTTTTGTTCATGTTTATGCATTTAGGCTGTATGCAAAGTTTGTGGTGAAGTATCAATTATAAATCATAAAAGAAGTTTGTACTGTTAACATTTCTCATAATATATCATTTATAGAGCCATACCACAGTGTTTTTGCAAGCAAAAGGATGCAGCCTGAAGCCAGGAATGAGGTCATTTTTTTGTGCAACAGAAATGCAAATTCAGTAACGTGAAAGGGGGTGGGAGAGAAAGAGAGAAGTGATGCAAGTCCTTACAGAGCCAGGTCCCAGAGATAAGTCATAGGTACCAAGAGGCAATCAGACAGGAAAAAAAAGAAAGTTTTGCTAGGAAGGAACACCGCAACCAGAGTAGTTTCTCTAACAGCCACTTTTAAGAGCAGAGAAAGAGGTAGCAGAAAACATGTCAGAATATGCCAGCCCCAGGGACAGCAGCTAATGAACTGCCCCCAAAAGCTAGCTGGGTTGCAGAAGTAGCCAAAAACATACTTAAAGCTAAGTACAATATTAACAATTATTTTCTTTTATTAGCTTTATTCTAGTATCACATGCCCACAGTCCTAAGTAAACATCCTTTATCCTTCAATCTCATCTAGTGAAAATGCTGACTCTCCAGTAACACAAAACAACCAGGGCTCCCATTCCTACCAGAGTAGGATCAGAGGATTAGTGTGCTTTTGCAAAAAAAAATTTAAAACAAACAAAAAAAAATCCCTCAGGTCTCACAAAAGCAGCAACACAGATCTCCACTTAGTTCCTAGGGCACAGAAGAGGAAACCTCCTTCAACAGCAGCTGAGTATGGGAGCCCCTCTAATGTGCAGCAAGATAGCAGGAATGACCCTGAGCCCAAAGCAAAGCTAGCACAGACACACTAGCAGCTTTGAAAACCTTTCTGTCTCATGATAAAAGCCACACACCAAATCCCCCATAGAGCAAGAGTCCAGAACATGTACCTGAGGGAGTCCGGGGCAGGAGGAGGAGGAACACTGGAGCCAACAGGAAGAGAATAACCAGAAGAGCCCTTAGCAATCCCACCTCATAGGCTCAGCAGGTAGACCCCCATCTGCTTCCCATCATCCTACAACACATGTGTCTAAAGAGGCCACCTGAAACCTCTAGCCCAGGGGCACCCCATTTGAGTGGCTCGCAACCCTGTAGGGTACAACAGTTGTACTTTGGCCAGACCTGATTGAAAACCCCAGTCCTACACGCAGGGGGAGTGCTGGCAGCAGGCACCGAGTGTTGTGTGCATGTTGGAAGGCTGAATTGGCAGACTGCTGGGAGCAGAGCTGCAGTCCCCATGCCCACATGCAAGTTGCCCCAAAGCAGTGACTTGCCCTCCCAATTACAGCTCATCAGTTGGTGTAAATCAGCTCAGTGTGCCCACCACAAGTGCAGCTGTGGGGACTTACTTACATCCAGTGAGGCTCTGGTCTGTAGAATGAATCCTGGTTTCCTTTACAGCTCTGAAGACAAATCTTGATATTTGCTGAGGTTTGGGATGGGGATGCAACATCAACGTCCTGAAATGTTTAAATAAATGGAAGCAGCAGAGTTTTGAAGCACTGCTTGTTCCTCTAGAGGCTTTCAAAAAAAAAAAAGTAAAAACAAAGTGTGACCCTGTGACTTTTTTATAAAACCCTGCTACATCAGAAAGTTTGAAATATAAACAGCTGCCTTCACTGACTGCATCAGTGCAGCCAGGCTGGGCTGCCTAATCCTTGAATGGCAGTGTTTATAAATACTGTTCAGACAGGCAGGTTAGATCAGATTTTCTCATGAGCTCATTCAGGACAGTTAGCTTTAACGGACAGGCACATTGTTATCTCTTTTAACTGCCAGTTTCTGAAAGGCAGCCACAGTTTTCAAAGAATCAGTCCTGGGGAGGAGGAGGAGGCGGTGGTGGTAAAGGAGAGTATATTTCATCATGAACCTGACACGGGTGAAGCTTTGACTGGACTGATGCCACCAGACAATATATCACTCACTCTCAGGTGGAGCTGAGCCATTTCCAACAGGCAGTGACGAACCTGCTGCAGAGCTCTGGGCTCTCCCTGGCAAGTACAGGCCCCTTGGGACCAAAGTGCCACCCTGGCACCCTGTTTTCACTCAGGGGAGGAGTGTAGCAGCAAAGGATATGGAGCTGACCTCCTCCCTCTACACACCTGAGAGCATCCCAGCACCCTGGTAGCTGAGGGATGGAGTCTTCCCATTACAACACCTTAGACTAGAAACTCCAGTGAGTGAGGACAGAGAGACAGGACCTGTGTGTTTGAATGCAGGTTGCTCACCATATCATACAAGCTGGGGTCGTTAGCACCGAAGGGCAGCAATGCTTCCAGCTGGACATCCTGGCAGTATGGTTCCTGGCCCTCAGGTGTATTTATCCCAGCAGCACAGTCACCTCCATGGAGGGCTACACACGCTCAGCTAGAGGAAAGCATCTTGTAAAGAAAGGAGTTAACTGCCACAGAAACAATAAAATGAAAATGCAATATCAGTAGAGCTTAACTATAGGAGGATGACTAATTAGAACATAGCTTTGGATGGCCTGTGCCTGGCAGGAAAGCGTTAAGCTGAAGCTTCTCTGCCAGGACAAACAGAAAACTTCTTTAGGTTTTGCTGCCTTTCAGTTGATGGTTACAGAGGCGTTTCATTTGCATAGAGATAAGGCAAGCACAGGGCTGCAGCTGCAGGGAGACATTAATCCATCACAAGCGAAGTGGGAGATGTCCTGCAAGAAGAGTGGATTAAAGAGTGTTTTGAAGAACATGACGCAAGGCCTGATGCCTGACGCTATCTCGGTGTGTGCCCCATGCCCTCTCCTCACGCCAATCATAATAACAGCCGTCAACCACGAGCTGCCGTTCCTGTCAAAAGACATTTCATGGCTATCTTGCTGCGGGCACTTGACTGATGTGTCAGAAGAGCCCAGAGGAGTGGGAGGGAGGTGATATTATTGCTGGAATGTGGAAGAAAAGTGCAGATAATGAAAATCGCAATTGTGTCAACAACGCTTATGTTCCTATTCCTTTAAAAAGAAAAGCAAATCCCCAAAGTGGTTTTTATGAGAACCCACGGAGACATGCATCCAGCCTGAAGCCATGCAAGCTCACAGGCTCTGCTAGCGTTAAACCTGAGGCATCCCTCAGCAAAGGCCTGCTGCCACTCAGCAGCCCAGGATGTAGGACAAAAGGGCCTTTTCCTTCAGCTTCTTTGTGTATCCTTCCTTGGGGTAATCCCGCTTCACGGGTGATGCCAGCCCAGTTGAAAAAAAGAAGTAGAAAAAAAAAAGCAATCATGGCTACATGTGCATTCAGGAAGGGCCGGAGCATGGCAGCTCCCTGGCAAGGGTGCTGAGTGCAGGCCCGGCCCTGCGGGGGAGCATCAAACATACATCAAGCCCATGGGGGACAGAAACTCCCTTTCTTTCCCAAACTCCCTCAATCCTGAAAAAAACCCCAAAGATCAGGTCTTTGAGGCACCCTGCGACTTCGAGGGAGTCAGTAGTGAACAGTGGGATGGAATAGTTTTGGCCCATTTGGATCACGAGGTGCAGAGGGCTGCCTCCTCAAGGCAGCATTTACCCAAAAAAGGGTGATCTACCTTGATGATTTCTACCAGGGGGCGCAAGTTGTCTTTAATCATCTCCAACTGCAATAAGGGAGAGTAAGAATGGGCTGAAGAGAGGCCAGAGTTATTAGTCTGTGTCCTCAGGAGAGAAGACTTCCTCCATCCCACTCTGCCTCTCTCTGGAAGCCAATTTCAGCTGAATTCAAAGAAGTCTCAAAAGGCATAAGTCTCAAAAATAATTGAATTTCTACAAGGCTGATGAGACATAGCAGTCTGGGAGAATAAAATATCCCAGGGAAGAGCATGTGGCCAAGACTGGGGACAACTAGCTGGTGGGTCAGGAAACACCACTTGTCTGGCTGTCCCCTGCCTGGGCACCCAGGGGGCAGGGGCACAACCACATCCTTGTCCAGGCTCCGCCAGGTCTTCTGCTCACAGGGATGTAAACTCAAAAAATACAGGATATTTCTGGGGACGTGAAACGATTTTTAGATTTATTTTCCATGACTAGTTTCATTGATGAACGTGTTCTGTGCTATTAGATAAAGACTCAGCACCAAATTCCATGGCTGCAGTTTGAAGGTACATAATTGATGTTGAAACCAAGCTCACTGTTTTCAGAGGTGATGCATATTTGTCAGCAGGTGCTGATATGCTACATGAACACAAAGTTTTCTGCTTGGGGTTGCACACCTTCCTTCAGCGACTTCCAGTTAGAGCTGTAGGCTTGATGCAGTAATATCTGGTAGATGACCACTCTGGTCCTTTGAGCCTTAAAATTAATTAATAAGAAAATGTTAGTTAATAACTTTCAGCTATAATTAACTAGGTTTCATGTGATATCGGACAGAATGAATACTCATTACTTGTTTTAGTCTACCAATGAGATTACAAGCAAGAAGTGGGGAAAAGAACAAAAATTCCTTCACCTTTCTTCTGTGTATCGCAGAGCAGGGAAAATGATGAAATAAAGCAAACAAACAGATGCAAGCCCTTCTTTCACAGGCCATCTTACAGATTTCTTCAAATAAACCCACAACCCCATAAGTGAGTAAGGATCTCCATTAAAAGACAGATTCAGTTCCTGTTGGTTTTGACATGACTTACAGAAGTAACACAAGTTTGTTTTGCTTATGGTTCCCTGTGCGTAGCTGGTGGTGATTGTTCTTACTGAACAGTAGCATTTTTCTTCGTGGAAAAATAAAATCAATAAATATTTAATTCATAAATGTAAGAGAGGGGATGAGCAAAAATGTACAACTAATAAAGACAAATGGCTGTCGTACTCATGAAGTCTTCTTATTAAAGAGTCAGTGGAAAAAATGTCCCTGCTGGGCAAAGAGAACAAAATAAATTGTGGACTTTATACTGCAAACACAGCATTTAAAAAAAAAAAAAAAAGAAAACAACGTTAATGCATCATTAAGGTTGAGTGTTTAAATCTACAGAAGCCAGCACAAACATGAAGGAAGACTCCTGCGGCAACATTAATTGGGACTTATTGCGGACTGTGTTATTGATGATTGCATAGATTCAGTTGCATAAACAAATTGCCAAAGCTGTATACAAATGGAATGCAAATGAGGGATGTGATGTGCAGCCATGTGGCTTCTCCTACAACATGAGGCCCACCAGGTAACAAGTGCAGAAAATATGGCTTACGGGTCACCTACAGATACACACACACACGCATATATATTACCTGTATAAGCATGAGGCAAAAAAAACCCCTGGCTACCAAATCTTCAAGATAGATGTTCTAGTTATTTGTGTTTACTTATTTGCAGGCAAGTTAACAAAGGCTGTGGCTAACAATGCATTCCTTTAGTGCATGCATAATTTAATTTGCTTCATCTGTTGTATCTGCAAATGCTGAAACATGACAAGAATGTAACACTCCTGAAATTGTAAAGCACTTCTATTTAGTCATTTCTACAGCCAGACGAAAACTTTGTGTTATTTCATGTCCCATATTGCCAATAAAACCACAGCTGAGCTAACACACCCCAATCCCTATGCCTGTTTTCCAAAGCACAGTGTCCTGGGGACATATACACTCTAAATTGCCTATAATGGTTTCAAAACAACACAAAACCAGCCCGCAAAAAGACCCCATCCATCCTGGAAAGCACATACTAGTGCTATGCCAGACAGGCTAGTGTCTGTCTCAGCTCCAGCAAGTATCATTGGATTGTATCGGCACCAGGCAATCAAAACCTGGGAAACGGCATTTAGCTGATGCTGAGGAGGGGGTTATTATTTGCATTATTGTAGTTCCCAGAGACTCCAAGCGAGACCAGATTCCTGCTGCACACAGTACAAAGGTAGCAACAGGAAATTGCCTCTTACGTCCAGGTGGACTATTAACCTTTCAGAGAAGGGGGAAAGCGTGGGTCATCGTTTCAAATGATTCCCATTTCACAGGGGAAGTGCTGACATGGGTTCTACCTTCTATTCAATGCTGTGGATTGCAGCGGGAATTTTGGGGTCATGAAGTTTTGTTCAAAATGAAATCAAGTGCAAATTAGTGATCCCAGACACTTTATCAAGTTGCCCGAGGCCGCATGCTGTGACAGAATCTAGAGCTGCCAATTTCCCCACTAGCATTTCCCACAACTAGTCAGCCTCTTCCCACCTTTTTGTGCCTCTTCTTTTATCAGAAAAAAATAATGGAATTGCTCATGGAGTGTTGCATCTTCATTGCTGCTTTTGCTTCCAAGTTCCCCAGCATCTAAGCACAGGGTGAAACAGATAGGGAGGATATTCCGCTTAGATGATTTAACTAATCTCATGCAAATGTACTCAGCAGTCTTGGTACCCGTCATGCTTTCACCTACATAATGACCAAGCCAGCTGAATATTGCTTTTTCCAAAGATAATAGCATTTTTATGCATTATTCCTTAAAGCTTTTTGTGCTCACACACTGAAAAAAAGCCCCAGCTGAGGAATAACAGAAGTCAATGTACTTAGTATCTGTCCAGGTAATTATGCGTCTTCCTCCCATGTTAGCTGAAGAGAATATGATGATAGGACATCATTAACATGGCTATATTTTTCCTCCCTTTTCTTACTTTCAGCATATGAAATGGAAAACCGCAGTTAAACTTTTATCATTACATCTTTTCTGGCTTATATTAGAAATGCTGCCTACTTGCATTTATCCTGCATTTGAGAACCAGGAAGGATTTTGCAAGCAAGACAAAACACACGAGAACTGGTTTAAAACAGAAAACAATAAACTTGCCTCTCCTGATATGAATTTATGTGATTTAATGATTTCTGAATCATCTGAGTCCAGATGAAAAAACAACAGCAACAGAAGACTATATGTATAGTTTCTTTAGTAACAGAAGCAAATCCAACCAATTCAATAACACTAATGGAAGAGTTGTGAGCTCCTCCTCCACATCCTTCACCCACTCTCAAGTTAATTTGCTAGTGATAAAGCCCACCCCAACATACCTTCTCCCCAAGGAATCAGGATTGATTATGAAAATGAATGCTAGTGATTTTTCCCTCTTCACAGCCAATCAGGCATTGACCAGTATACAAAGAGTTTTCAGTGAAGGCTGGGATTTCGAATCTGAGACCAAGGAGCTGAAGGATTGGGCTGGAGGGAGCTGGGTGGGTTGCATATGAGAAGACAGTCAGCTCATCACCTCAACCAGAACCATTACTTGGAAAAGCTGCAGCAATGTGGCACACGCTGTAATAGCACACCAGAAATCCATGACCTCCAGACAGGTCCAGTATATCAAACCTGGCTTTAAAAAAAGAATGATAACATGCTGACAAAAAAATTAAGTGCTTGAATTTTGTAACAATCAGCCTTTAAGTTACGGTCTTGAGAGAGCATTTTGACTGTTGATGTATCTACAGTTGACCTTTTGATCCATTGGCTTCCACAGGCTTTGGGAAATTCCTGCTGATTATGGCAGTTGTTGGCTTATATCCAAGGTCCATGCACTGGAAGAGCATAAAATCTATTTTGATGCTTTTGTGGATATGGAAGAAAGCTACAGGTCCCTCTCCGCTCTGACTACAAAAACATGACTACTTTCATAGTAGCTGTATGCCATGCTGTTTGATCATTGTTCAGTGTCTTTCAAGTTATTTCCATTAGGAGGAGAAATTGCTGTGGGATTCAGGTATTTTTCATGCAATCCTGTTGATTTTGCAAAAAAGAAAAAGAGAAATAGAAAAGCCTTGAAGATAGTCTGAATCAAATCAGAGATAATTTCTTTGTCATTTTCTAGGCTGCACTCAAATGTAAAGAGATTTTTCAGCCATTTTCTCAGTATTACATTTCCAACTTTTTTCTGTGTCCAGGACAGCTCCCTTTTTCTGCCTGTTTCCTGGCTACTCTGGAAAATACACTCCAGTAACAGTATCTTATTGCTTAGATCTCTTCTCACAAGGAACAAGCAATAGGACAAGAGGAAACGGCCTCAAGTTGTGCCAGAGGAGGTTTAGATTGGATATTAGGAAAAGTTTCTTCATCAAAAGGGTTATCAGGCATTGGAACAGGCTGCCCAGGGAAGCAGTTGAATCACCGTCCCTGGAGGTATTTAAAAGATGTGTAGATTTGGTGCTGAGGAACATGATTTAGTGGTGGACTTGCCAGTGTTAGATTGATGGTTGGACTCAATGATCTTAAAGATCTTTTCCAACCTAACCGATTCTATGATTCTGTGACTTCACTTGAAGTTCTAGTTTGCTAAATTTCATTCAGGCACATGAAAATGTTCTCACAGCCTTTGAAGAAAGTTTGTTATGTGGAGTCTGAAACCAACATAATCAGCATGACTGTTTTGGAGCTTCAACTTTTGCTTACCACTTGTGGTTCACAGCAGCTTTTTCCACCTTCAGCTTCAGGAACTTCCACACACGCTGCAAGAAAGTGGCTTGCGATGAAGCTAAGTTACTAACAGGCTTCCTGGTGGGTAGCATGAGGCCAGTGCAGGATGAATTCTGGAGAAGAGTTTCAAGTTACTGGAAAACAAAAGCACTGTTTGTTGGTCAGTTGGGGGTGTTGGCTTTTTTTGGCCTAATTCCATTTCCAATTAAGCCATTTAGTGAAAGGAACAACAATAAAATATTTAATACGTTTTGTGTTCCCAAAAATTAAAACCACAACAAACCAGAGCAAAATGCACCGAACAAAATGCCATTCTGAAATGGACAGACTAGACTAGTCTTTTGCTGGAATACCTTTATTTTTGCCCAAAGTCTGAGAAATCCTAGGCAACTGACAACTCTCACTTTATCAACAGGAGCTGGGGATGCTCCATCCATGACGAGCTCTGATCTGTTTGCAGTCCTGGTTACTGCTGTCATTCTGGTTTAAGTGTTATATAAGAAAGTTTTTCCCTTTTATAAGCTCTCTTATAAGGACTTTTATAAGCTCTCTTATAAGGACTTTTATAAGTCCTTCAGGTCACTTGAGCACATGTTTAACTGAAGTGCATGATCAGTTTCTTGAACTTAAGAGAGGACCTGACTCTGCCCCACTGCAGTCAGCAGAGCCAGGTTATCCGATGTTAAGCACATGCTTAAGTGCTCTGCTGGATTTTTGCCCAAACTGTCAATCTTTTATAGTTAATCATTTATCACGCTGCTTATGTGCTGGTAGTTATGCTTCAGTGTGGAAATATGTAAATTGCTTTCATAAAGCTCCACGCACCAAGCACAAATAATGCTTTCTCAGCCCTTTACAGGAGTTCTCCCGTCCTGTGACATCTCAGATAGATCAAACAGCACTTAGAACTGGCAAGAAAGTTATTTCTCCGTTAATTAAACAGAATCATTACTGTGTTCCTCTTCTTAATAGTGAGGCGCATTCGCAGACTTGCAAAATAAACAAATAAATAACGCCATTTAGCTCTAACCTGACAAGTATTACACATTTTGCCTTTAGGAGCGTGTACATCGATCCATCTTACACACACCGCCACTCCCGCAGCGAGGAAGGGAGCAAGCTGTCAAATGCATGATAAGCATATTTGCATAACTGTGGCACAGATTAAGTTAAATAACTGCCTACAACGAGGGTATTTGCAATGTATCACACGCTAATTCTCCCAAACACAAGTGACCGGTTTAATTTCTCTTTCCCTGGCTAAGGTTAATTGCTGTGAACTACAGGGGAATGTCACCTCCACTTACCCCTGCCCTGTTGCTTTGTATTCAGAAAGCTCACAGCTCCCGCGATTTTTCACAAAGAATTAAAATTGCCAGGAGGAGAGAAAATATAGTTCCTGCCATTCGGTTCCAATATATTGTATTGGAATGATAGGCGGCAATGGTGCAAGCACTGAAATAGAGCCTTAAAACACAATTAGCTGCAGTTCCGTAGATTGCAGAGCCAGTTATTCTGCGCTCCTGCCCGTGGGGCCTTCCATGCATCCACTAATGAAAAGGCTGCTGTCCCTCAAATGTCAGGTACTTTTGCAAGAAATGAGTACCAGGAAGGGAAAATGACAAAGTCTGTTCCCTTGCTCCATAGAGCAACTTTTTGTAAAAATTTATTCTCTGTCAAGCAAACTGCCTGAAAAAAAATAAATGCAGTCAGCCACTTTTTCTAAGAGGAAGCTTGAATACTTCTCAGATTGAGTGATATTAAAATGAATTAATGCTGACAGCCGATCTCCCAATCATTAATTGAAAAAAAAATAATACCCCAACCTTTAAGTATCATTAAAAAAAAAATCTTAAACAAACAAACAAAAGCAGCAAAGCAAGCAAATAGGCTCCCCCATGACAGACTGGTTGCCATCATGACCTACGGAACAGGACAAAACTTGTCATCTGAGCTGTCCTGGGCTCGGGTGCTCCCAAGGCAGAGCCAGGCTGGCAGGTCGGGCCACCCAGGACACAGGTGGAGGAGCAAGGGTAGGAGGGACCCTCAAGGGGAACTGCAGAAAGCCATGCTTGGGGAAGGGGTCCGCTGCATGACTGTTTTGGGATTGGCAAAGAAACAAAGCACCAGGAAAAGGAGCAGCTTGGGACAATGTTTTGGAAGGCTTATGTTTAATTCAGGTCCCAGATGAAGATTTGGCCATCATCCCAATACTAGGAGGTTTTCCTTTACTATGTAATTCCTTAAAAATGACATTAATGTTTCCTTCCTACTTTTGTCTGTAAATACCAGTCAATTACCGAGTTACATTAAAGCAAATAAGTTTGTAGCATTTTAAAGGAAATACAATGTGTTAATGGAGGTTAGAAGAGACACAGAAACATACTGCTTCTATGAAAAAGTACATGGTGGGCAAATGGGTATTTTCCTTTTCCAGTAGGTCAGATATAACAATCTTCCTACTCAAAACCCACGATGGAAACTATCCACTCAATTCTGGACATCTAGTGAGATGGAGACACAAACATCTGAGCAGCTAAACAAAAGTCTGAACAGCAGTGCTTTGTACAGTAAGTTCTAGTGTCTCTTAATATGGAAATTGATACAAAAATAAATTATTTTCAGAGGCCGTCTCTGCTTGTGGGCTCACTGGGACTCGAACCACCAAATTTCAGCCCCTGTCGAAATTACTCTGCAGTTTTTGTCTTGCACTGCCTCATATGCCAAGAAGACAGGATAATGATGTCCAGCACAAAAGGCCACGTCTATTGAGATATATAAAGGTTACTCCACAGAAAGTCAATATGAGAACCGCACTCAGAATGCCTTGTCCTTTAGCATTTCTGCAAGAGTGATAAGCTAAGTTTAATTAGAGGAGTTTAGGTCTCGGTCAGAGATTTCCCCGACCTGAAATGCCAGTGGTTCAATTTTGCAAAGTTTGTTAGTGGACACATGCCCTTTGGATCAGCTTGAGGTTGCTGAAGCTTGGGTCAGGCTTGGGCAGGTACTGCTGGAGCAACTCTGCAAAACCCCGAGGAGGAAGAGGAGGCGGTGGGAACAGTGAAGAGCCGTGCTAGTCACACATGGCTTTCTCATATTTCTCCTCCCATCTTGCTGCAAGGCAAAAACGTTGGACCCAGGTGTGATTGCACTCACCGTGATTTAAATTTACATTTCCCAGGCCTGACTCTACACTATCCTGTCCCTTGCTCAGCCACTGGCTCAAGCACAGGGCCTGCAGGACTTGGCAGCCGGCACACTGGATCACAGGACAATTCAGGCCAGGAAGGACCTCCTTGCAGCAGAGGTGACACCCCGAGAAGTAGAGTGATCTTGGTGTGGTGCTTTCTCTCTCCCCCTCCCAGAGAAGGCGCTGGATGATAGCCAGTCATTAACAGGTTTGTCAATGGTACTGATCCCAGTGAAAGGTAAACCTGTATGTCAGCTTCATCTTACGTAACAGTAAAGGAAATAAGATGAAAAAAAAAAAAGAAAAAAAAAAGAAAGGCATTTACTCTTGCAACTCACATGAAAAATAAAATGCAAACAAAATAAGGTGTGTTTTCCTCTATTTCCACTTCATATTATCCACCTTCCAAGTCAGAAAGTTATGAAGCTTGCTGCGAGGTATAATTCAGTAAATAAACAAAGAAAGAAAGTATCAACAAGCTTGATTTCAAAGGTTACAGGAAGGGGGCAAGTGCCGTGCTTTCAGCCTTCTCCCTCTTTTCAGTCCTCAAATGTTAAAATGCTGTGCCCTGCCCCGGGGCAAGAAGGGAGCTCTCGCAGGTGGCAGTGGAATTCAGAGCCTCTTTAAGCCGATGAACTGGAATTCAACCCTGCACATCCTTAATAAAATAACCAGCCCTGGAGAGACTAACTGAGCAGAGAGCTGTAAATAATTTGGTGACCACCAGCCACTCTGCTGAGTCAGTTCCAGCTCACCTTGAGCCCTGTCTCACAAACAACCAGGGCTGATCTGGGGCTGTTCCCCACACATGGCAGCAGCACAAGGTAACTTCCCAAAACTTCCCCAGCCACAACAGCTCACAAAGCAGCTGCCCAAAGACAACACACAGGAGAGAAGAAAGTCAAAGTTTCTTGCCTTTAGGATGGATGAAGCCACGTGATGATGGAGAAGGGGGAACCTTGAGCTATCCCACCACTGTGATGCAGAGCACAGCCCAAAACAGATGCAAGACAGAGACATGCTCCCTTCCCCACCACAACTGCAGCTCCCCAAAATGTTTTGTCCATCTGGCTCCTGCTCACAGCACCCCACATCTATCAGGATGCAGCAGCAAGCCTGACTCTCTTCCTCTTTGCCAAAGGCACCTGAGAGAAGCATCCTCACCACCCCAAAGACACAGGAAAAGGGACTGCAGGATCACGTGGACAATTTTGAAAAGTGATGAGCATCGTACCCTTACAGATTAGCTAGGGTGGGGTAGGAACTGAAATGACATCTGTATCGTGGCTTGGCCAAAACAGACACCACGGCTCAAGGGCAATGCTGGAGAGCAAGGTTTGGGTAGGACCACGAATGTTCATTCATATCTTTATTCTCATTCAAGACTGCGAAGGCTGTAGCAGCCTTACGACTAACAGCCACGGCATGCATTGAAATTGCCAAAGCTTGTAAAATCCGGAGGGGGAAGGGGAAGTCATTTAGTTTGAGTCATAAGAGGACTTGATACAATCTAAGCTTCATCACCTCTGAAGAAACAGCTCACTCCCTGGATGGATATCAAAAGGCTGCTGTGTACAGCCTTGATAACACAATAGCAGAGAACAATTCCTGGCGCTGAAGATTACAAGATCTTTGTATCAGCTGCTCTTCAGTACAGCTTCTCTTGCATGACACCACCTGATGGACACTCCAGGTTTATGGTTAACCCTTCAGGGGTCCATGGCCCTGAAAGCAAGAAGATAGAGCTTTGCAGAGGGTTTTATACTATGAGTATAATTTAAAAAAAAAAAAAAAGCAGCCCTAGACATAAATAGCAACATCAATCTACCTGCTTTTGCCTGCCTGAGGTCTTCACTGGCTGGAGCCTCACCTGCTCTAGGAATCAGAGCATCTGCAACTCTGCTGCGGGTGACAAAAGGCAGGCGGGAGGGCTTGGGGTAATTCTGCCTTTGTGCCCTTCACAGTAAACACAGCGGCTGGGTAATACCTGCACTGGCCTGCAAGGCTGCTGGCTCAGAGTCCTCTTTCTGTGGCCCGAGTCCTGTCTGAGCCCCATGAAGAAGAATGATGCTGGAAGACCCGCAAGTAGAGGACAAGAAAGCTTAAACTCAGCTGAGAACAAAATGGTATTCCCTACCTTATCTCCTAAGGTTGGGGAGGACTTTTTATTGCTGATGGCATTTGTTTCTGGGAAGGAGAGGAACATGCATCTGTGGGAGGGGAGAATCAACTTTTGTCACACACCCCATGGGGCTGTGTAAAGTAGCTGAGTGGGAGAATTTTTGACACCTCCCTGTGCTGGAGTAAACCCAAAAGTGCGGGCCAAGACTCCTGCAAGAGCCTCCCCTGGGGAGACACGGGAATAGCACAGCCAATCCTGCCTCTCCACCAGAGCTGCTCTCCAGCACTCCCGCAGCCTCGGCTAGAAGCTGAATTCACAAATGGCACAGAGATACAAGGGACCAGCAGGAGAAATGGAAAGGTCAGATAAGGCTGCTACCACTATGGCCCAACCAGAGCAAATGGCAAACAAGAACAGACCCCTGCAAAGCAGCACTGGGGAAAGACCAATGAGCGTGTTGCAAGCGTTCCCCCATGCTCATCGTCCCCTTTCTGCTCTTACAAGAATGAACGTAAAAACCACAACCAGACTTTGTGGAATGAGACACTATGGAAGCCATGAGCAGAAAGAGTAATTGATGCAGGTTGTGTTTTGGACAGCCGTTTCCACTTGCTTCCATACCAGAGTACATGGATTACTCCTAGTCATACACGAGCAGCACCAGACGCAGTGGGGCGAGATGCTGCTTTATTACCAGCCCGCTGTGGTAAGAAAAGACATCAGGCTTGAGCTCCATCTTCCCATGGAGCGTGCAGCACCAGACAGTATGTGCCTTCAGTGTTTTCACTTAATAGGTAGGACATCCACTTGGTCTTGTCATAGATAACAAGCAGTTTTGACATGCCTGCAGAAGACGTGCCTTCAGGGTGGCAGTCCTGCAGGTCCCACGTTCCTACTTTTTCAGTGAATTCCTTCACATCACACCAATGCCAACTGTTCAGCTGCTCCCACAAGTGAATTTGCTCCACAAACAGTAGTTCTGCAAAGAAACCACTCCAGCAATGGAGGCTGGGATGCTCAGTGGTACAGCTGCCTATAGCTGTGAGTACTGAAATGACAGTGCTGAAGACAGAGATCTCAAGACATCAGTCAGGTCACACAAAGCTGATGATACAGCATACTGTAGGTACTTGTAGGCTGGGGCTGAGGTGGAGATAGCTCTCCATCTCAGAGACTCACTGGATCCAAGGAGAACACCTACACATAATTTTTGCTGTAGCGGCAACTTTCTACCTGCTCGTGGTTGCTCCTTGCCTTGGCTGTACGGTATGATTATCAGCAGTGGGCACATGCCCACCTTCTGTCGTGTAAGTCTGTGGGCATAGTCTGTAACAAATGTGAAATATCTTCTGTGACTGAGGCCAGCTGTGCTAGCAACATGCCCAGTAGGACTACCGGACCACTACCTAGTGGAAAAATGACTCCCTCTCCAGTGCTCAGACACTCTCAAGAGGCACTCTGAAGCTGCACGGATGACTGCAGGCCCACGATACCGTGTTTTTCTAGCACTCAACAAGCAGATGGAGGCTTGTGACTGGTTTCTCCCAGCCAAACTTCCTGCAGAGGGATGACTAGTTTCCAGAGCGTTAAACAGACGTGTGACCACGGCCAAATGCCAGATGGCTGGGAAGAGTGTTGGAGCAGCCCCCATGATGAATGTCTAGCCCTGGCTGCCAGCATCGCATACCATATGTATCAGCTCCCAGATAGGAAGGCCTGGCTGCATGGCGGGAGTGTGACACAGGGATATTACGTAGCACAATTTTTTAGTGATGCCATCATACAATAGCACAGAGAGAAGAAAGCTTTTTCTTTCACTCACTTCCTACACTGTGCAAAGGGATCTGTTTCAAAAGCCTGTCTATTGATGGTGTGGATGGAAAAAGCTGTTTCAAAGGCAGCACACCTAGCTTTGTATGTGTGGCCTCCTGCTGAGCAGGAGATAAAATTTTTGCTTTGGGACAGACAATTTTGGTTTAATTCTCACAACAGATGACCTGAGGGAGACATGAAGCATTGAGGTGTAGGTGGGTACTGTAATTTGTGCTACCTAATCAGCTGTGGGTTAGTGGTAGGGAAGCTGATGCTTGCTGTTGAAAGGGCTACAAAGTCACAAGTCTATCTCAAAGCCTCATGCAATGTATTTACAGTTACTGGATCCCCAGGGGCACCCACAACAGCAGAGCCTCATAAGCACCCTGCCTCTTTGCTCTCACTTGTAATCAGCGTATAACCAGGGGATTTGTGTCTGCATTTGATTCACAGAGCAGCCATTACCCAGGCCGACGCTTGTAATCAGGAGCAGAGCACAAGCAGAAAGGAAAACAAGGAAAGAAAGGAAAAAAAGTCTCCATGTGGCATCACTCTGCAAACCACCGACTCCAGCTGCAGCTTCATGACCCTCTTTACACTGATTAACTCTGGGCTGCCACTGAAACAGTCAACCCTAACCTTCCTGCCCACCCCACCGTGAGCTGGACCAGGCAATCTGTCTGAATGGTATTTTGCAATTATTTAATCAGGTTCCTTTTCATTTGTATCAATTACCTGAGCTGGCATACTGCTCAGCTCACCCAAGCACAGGAGGCAGCAGCAGTAGTTCACACCAAGGTTAGCTAAAATCTGTTGCCTTGCGAGTAACAGCCTCACAGTGTACCGGCCTTAACCTGCCTCAACATATTCTCACACACACATTGACACAGCCTGCAAAAAATGTAGCCAGTTTCAGAGACATTCAAATGGTATGCCACATGGGCAACATACAAATCAGTGATCTGCCCAGACTGATTTCATTCACACTTTAGTCTGTGAAATGCTTATGTGAGACATGAAATGAAGCTAGGGCTTTGCAGACTCCTAATGACAGTGAGCATGTGAGACAAACAACTGACAGACAAGTTATAACAACCAAAAAAACCCCCAAAAGATAGTTTCCTATTTTTTTTAAAAAAGGATTTTGTTGCTGTTTTTATTTTCAAGAAATACGTACACTTGGAGAATAAAGCTGAGGCTTTTTTAGCTCCATTGGTGTCTAAACGGCGATCTCCAAAAGCAAATTTCAGTCTCGGGACAGCATTTAACCTGTATCAGCAGAGTGCTCCAATCCCTGGATGGGATTTTGGCACTCTAGTCCATTAATGTATATTTACATTCCAGAGGCGAAGATTGGTTCAGAGGAAGCCTGAGGATGGAAACAAGGCAGTAAGATTTATTGCTTTATCATGTAGAATGGTGCTTGGTCCTTCTGGGAAGTTCAAGTCTCCTTGTAGTTAGCAGCTGGGCCAGTCCATTCATCAGCATCATAAATATGGTCAATGACATCACGAGCACATAGTGGCTAATGCTGCAAGGAGGAGACAGATAAAAAAAGTGAGAGAAAAATGCAAATTTGCAGAGTTAAAAAAAAAAAAGACATAAACAACCCTGTGAATATTTTTTTTCTTTTTAACTATGCCTAATTATTGGCCTAGAATGTCATTTTATATATTCTGCTCCTAGTAAAAAAACTATTGTAGCAGCACTATTGTGTAAAAACCAAAGTCTGTGACAAAATAAAATGGTGAGGACAACAGAAAACACAACTGAGTTGTATACCAAATGAATAAGAGGTACTGGTTATATTTTTCATTCAAGTGGGTAATTCAATATATGTGACTGAAACCATTGCAAAACTTGCATTTGCTGTGAACTGATTACGCAGTTATCAGAACCTAGGGAGAACTTGCCATCACGTAAACATTCCTTGGTAATAAGACAACTCAGATATTTATGTCAGCTGAAGCACAATTTTCTAGAGAAAACACTATTCACTCAACTTTTCTAAAAATTGCAGAGTTCTCTGCTGTGGTAACACATGGTTTCAAAGAGATTAAACAAGTGAGGTCAAGAGTAGCTAATAAACATAATTTGAAGATGCAGCTCCTGGGTTAGGAAGTCCTTAAGTCACTAGTGATTAAAAGGATAACAAGCAGAAAGCCTGTTCTCCACTTGCTCAAATTCTGGTACCTGATGTTCACCTGTGTTACAGATTTAGGATCAGTCCGAGATTTGACCTGGGATATTCAGCATCCTGTGTTCAATGTCTGAATCAAGCCACTATTAAAGAAATAAGACTTTTCCGAATCCAGTGACATTTCAGGCTGGAGTTGCAGAAGAAACATTGCTGCGCCTGTGTCCATCACACATCCAGTGAAAGAGTTTGCTTTTATCCCGGGACTACTGAAGATATGAGCGTTCTGACATGAGAGGCACCCATGCCCACTGTTTCAAAGCAGATGGCTCTTTAGGGCAAGTGGGGTAACTTCAGACTCAATGAAATCTGAGTTTAGTCACAAAAGTGGATTGCAAGGAGCACTTGCCGGTTTAACGACCTGGAATTTCTGCCAGAGGACTCATTCAGTTTGAGAGTTTAGCCACGGAAGAGCAGTAAAGCTCATAATGCCGACGCTATCGATCCTCACGACCCCGAGACTGTGACAACCCTGGTGCTAGCTTTGTGCAATTTAGCTCTGTGAAGTGGAGAAGCACCGGCTCTTAACAAGGCTGGGCTGCTAACCAGAATGAGGGAATAAAAGTAATCCAAAAAGTTCACTAACGAGCAGGAGCTCTTCCACAGCCAGGATACCAGCAACCAAAGGAGCTGGAGTCTGACCAAATTGGATGGAGAACACTGAAAGGGACTTGACTCATGCTACAAGTTTTTTCTGTTTCAGCTGAGCCTGACTAAACCTTCTCACAAATACCTTGCTCAAATTACATAGTTTCAAGAAATCAATAACAAAATTCCACCGGCATAAATGGGTTTAGACCTCAACAAGCACAATCCACCCCAACAGCCTGCAACTTGCATCTCTGGGAACTCCCATCCATATGCAGCACAACTGAAAATATTCACCAATGTGAACAACCCGGGGTTTAAAACATCAGACAAGAGCCATCCTTCCTGCATGCCTTTCCCATAAGCATCTCCCCTCTCCAGCTTTAGCTAAGCAGCGCAGCACGCCTACGAGAGCCACACTGCTGCTCAGTTTCTGTGGGGAAGGTCTAAGATGACACATGAAGTCAGGCACAAAGCCTACTTCCACCTGGTGAGTGCACTTTGGACTTCGCAGCTCACAGCACATTTACAATAACAAAGATAACACAAGTTCCTCAACTTCCACACCCTCGGAAGTCCACCTGGGTGAGTTACAGGTTCGGTTTCAGTTCTCCATGGGAAAGGACATGTTGACAACTGAAAGTAAAACCCTTGTTGCAGTTATCTTCATGGTGTAATGTGCCCTTTGGGACTGTACATGCACCACAGGAACAGAAGATTGCATGGCTCTTAAGGGAACAGCCACTTCGGTAAATAGCTGGATGGCTTAATGCCTCCTGCATTACTGGCAACACATCAAACTTCCTTCTCACCTGCTACCAGAATTGTAGTTTTTCATTTAAATAGCAACACCACTTGCCTTCTAGCTTTCAAAGAAAGCTTGAATGAGAAATCTGAAATTTGGAAGCCAAATGAAGACCCTGCCTTTATTCCTAAAGACACCCTGAGACAGTCACCAGAGAATCATCCACTTGCTGCCATCACCATGGTCCTTACACAGGCATCTGAGCTCCTGTCTACATCAAAAGGAGCCTTTCCAGATGTGGGTGCTAATCAATGATTTTGGGGGGCATAGAGAGGAGGCTTTCTCAAAGGGAAAAACTACTCACAAACTCTGCTTTGCTGCCTGTCAGTTGAGGGACTGGGTCCTCTGTATTTCACTGAATTTCACTGAATTTTTTAGAGTTGGAAGGGACCATAGAGATCATCTAGTCCAACTCCCCTGCC
>JAOXNO010000013.1:73733023-73743844 GCA_028565335.1 Limnodromus scolopaceus | reverse complement strand
TTTAAATGCTACAGATTTCCTCTTCCCCAACTAGGGGGAGGATAAATGCATGGGTCTTGGTAGCCACCGAGATATTTGCACAAGGTTCATTAATTCATAGGGGAGTGTATATGGAAGCTTAAGTAGATCCAAGATAATTAAAAATTTTGATAAATTGTTATTTTAACAGTGATTACAACTAAATAAAATGCAAAACAGTACTTAAAATATTTTTGTGTAATTATTGTTCTTCAGAAATCAAACAAATCCTACTAACTGTATTTCCTACCGTATTAGATTCTTTACTTCATGTGCTCTGGCACAGATTTTAAGTCACAAGTTTTAGCCTGGGATATACATGTGCACACATGTGTGCAAATGCATGTTAAGTACAGGGAACATCACTGAAGCATTTGATTAAGCAGAATAATTGGAAAAAATTACAAGAGTTCTGAGTAGATAAACAACAATATTAACCTACAAGCCTTTTAAAAATGCAATGGAGGCAAAAAAATACTGTACCTTGTTCCAATATCCAGCCAGCTTCCATAATCTTTAACCAAAAAGAAAAAATGCTAGGAAATAAAAACGACTTTGATTAGCACATCAACATTGCACAATTTGAAACACAAAATTAAAAACCATGTTTTCAGGCTGTTTACTCCAAGTTTCTAATTCTTCAAGTAGAACAAGGGCAAGACCTTTTCAGGAATGCTCATTTGGACGAAAGTAAAGAAAAGTCCAGGAGCCAGAAATAGATTTAACATGGTATCAAACACAAGCAGCTAAAAATGGACTAAATTCTGTCAAGCTGGGCTTGCAAGAAACAGAAGATTACCAGCAGAGAAGTTTTTCAATAAGAAAATTCAAGCCACCTTATTGTTTGAAATAATGTGACCCCAAATAATACCTAGTGCCAAAGAGAAGGTTGCATATTTATTTTCATGGAATTCTGTCACAAATTCCTTTGGGCAGCTCTGGCAGTTCCCCACCTGTAAAATGGGAATAATGTTGGGAGAAGACAGCACTTGCCTATTAGTGAATCCACCAAATTCTAGCTGGTGGCCACATTGATTCAAGACCACAAACTATTTATCTTTTTTTTTTTTCCTGCCAACTTTCTCATTTCTTAATAAACACACAGCTCCTGCATCTTGAACCTCTTTGGTAATATTTTATTTTGTACACCAAGTACATATTTGCTAATTGTTTTAAAATAGTTAAACCAAAATAGGAGAATATGTGAGATATAAGACCTGGATATACTGGGGCTTGCTACACACCAGTAACTCTTCTTTTGGTCTAGTTAGACTGATTTCATTAGTGAAATGCTATGAGTGTGGTTTACTGATATTTTAATCCTTTTCCTGTGGAAGTTGTAAAAAATCAGATTAGTCAAACAGATTTATTTGAAACCGCACAAAACTACACTTTATCCATTTCTCACTCTACAGACACATTAGTCATTATTTGGTTTTTCACTCACTGTTTTTGCTATCAGGTGAGACCCACAGATCACACTGTCCAAGGAAATCACATCTGGAATGCTTACTCCAATGGGATGAAACTCAAACAGTGTGTATGAAGTGAGAACACCAGCTCTACCTGCTCCTTTGGAAGGGTTTCTGTTCACCTTATGATACCCAGAGGAACTGCTTGCTGGGTTGAAGACAGTTTGAAGGGGCAACAAAAACATATTTTCAATCTGTAAAAATTATGGTGGGGTATTGTTCGGCTTTGGGTCATTTTAGCTAGCTTGGTTTGTGGAGGCAGACTTTCTGAAGATAGCATTTTCTAACAGCTTATTACAAAGGACATGAAGTGTTTTTCGGGTATTGCAGATCTCCTACATCCAACAACTTTAGCAGAGCTGGTGGGTAATGCATTTCTTCTTTTCCTCTCTTTTTGAAAGGAAGGTGGGGTGAGTAAAAGGTTCAAAATTCCTGAAGAATTAACTAAACCCTACACACGACTAAACCCAATATTCTTATTTAAATTCTTCCTAAGAATTTGACTGGAAAGCACATGAAAAACTCAGAATGATAACTTATTCCTTCATTTTTGTCTCTTATTATTATGAGAATATTGCTTCTTCAGAAGCATTAATTACATGAAATTCAAAGAGCTGTGATTGGAGGAGTTTTATCTCTAAAGTATGCTAGAATTTCAATCCAATTCACTGCCCTAGTTACAAAAACTTTGAAGTCTGAAACAAATTCAGATCTCTCTAGACAGAGTTAGGACAGCGCTCTGCTTCTTGATCTTATTTGAACAGAATGTGCAACAACAACTTACCAAAGCCATAATATCTGAAATCACAAGAACAATGAGGAAAAGGCTGCAAAGGAAAAAAAAAAAAAGAACCAGACCATCAACCTTTATTCATGGCCACAGATGTTACAAAGCTTATTAAAACCCTCATAAAGGAATTAAAACAAGATACCATTTCTTGCACTTGCCTTTCAATCACTCAGATACATTTCAATTTATTAGAAAACAGTTAAAGTATATGGCTAGACCATCTGGCATTTGTAATCCCACCTTGCTTGAAAAAGACATTTCACATTAACAGAGTTTCAATTTTGCAACAGAGAAACCTAACACGATTCATTTACTGGAGAACAAGAGCATCTTACAAACAGCGCCTGCCCGTTCCTCATGCAGGAAGCTCATGTGCTGGTTAGGCCAAATAAAGCTGATTTAGACGTTTCAAGCTGAACTCAGGAGCAAACAAAGCTATTTGGTATAGACAGACAGATACCCGAGCTGATGGGTCCTATCCTGACAACCACCCTGCTGGGTAGGAGGCTGCTAAAGGAGCTTCTCACCTCCTTTCTAGATCTCTGGGTGCCCATAAGCTTCTCTGGGAATGCCCAGCATTTTGGTAGCAAGCTCCCAAACCCATGGGCCTCTCTGTCAGGCAGCAGGTTACTTAAGGAAAATAGGCTCAGCCAGTAAAAGGAACCAGAAGGGAGCACGCAGAGCTATTTTTTCCCCCATTAACCTAATCTTCCTTTCATTAAACTATGTAAATCCTAAATTACATGAAAGCAATTGCTATAACTGGTTAAAACTAGTTTCTACGTTAATGACACTAAAGCAATGTTGCAAATAGCCGACCCATTAACAGAGAAGCCTTTAACTAGAGTACAGTTAATTTATCGGCACTGCCATCATAAATTCACGAAGCTTTTTTGCGAACTGCTGCAGCATTGCACGAGCATGTACTGAGGGGGCACCCATACCAATGCCTCCTCATGAGGAAGTTTCTGATAGAGCCTACGTCAGTTCTGCTTCATCAGTAAATCAGGATGCAACAAACACACTGTATCTCAGATGCACTGAAAGGCTTCCCCTCCACTCACCTATGGCTCAGATCGGATGTCGCAACCTTGTAGTGCCTAGGAGGCACTCAGCTAGAGGGCTGTTTTCACAGGCGAGTTCCAAGAACATACTCTGACAGAACATTCCCCATGAACGGCAAAAAAAATTATCTTTAATCTGTAAACAGTTCAGGAGGTCAGGAGCAATTTGTCCAAATCAGAAAAATCTACTTTTTGCCCTTCTGGACTGCAGGAAGCCTTTCACAACAGAAGGACAACATTAATTTCAGGGCACGTTTATAAACTACAGAGACAAGATTGTCCCTTGTGATGGCTTAATTTATCTAGCAGGGGTAGCAAGAGCAATAAAGAGTGCAGCACAGACTTCAGGATGCGCTGACAATCAGAGCACCACCTCTCCAGGGATCCTGGGCACATCTTGTGGTTTCTGCCTTGTTCCCAGGCTGACACTGTGGCAGTCGCTGCTGTCGTTACCTGAGCACAGCTAAATAAAGCTGGCACCAATACCGGCCGGAGTTACAACCACAGCCACGTCAAGCAGCACAGACGTATTCATGTCACCTGATTTCAGAAGTTGATATCATTTCCCCTCTCACACACTCAGATGCACATTTCATAAAAGCTTGCAATATCACTGGTGCTGCCAAGGCTAGCATTCACAAGTTAGGAAATGCTGACCTTTATGATGCCTGAGCCCTAGAAATGCAAATTGCTAGCTAGTCTTCTCAGCAGCCTCAGTTCCTCAACGATCCCTGCTTCTGTATAAGCCTTAGTGAGGAGAAAAATATCCTTCCTTGGGGGTACGAGAACAGCCCAAGTATGCTGCACGCACAGCTAAGGCAGAGAAGGTAAAAGGGATGGTGAGCCTTGTGCTTCCTCTCCAAGAAGAAGTCAGATTTCAGGCTGCCATGTCCCTCATTAGTACCATAGAATCATAAAATTGGGGTTGGAAGGGACCTTGAAGATCATCTAGTTCCACCCCGTCTGCCATGGGCAGGGACACCTCCCACTAGAGCAGGTTGCTCAAAGCCCCATCCAGCCTGGCCTTGAACACTTCCAGGGATGATGGGGCATCCATGACTTCCCTGGTCAATCTGTTCCAGTGCCTCACCACTCTCAGAGTAAAGAATATCTAATATCTAATCTACATCTCCCTTCGTTCAGTTTAAAACCATTACCCCTCGTCCTATTGCTACACTCCCTGATAAAGAGTCCCTCCCCATCTCTCCTGTAAGCTTTTAGTGAAGCCACGTTGGCTGTCACCAGTCACCTCCTTATTTTTCATGTGCCTTAGTATAGTTTCCAGGAGGATCTGCTCCACGATCTTGTTGGGCACAGAGGTGATCTGGCCTCTAGTTCCCTGGGTCTTCCTTTTGTACTGGGTGGCATTGTACCAGAGGACAACAGGCTGGGCACAGGCAGGACAATAACAAATAAAAAGGCAGAGCGCATCACACGGAGCCAGGGCAGGTTCCTTCTGCTCAGCTAAGGAATATGCACGATATTGCAGTCCCCCTGCCACTGTCCAGTGAGATGTTTCAGTCAAACCCACACAACATCCTATGGTGACAAACTCAAAACCATGTGGCTAACAGGGACCTCCTCCATCTCAGCACCATTCGTAATCCCACTTGATGAGCACAGGGTTCAGTCATGTGCACTGGGTGCACTGGAAGGTGCAGGGAGAGCTAACAGTTAAAAAAATAAGAATCTTGAGACAGTGAAAAGAGTGAGGGCAGTTCAAGTCTGGACACAGCACTCTGCGAGGCTGGGCATCCATCCCACATTCTCTCCGAAAAGTCTTTAGAGATGGAGACAGGACTGGCAGCCATCTAGTCTTACTGCACAAAATCTGTAATACTGAACACACCTGGGAAGCACTGCACTGCAATGGAAGGGCATGTAGCCTTCTCTTTTTTTAAAATCCTATTTGTGGTGAGGTCAGTGCTACAAAGCTGTAAATTGGTTACACTATAAACGGGTTATTTTTAAAATATTGTCCTATAGGCAGAGATGCAATAGAAAACAAAAATCAGACTTTAAATTCTGCTCATTTTTCTACATTATCGGGGAACAGTGCTCCTTCTGTGAATCGTCAACAAAGAATATTAAATATCTGATTGTTTCAGACAGGGCCAACACTTCCATTTATACTCATTTATCACTAAGAAAAGAATTCCTGAGCTTGCAAAATCACTGAACAAAATCCCAAACCATAATAACAAATAAAAGTAACAATGTGATCTACTGGTTTGGTTGGGTTTTTTTTGTTGTTGTTGTTGTTTTTTTTTAATTTAGATTAAGATTTGACAATTTGAATTCTTGTAAAACAGACTTGAAACCCTTACTAATGCAGAAATATAGCATTTACTGTACCTTTTGGAAGACAGTTGTGTTGTGACTTGAATAGCTTCAAAAGCACATGATACCAGAACAAACGGGATTACAACCTGTTTAAAACACAAGCTACATTTTGGTTAACAGCCATATTTACAAAACCACCTGACAGGTTGTGGAAACATTTTTCTGCGTTTGAAATTATCACAAAATGTGTATGTCACAGAAATAAAACATTGGCAAGAAAGGGTAGAAACTAATTTTGCAGGAAGCACTTTTAGTAAATGAATAAAACCCCCCTTCCACGGTCATAGCTGAATTGCAGTGAAATAAGCCATGAAGTAATATGGAAAACTATAATTAAAACACATTAATGATCCTCACTTCATTTATCCATTTTAGAACTAGTGATAAATACTTCAACAAGGCTAGAAGACAGAGCTATTCAGATCCAATATCTCATTTGACAGGGTGCAGAGCTCCAAGCGTAGTAGGACAATCTCATCTCAACCACAAAAAAATCGGAATATAGAATATATTCAGTAAGGCAAGGATCACACTGCCCCTCCAAAGCTAAGTCAAGGAAATGCGAACAGTAAAATAAGAACAATACAACCAAACAAGTTACAAACATGAGTGTTGCCTTTTGCTCTTTTCAAAGTTGACTTGTAATCCTTAAATTAGTAGCGTAAATGCATTGCTATAACCTGTTCTCTTGCATCCAGAAGGTTTGCATTATTGACTTATGTCCTGCAATATAACACGCAGTATGCCTGTAACTTAAATCTGCTTTCTCCGAGACAGAAGCAGCAGAAAGGCAGAGGCAGGAAATACTGCTTGTTTTAGCAATAACCCATAAATTCCATGTCTCCCTTCCTGTTGGCCTCTTTACCCCTCTGGGTGATCCTTTACCCAAATATTAGAAAAGAGCTCCCATGCCTTGCCTGCAAACAACAAGTGCAATCCAATCTTTGATAGACTATTAAAAATACAAAAAATAATATTAATTGTAAAATGACAACCTAATCAGTAGAGCATTCAAAGGCTGTACTTAATGTAATATAGACAGAGCTAATAAAATATATATATATATCTCCCTCAATGTTTCTGTAGATATTATACTATAGGGAAAGCTTATAATTTTTATAATAATTTAAGTATTTTCAACATTTAAAATTACCATTTTAATACAATAATGCAATCTAATGCAGTTAAATTATACTTCCAAGCACTTTAGCTTTTCTCTTTTAGGAAACAGGAGCATCCATCACTACACTACAAAGGATGAAAGCTTCACACATGGTTAAGGTGGCTAATGAAGCTCAAATACATATGTATGGTTTTGTAAATTGCAAACAGCAACCCTGTATGTGATATGTTGCTTATTAAACAGTTCTTTGAGAAAATTTCACTAAGGGAAGATTACTAACCTTTAGCACAAGCAAGCCTCCCATCATGAAGGGACTGAACACAGTCAAGAAACAATAGACAGAAGCAGGATCAAAACTAGAGAAACACGAAAAAGACATTACAACATACCCTTGAAATGGCATTTTCCATTAAAAAAACAGAGCATTTCGTTACTCCTGTAACACACTGTGCCTGTATACATTTTTAAACAAGGCGTCCAACTTTCTTTTCTCTTGCTCAAATATTAAATTAGCCAGGACAGCTGACCTCACTTTTCTTCCTCTACAATTTTTCTCTGCTCGTGACTTTTGAGGCGCCATGTTGCTGGTGAGCAGCCGAGCTCTCTCTGCTCACGCTGCCAATAACTTCTAATGGAAATTGAGACGACCTCGTAACCAACAATCTCAGGCTCTTACAAAACGTGTTACAGAGAGCAGAAATGAAATAAATTGTTATCGATATTCCACTGACAACTGCTTTAATTCTGCTGCCCCAATTTTGCTAACCAAATTTGGATTTAGTACACCAACTGCAGGAAGAAATTTTTGTACCCTGTGTCTCAAATCAATGAATAAAATTTACCTGTTAATAGAAGCTATGTTTCCGGTGCCAAAAAAAGCCGTCACTATGAAGAAAACCTAGATGTATTTAAGGAAAATACACCACAGAAATGGTTGCAGCAAAACAAAACCAGCGTCTTCCCCCCTTCATTCCAATTTACTTTCAAAATCCTATCATGAAACTACAAGAAGCTGACCCACTACTACAGTTTTACCTGCATTAAGAAATCCAAAGTATTGTCTAGCTCTATCCAAGATTTCACACAGGACTGTCAATTTTAAAAGACAGGGGCTGCCTGGGTAAGGTTTTAGAGCCTGTCTTGAGGCCCCTGACAGAAAGCTGCAGCTTACTTTTTCTGGGCCCCTGTCTAGCAAAATAGGAACATCTCTGGACAGCAATCCCAGCTGTGCATTCAAACACATGTGCTTTTGCAGGAAGTAATGACATATGCATGTGCACTGACAGCAAAAGAGATGGCTTTATTAAGGAACTGACCACAGAAGAGGTAGTTGGCTGTGAAACAAGATGAAAGGTTCCTATGCTATACCCCCCATAGTTTTGTTTTCCAAAGTCTACCCATTGCCACATGGGACTCACAGGTTTTTTTCCTTACCAGAGAAGGAGGGAGGATGACTCCAGTAGTATCTGTACAGCTGGAAGTTTTTTTTTTATAAACCCTACCCTTTTCATCTAGGTACAACACTTGCTGCTATATGAGCCCATGAAAGACATTTTTCTCCCTCCTGAGCTCATTGGGGCCCATTATAGCTCACATCTCCTCCGTCGAAGAATGTTTTTTAACTGCTTTTTTGCATCAGGCAGAGGGTTAATCAGTGACGACGGCTGCTGTTGCCAGAGCTCCCTCTGGTCCCTCCGCTCCTGTTAGAGCTCCTGCACCGGATCATTTAAGTCTCTGCATAAACAATTTGCTCCCAACTGTTCAGCAGAATCATTGGGATTCTGCATGCAATATTTTGGAAGGATTAGGTCAGCATAACTAAAGAAATTATGCTTCCCAAGAGTATCACATCATTTCAAGTTTAGTAACACCGCAGTCTTAACAGCACAGTACAGTTCTGCCAGTTAAGATTTATAAGAAAAACGGTTCTGCAATAAAACAAACAAACAAAAAAATACTAGTAGCACAGAGGTCTAATCAAAATGCTAAGCTTGAGCAACCTGAATCTTCTTCTGGAAGAGCAGGCTATAAGGTCCCTCAGCACGTGTTGACTGTTGGGCCCTATTTAGGCACCTTGAGACAAGGAATACAGCTCACGGGGGCATAGTTGCAATGTGACTGCTCTAGTAGAAAAAGTTTCTCTTCTAATACCACTATTTCTAAACCTTAAACAGCACCTAAATTTAAAAAGCCACAACATCTTTTGAGCATGTGTGTATCATTCCTGGTCTCTGAGAAGGAGACATGCAAATTGTGTATTTTTTGAGGAGGTGAACAAAACACGTTCACGTGTTTTAGATTAAGATGAGATTAAATTAGTGCTACATTCAAGTGTTAGATTAAAGTATCTGGAACTTTAAAAAATACAATTAGATTGTATGATTTTTGTTTTGGCTACTTTTTAGCATCTGGCAGACAGCAGAAGCTTTACTAAAAGTTAGCTTATTTTTTGTTAAAATAGCAAAATAGCAAATGAAATCGATAAATTTACTGCAAGGTGTGTTTTCATCTGCCCAGACGTGGCCAATGCCTGCCAAATTGTAATAAAACAAAACCTAACTGAAAACAGGACTCCTAAGAATGAAGTTTACCTCAACTGTAATGGTCATAAGAAACCAAAGTTTTCAAAGTGACCAAGGAGTGAGATTCCAAAACAGTGCAGTTTGTACTAGTTTTTTACTACTTTATCAAAAGACATACTGTACAAGACCATCGTCTTTTGAGAAACAAATCATCTTCACCAGCTTCTGTTTCCAGTGGCGACCAGGCTACAAATTTTGATTGCAGGGCCTTTTGAAACAAACCCATATTTTCCCTGGAAAGCAGCAACCAGCAAAAGGATACAAAGAAGAAAGATCGGCGGACGTCATCTAAGTGGAGCTGTCGAAACTGAGTTATATCAGTAGCATAGGCGAAGTTGAAAACAGCGAGCTGGAAAGACAGCAGAAAAAATCAATACCAAACATCAACTGATCTACTTTGATAGAACCACTATTTTTACTGAAATGAATGAGAAATAAACCTACTTCCCTATCAGCTGTTATTAGAGTAGTATTATGATGAAGACTGCAAACCTTTCCCATATTTTCATTATACTTTAATGAATCTGCCAGAAAGATTGTACAAGTGAGATGATCAAATGAACAGTGGAGCTTCCGCTACTATCTACACTAAAAATGAACTCCTCTGCCTTAGACTAATCATCATCTTTTTTCATCATAAATATTCCTCCTACACACACGCACTTCCACTGCTCACATGGGCATGTGGATAAAGGCCCTCAGAAATAAAAGACTGTAATTATCCTCAGTTGACTTATATCGTGAGTAAGAATACTAAAATATTCTCCATCTCCTTTACTCAGTTCTCAGCACAATATCACTTGACCTGAAGAGAAATTGTCTTCATGGAGTTTAAGAGGTCAATGAACTCCTTTTCACTGGGGAAAAGAAAGAATTCAAGTAATAGACATTCAACACTGACAACACTTTAATTAAAAATAACCTCATAGCATCAGAGAACTGAGCTGGTTTCTCTAGGACAAGATTTACTTTGTGGTATGTACTAACAGGCATTCTAGAGACGATTTTTCTAACCTAAAAATGGGAAGCAGGGGTAAACATTATTGTTCCTTCCACTTGAAACCAGAAGTCAAACAACATACAGGGAGTGACAACAGAAAACTTAATTACAGCTTATCTATGTTCTTTTCATTTGCATTTGATTAATAAAGTGTTCACCACTGTTTAATACTGCTTTAATAGAAGTTTATTTTAAAACAAACAGAACATCAGCCCACCATCATACAGACAAGCATCACAGATGCCTTGTTACAAGATGCAAAAGGTAGAGAGGGTTCTAGAGTGGAAGAGAAAGTACATCCCACAGACAACTCTGCTGTGCTAGAAACTTCTGCTTGCAATCATGGCCTCATGCTAAATACATACTTTTTACATTCAGATTCCTTCACTATCACTTAAGATGCTAGAGGACACCCTCACGCAAAATATC
>JAOXNO010000013.1:73717199-73732923 GCA_028565335.1 Limnodromus scolopaceus | reverse complement strand
GCTAAATACATACTTTTTACATTCAGATTCCTTCACTATCACTTAAGATGCTAGAGGACACCCTCACGCAAAATATCTTAACTATATGTAGCATAAATAAAAGGTGATTCCTGTTTTCGTTTCTGATATTCAGCCTTGCATCGGTAAAGTCTGTTCTCTCTCAAGTTTTAAAACTATGTCCCTGGCAGAAGAACCGCAAACCCACAGTATGTGTCGGGTCCGCTCTGGTGACTGCCTTGGCTCAGATCTCACCTCCCGGCACTTCTCCCTAATTATTATGAGCTGCAAAAGGAAGGAAAGGTGTGTATTGCCACACCTCTTACAGGTGACTCTGGCCACTCCCATGCATCTGTACCCAGGCTCTCTGTGACCTGCACCACGGAGGGCACGTCTGGGAGAAGCAGGGGAGAGCTGTGCTGCTCACCCACCCGCCTGACTCCCAGCACCCAGGCAGCTCTGCGACCACCACTTCGGATCTAACCAAATCAATGGCACAGCCACAGTTTGTTAAACCCTTCGCCTAATCTAAAAGCTAAGTAGCAGTGCGAGCAGCAGGGGCTTTGAAAATCGCTGACACAATATGCTAAATTTTAGGGTGAAAGAACTCGCATTGATACCTGTTATAAAACTCCCTCTCTGAGCAAATCTGAGAATGTACTAGTTCCAATTTAGTCTCTAGCTCCTTGTCTGTCTAAGCATAAATAAAACACCATCCTTGAAGAAAAAGAGATCTTTTCAGCCTCTCATGGACACTCATGACTGCCATCAGAATAAAAAAAGTACAGTGACATTGTACTTACTCTAAAGAGAGTTACTGTACCTTACGCTGAATTAGCGCTGCACTTCATGAACTGAGCTTTGCAGCCCACAGAACATACCACTAAGTCAAACTGATTTCCTGCATTCCTAGAAATGGCTCTGATGTGGAATATCTTGAATAACATCAATTATAAATCTCCCTTACAAGGTCACATTATCATTTCATAAAACATCTGATACTGGCTTCCCAAACTTAAAGAAATACAAAACCTCTCTCTATGAAAACCACTCAGAACATTAATATAATTATATCCTAGAGGAAAATAAAGATAAAGCTGATAATTAACCTGATATAGCTATCTGGAGCTGTTACCTTTTGTCTGAGTGAAAGACCATAGTGCTGCAGTGCTTCTTGCTCCATATTTATCCACACAAACATCAAACCAGACAGCACCAGTGGAAACAGAGCTTCATACCTGAAGAGCAACATAATAATCATAGTAAGTGCAGTCACTAACAACCGTTTAACATTAAATAACTGACATGTTTCTGTTCTTCTTTACACAAATGACATACCAAAGACATAGTGGCATTCTGCCCCCTCTCTCCCCATGTCTGAGGAGTACCCACAGCTGGTTGGTTAAAGTTTAAAGCCATGCAGTAATTAAATGGTAGGAGAAACAGAGGCTGTTGTCATGTTTGCACCTATTTACTTATTTGATGGCTGCCACAATGTTGGATGACTGCCCTTTGTGTCATGATTAATTTTTACAAAACTGGAATAAAATTAGAAAGAAACAGGGAAAAAAAATATCACATTTGGCATCTGTAAAATAAAAAGAGTGTTACATTTTTTATTTTACCACATACCAATCCATTGCAATAGCAGCATCAAGTCACGCTCTAACCAAGGCAGTTAAGCTATTCTTGCTAGACCCCTGACCTCAGAGGAGTACTTCTGGCTTCTGCAGCACTCAAACACAGAAAACTATGAGTATACTTACATGAGAGATTAAAATCCCAGGATAACTTACGAGTGGAGGTTGCCATTGGATAATACTAGTTTCTCCCTGCCCTCTAGATCTCAGTTGTACTTCATGGTGCCACTCAGTTATTTTTTTCTTTTGGGGTAAAATTATAATACTGACACTGACTGTGATACTAATACTGACAAGATTGTGTCTTTTCCTTTTTTTTTCTCCTTCTTGGACACAGACTTATCTAAAAATGAGAAAATTACTGCAATTAATCTTGATCTTTTTTCTGTGTTGTGTCTCCCCACTAACACAGCTAACAAAGCCGTTTCAAACTGGCAAAAACAAAATTTCGATAGACATTCCTGCTTTAATTATCATAATTACAAGCAGTCAATGACTATGAAGATGACAATGCTTGGGTTATTAGTAAAGAAAACAGTACCTGCAAGCTTCACAGTGGTCTACACTTGCCTACAAACTGAATGCCTTCAACTGAGGCAGTGGCAACTGGTCGCACACAACTGTGGTCTTCAACTGGCTTCAATATTTCCACTTAACTGTACCTAGAGAGGTGCCATAATTACCTAAGCAAGGCACTGGGTTATTATTACATGATATAACAGAGCACTGAGGAGAGAAACACTGGATACTTTTGGCACTGAGCATCTTGCTTTGTTTGTTTTTTAAGAACTATTCCAAAATTTGTTGGTCTATTTGAACATTGTAGGAAGACCATAGGGAGCTGTCAATGTGTAAGGGGTCTGGTGCGGGGCCAAAATACAAAGGGGGAGGTTACCAGTCTGAAAGAGCATAACATTAATGCTTTACTCAGTAGCCAGAATAGGCTAAGAAGGTCAAGTATAAGAGTGTGTATGGACAGGAGTAAGATTAGGATCAAAACCTTAATGGGGAAGTGGGAGGAAGGGGAGGCAGGAGATTAAAAAAAAGAGATATGCTTCATCTGAAATGAGAGGATCCACAAGAGGCAGCTACTGTGAAGTGTCTACTGCAAGATATTTTATTCCACTTAATTTTCCATTGCAATTAAATCCAGAGGATAAGTGGGAGGGAAGGTGGAAAGAATGGTTCCTACACTCCCCATTAATTATGCTTTTAAGAGTCTGGGGAAAAAAAGGGTTAGCTGACACAGTGTCTTCTTCATTTACAAGCTCTGAGGAGTTTGTCTTTTATACAAAAAGAAGCAAGGCCTACACTTTATGGGGACTAGCATCCCTTTGCAAAAAGTTACTTCCATGAAAATCTCTCTGAATAAAGTTTTCCCTCATTTTAGGGCTACCTGTCTCCTGTCGAGTATCATTTAAGCCATAACTAGACACCAGTGCCAAACAGCTGGGAGAGAAGTTCTTTTTTTTTTTTTTTTTTTTTTTCTTTTGTGAGAAGAAAAGCACATGCCAAACCAACAAAAGATGTAAACTAAAACAGACTTATTTTAGTGCAAGATTGTTTGAATACATACTCTTTCAGTCACTGCTTGTTCTAGCTGAAAGGAATGTCAACAAGTTTATAATACAAGGAGAAATATGGAAGTCCCCCTGAAATTTTATTTAGGGAAGTAAACAGATAAATGGTGAGATTACAGTGGTAAGCACACATTACACCTTTGACAGAAATGTTAATGAGATTCAACAGACAGTTTCATATTTAGCCCTTGATTTTCATATGTAAAATGAATCCAGAGTAAGCAAGAAGTACCCTGTGCTGAGGAGCAGGTAGGTGGACATCAGGGAGAGCAGTACGCTGAACAGTCGCTGGAAGAGAAACGTAGGGCTCAGCAATGGCAACACCAAGGAAGAAACTGCAATAAAGAGAGATTCATCAGCCACTACATGGAAAACATTTCATCCTCTCTAACAAGATAACATTCTTCAGATCTTGATGCTTCATGTACAGAAATTCGATACTGGTCATATAAGCCCTACTTTTCAGAAGTTACTTTTGCTAAAGAAAACCCAACGTTTGGAGTGATGAATATTTATTAAAAGTAATTTTTGTTCTCTATCATGTTAATTCCCTGGCTTTCTAGTTCACACGAACTAATTTCTCACGAACTAATGTTCCCTTAAGATAATGCAAAAGCATTATCCCACTTACCATGGCCCTGAGGACCTCCAGCAGCTCAAAGACTGCAGTCACAGAGCCATTGCTCTACTGGATTAGATTAGGAAACCTGCCACATTCTGAGCTGCAACTGAAAATACTAGTGGTACAGATACAGAAACTATCAACTTATTAGCTTCTTTTCTTGAAAGTTTCAAAACAGGAATATTTGAAGGAACCACAGGGGACCTATCTGTTGTGATTCATGCGTCTTGCCTTCAACTTGTAATGCATTTCTCTAATGCAGGTGGGGGATCTAAAGAGTTGCGTGTCGTGCCTTAGTGTTGTCCATTGCTCAACTGCCTTGTCAGCCCTGGTTAGCAGAGTCTGTGCTGCCCTTAAAGAGACTCCACTAGCTGGGTAACTTCTGCAGGCGAGGACAGGGCCCAGTGGTTTGCAGGAGGTGAGGAAAATTGGGAAGAGAGGAAATGGGATACTGGAAGAGTCAGTACAGAGAAAGAAAAGTGGAGAAAAAGTGGCCAGTGCTTGAGGCAAGAAAAGGGAGGAAGAAAAGCACTGCTGTGATTTCTTCTTTAAACTTGATTTTTTTAATATGAAAATTTTATGCCTTTATGAAGAAGTGCATTGAGAAATAACATCAGTGTGATTCTTCATTTTGCTATAGTGCCCTCAATCAATCAAGTAAGCCATAATTAATAATCATTCTATCAAGGAAACAAAATACAATTGTAATATATGGGAAGTGTTCACTCGTTTTTATTGTCGTATTATACTTTAGTATTTACAATAAACATATCAACAATAAAGAGATAGGACTGTTACTAAAACCTGTGGGTCAGCATGTTATATGTTTTGTCTTTCAGCCTTGGCCACTGCGACAATTACAGAATAAATGACTTCATTTTAAGGGTGCTTCAGTCTTCCAGCATCACTTGTAGCTTTTTATACTTAAAGAGGGTCCAGCTCAAGGAGGAACTCGAGGGACCTTACCACAAGTCAGAACACCTGAAAAGAAATTCAGTGTGGCAATCAGCCTCTGTGAATGACACTCAACAGATCAGATGTGTATTGCTCTCTGGGCGCAATCACAGATGACAACAGATGAGTGGCTGGTGTAGATGATAATTAGCCATTCCCTTCCATCTCTGATGTTAGACATTAGATACTAACCATCAAAAGATCTGCAAGTTTCTGGCTGACCTATACAAATGTCTGTATATGTCCTCTGCAGACAGTTGTGACCCCGAATTCCTCAAAATTTGGCAAGTTACTATGATAGATTTCCACTGATGAAAACTTTAAAACATAACATACATTCATTTGGAAATATCTGCTAAGATAAAGATGGTTCTGAAGAACATGGGAAGCAGCTGGATTCACTTTATGACTCCCAGTTTTACCTCTATGTTTGTGGTTAAGTACACTGCACCAACCATAGAGCATAACAGCTAAAACCAACTGGACACAGGCCTGCAGAAACCCACCATCACCAATTCATTTGCCTGGTTCTCCAAAAAACAGTCTTTCTTCAAACAAATAATTTTAGGCCTAAATTAAAACTTTAAACAAGGTAGGCGCCATATTCATCAGAATAAATACCTGGGGAGGGGGGAACAATTTTCTGAAAAACTTCAGAATTCTCAATTCCAGCCCATCACTATTATGAATAAATACTGATAATTGTGTATATCTCATGATATAATCACATACAGTGCACAATGAGAGCTTAACAAGTAGCAGTGTCATGCTTCCATAACCAAGCAAAGAAATGAAGAGGAGTTTGACTACCTGAAATGCCACCAGCGTTGGAAAAGCTACAGTAGAAGCCTCTGTACCTTAATTCTTACAACACCATGTTTGTGGTAGATGGTAGGGACGAGGCAGATTCTAGTTGTGGTTATGCTAGTGACAAGGCATTTCTCTCCAACAGGAGTATTGCGGACACATTGTTGGATGCCTTAGCTTTTTACCTGCTTGATTCTGTGTTTAATTATGTAAAGCAACTTCAACAAATGCATAAAGCTCCTTTGCATATCATATCCACTTAAAATGATTACTTCCAGTCTGAAAGTTTTTGCTAAAATATTCAATACCACCATGGCAGCAAATTGACTTTTGGGTACATACAGTATACTCCACTTTCAGCTTTATTTTTACCATAGAATCATCACCCAGAGCAAAGAGAATTTCTAATATACTTTTTCTTCATAACTCTAGACCTCTCTGACTGGCCAAATCATCTCTTAGATGAAAAAAGTTTTTTTTTTCTCACCGTATACAGGATAGAAAGATAACCTTTACCCTCAATTCCTGCTCCAGTAAGCCAAGCAGGATGTCATTGATTTCATTGACTTTACAACCGCAAGGAATTCATCCACACAGAGATCTCCACTTAGCTTTGAAGGCTATGAAGAGTTGGGAAAGCAGGATGTAAAGGAAAACGCCCCAAAGAAAACTACATTACAAAGAGAGCATTGCTCACACACTCTGTTCACAAACAGTTGTAATAATTTTGAATCTCTTTGCTCAAACAGAAGCAGGATTGCCAAAACTGACAAGATCTGCTTAAGTTAAAACAATGTCACCAGTACAGAAATGTACACAATATATAAGACATCCATCAACTGGATAACAAGAGTTGTAACTCTTTCTTTAAGCAATATTTATATTCCTAGTCCTGAATTTTAGCAAAGAGTTGCTGTCAAACTTTGCATGGGATACATTTAGATGTAAAACAAATCCCACATTCCAGATCACTGAGGGATAAACAATGCCTAACATCTTCTAATAGAGCCCTACAGAAATGATTTTATAGCTGAAATACCAAAGGTATTGCTTTACTGCATTTCATAATCCCGGTGATAACTACATTTGTTCTGTTTAATCATCCTAAGATTTTAATTTTAGAGTGGTGAAAACTCCACAGACTTGTAAATTGTTTTTTTTTCTTTAATAATTAAGTTCTAATAGGTATCAATCATTCATTAGCATCATTAGTTCACAGGCATTTTGCAAGGCAGCTCTGAAAAGCACTTCCATATCCCAATGGTCTCCACCATCAGCTGCAAGCTCCAGCTTCTGTTGAAATGCAACAACAATCTTTCCTTGCTTCCCTATGCTTAACTGGATGTCTGCAGAACATCTCAGATCACCTGTTATGTGGCTCCAAGTGAAACAAAAAAGGAATGTATAGCGTTGTATGCCTAAAAGTGATCTTCACGATATTCAGAATATTCAAAACAAAAGACAAAGCTACTTGTAAATCAATGTTGTTTGTCTTTTATTACAAAACTACAAAGCAGTAGTATTTTAGAAGACTTTCTAACACATTCCTCAAAAAACTTCACTTAGTGAACACACATAAGAACTATTAGGAGTTAAATAAAGGAATATGTGCAAAAGTAAGCTGTTAATATAAAAGTCTCACCGCCCCCTACCCAACCACAGACCTCACAAACTATCAGCATACAAGTTTGGGAGGGAACATGTTCTTACCTAGAGTCATCCAGCTAATAATTTGATTCAATACAGGCAATCCCTGTTTGTTCTCAAGACTGTCATGGGTACTGCTCACAACGTATGTCGAAAGTGCAATACTCAACACCTAGAAAGAAGAATCAGGCAACAAAACACATAATTAATGTATGGATCTCTGCCATCTCATACTAAATATGTAAATATGCTTTAGAGTTGCATAACCACCTCATCTGAGTCAACAGAAGAACAGGAAGTTTGATATGTAGCATCGAGCATTTCTAGCTTTTTACAATTTATGCTTTTCAAAACTTCCTTCCACGGTTTTTAAAATTCTTCTTATTGTTATTTATTTGTGCTATTTTGAAATAGTTTAAACAAGTGCTCTGGATCACTGGTTTGAAATGATATGCTCTTTGTCAAGAGTAACTCCTTAAATACTCATGTAAACCACTGAAAACAAATGCCTCCAGTTTTTCGAGGAGCGCTTGCCCTCAAACAGCAACCACAAAGAACTAACAGAACCTTCAGCTTCACTGCAAGATGAGGTACAGGGTGAAGGAGAAGCCTAGTTAAGGCAAGAGCTTTGCATGGGCTGCATAGCTCCTGTAAGAAGAGATAGCAGCAGTAGAGCAGATTGGAGGTGGATTTTAAGAGGCGGAAAGAAGCTGCAATCTTAGCAGGCTGTTCAGATGAAATTGTCTGAACCACCTCAAGCAGAGCCCTCTGCCTCAGAGAAGCAGTGAAGCTGAAGAGGGTCTTTTATTTTTTCTTGACTAATTCAAGAGACACCACTCAGTCATCAGGTAGGTGCAAAAAAGGCTTAGGAAAATTACCCCATGAGTCAGTTATCTTTGAAAGATTACAATTATCCAAGAAAATGCCTGAGCCAAATTTTCAATTACTGCTATTTATTCACAACTCTGCAGTTCCACTAAAAGGCAAATCAAGCATGCACGGTACTTTGCAAACATGTCCTTTAAAACTGCATTACAAGATATAATTGCTGTTGTGGCTTTTCTTTTTTTTTTTTGTGTGCAAAGCAACTACACAGTGTTCACATCTGTCACTTTTTACCATATGAATATCTGACATTGCCCTGGCAGAGATACCGAGTAGTACCTGCTCAGAATATACACCCCATGGCCAGCATTGTCCTTTGGCCTGGTGTCACAGGTGCTCAGTATCTGCTGCTTCTATTTAATTTCAGGCCACAAGAACATGTAACTTGTATTTCTGTGTGACATCAATAAGGTAGGTCGAAGCATTAAGCCTCTAAAAGCTCAGGGAATCACCCTCTTTAGACCTCTGATGTTTATTTGGGATGCTTTTGCTGTATTCAGACCACATGTCTCCCCTTTGAGATATTTTTTCAACTTCTTTTTAGTGTTATAAGATGTGGTAATCCCTCCGCTATCCCCTAGGCACTGCTGAAGTCACTTTGCACTCACTTTTCTGTCATCTCCCACAATGTGCCTTGGAAGACTTGTGATGAACCAGGCACACTAGTAAACCAAATTTACTGCTGGCAGATCTACGTCAGTGTCCAGGGAAGAGCCCAGCATCTGCTTTTGCTTAAACTGCAAACACAGGAATCATAATGTTCAAACTGCTCTCAGCTTTCACCAACAACTCCAGGTCTGTGAAACAGTGCAGACACAACTCGGAGATGCAAACAGTGGTCTCCAGCCAAGAACCTGACTTCTTCCCCCCTTCACGACTTTCTTTGAAGTTCAGAGATGTTTCTTGAACAGTTAAGAGCTGGCTTCTCAGAAATATATCATCTATAGGTCACAGCTTGAAAGAAAAAACCAAGGGCGACATCTGCAGTCCCAGCACCTCTTTACCAGCAGCTCTGGTTGGGAGCTCTCTTAAGCATCTAATATGATAGCAACCCACAGAGAGAATGGTAGGAGAACTAGCACCTGGTACAGCTGGACTGTACACAAGGCTGGACGAAAATACTCCTCCAGTCCCCTAGTTCCACCAATATGACATGGATTCCTACTGCTTATTTCTCCTAATTTAGAAGAGAAAACTCATAAACTGACCACCTGGGACACACATGAAGCTCAAGCCTCCAAGGAATAACTTGGCCCAACATTATCAACCAATGGCAACAGCAGTATTTTTGGTAGTGCAGCAAAAACTGACTTCAGCTATGAAACTGCTGGCACAGAGAAACTGGTGTTTACTCCAGAAAAAAATATTAAGTTGTACAGTAAGCACTGCAGCAGTCTAACTGATGTATTAGAAATAACTCCTATTTTCACCATTCCTGAAGCCTTAATGACTTCTCAAATATAGAATTAGTATTAAACTAAAAGACAATTCTCTCCTTGCCATAGCAAACAACATTCAGCAAAAGCTGTTATTCCTGCTTTAATGATATCAAGAGAAAACTTGAGAAACTCTTGGCAATTTTCAGAATCTGTGAGAGTGTAATTAGTATCTTTTCCCTCAAGTAAACAGTGACATGTATCAAAACTTTAAGATTAGATCTAAACATAACTGAAGTGTTTGTAACAGAAGTGTAAATGTAACCATATGAAGTTACTCAAGCTTGCATTTTTATTTTTAAAAATGTCTTTATACACTTTTACTGAAAAATAACTTTGTGCTGGGGCTTTTTTTTTCTTTAAGGTTAATACCCACGTTGGAGATCTATAGTGTATAGGTACAAAAATCAGTCACTAAATTTGTAGCCTGTAAATGGCCTCTCAGATGCAGATGTAGTTCATGCCCATTTGCTAAGGTGTACGTCAAAGGGAATTATCTTTTCTGTGGAGACTACATGCAAACTGGTGGGGGTTTTTTACCTATTCTGAGGGTCTCTGCCAGCTCCGGTTTCTTTTTGACCAAAAGGAGAGCAACTAATGTAATGGAACAAGCTTTGTTCCTTACCAGGCATGGTATCTTCACTACGGGCTAATTCCCAGATGGAAAAGGAAGCTCACTTGGACAAGAAAGAAAAAAGCTGTTTTCAGAAGAGAAAAAAATTCATCATAAGCACAACAAAAAGCCTAGACTACACTGAATTCCTCTCTTTCTCTGACTGAAATTGGAAGAGAACTGAAAAGGGAAGTGTCTTTATTCAGATGCAATTCCAAAATAACTTGCAAAGAACAACTCTACGAACTACCTGAATCTTTCGGAACTATTATCTTACTTCTTGTATGAAAATGGATGTCATCCCAAACAAGCAGATGGGTGAAATGAAAGATTTAAAAGAGGGTTCTTGCACGCAGCAGACACTACCAAAACAAACAGGAAAAGGATAAAAAAAAAAAAGAAAAAAAGTACTCAGGGAATCCTGATCAGAGAAGCTTGGCAAGATCAGTAGGCATTTTACTAAAAGGAAAAAAACCTAGAAACATCAGCTATTCCTTCTCCATTGAGCAACTCAAAGGCTTTTAGTCAGAGCTGAACCTATAAAAGAGATTAGCAGAATCCCCAAGACAAACCGTAAAGATTATAAGGAAGGGCCACCATACTTTCCCTTCCAATTCAGGCAATACTTGCCAGGAATGTGGCACACAAAGACCTATAGCGAATTAATCTATCTTCTCATTTCCCAAAATGAAGAAACATCAATCAACCAATCTTAGTTTCCTGTCTAGGAAGGAACACTGTTATCAGAGGAAAACATAACCTTCAGTCACTGCCTCCAAACACCACATATGGAGGAGCTACAAAAAAGACTTTTAAGAAACTCTTTGTCAGCTGCAAAGCAGGAACCTGATCACGTGTGCTTATGTATATGAATGTCAGCACTGATCACTGGCTGTCACTGCAAAATAGGTATGCTTCATCTGACTAGATGATTCATCTTACCCTTAAAACTGCCTGGGAGCTGTAAATCAAAACGCTCCAAGCCAGCATTTTTGATGATTACCTACTTCCTTGTGCCCACTGAAAACTCCCACTCAAAAGAAAAAGGGGAACAAGGGAATCCCATTGCCCAGAAATACTAGTCTTCTGAAACATTTTCTTATGCAACCTAACTGCAAAACAAGTTATTTACTTAGAAACATGCGATGTCCTTTTCTCCCTTTAAGTCTGAATACTCTCTCCTTCCAATCCTTTCCTTACCCTGAGTCTGAATAGTGCATCCCACGTTTTCTATTCCCAAGTAAGCTTTTGAAATAAAAATCTAATAGAGACTAGTAATTAGATGTCACTATTGTAAAATATCCTCTGATTAAGGAGCAATTTGAGGAGCTTTATGATCTTCTTGAAGGTTGGGAGAAAAACGATGACGTTACTCACTGAACAAGCAGGCAGAACATTTTCATCTAATTAAGTATCTCAGGATTCTGTGAGTGAATTTCCTGATTCTCTAAAGTTGGCTTAAGAATAGTCTGGCATTACTTTTTTGACTACAGATCTAATTCATCATGATAACTTGTAAGCTTCTCCACAAAGTTACACCGCGTAAGATGCTGCAGCAGTTGCATGGTGAGTTGATGTTGGCCCACCCATCTACTCTCTCACTTCTCCCTCCAGTACAATTTGTTTTCAGGCATTCCAGCGAGAAATCCTCTGCTAAGTATATACTGGAAATAGCTGTCCTAAACGCTTAGGAAAGAAACTGATACCTCTTTTCCACAGTTAAGCTTGAAAAGATAAGAGAAACCATCAGCACATTATACACACATGTGTGTGCTCAGGTAAAGGCATTTTAAGCATTCATTTTTCTCCCCCCCGCTCCTTTTAATAAATTTGAGCTCCATACCTAAATCACTGATACAATGCTCAATAAGAAACTCCAGTATGTAAGTCATAACCAATAAAGCTGGTCCTGAAATAAAACTATTATCTTGTAATAAGTTAAAAAAGAAAAGAAAAAAGAGGATACCAGACATGCAAGGTATTATTAGAATCTCAATTAGCTAGAGAACTCTAGAACTTAATTAGCACCTACTAGGAAAAGATCTACCTATTTCATAAAGCTATAAAGAAAAAAAAATCTCATATTTCATCTGAAAGAAGATTTAACCGATGGAAAACCAGCTCCGTATCAGTCTCATGTTGTGATTCAACAGCTAGAAACTGGAAAGAATCCCCTGAACTAGCAAGCCTGTGCAGTTCCTACACAGGTCATTGCAAGTTACAGACACAGACTGAAGCTCTCAAAATCTCTGAGTAGAGCATCAAAATGTGTATGCACCTCTGTGTATCAATACACATAAATATGCACTGGATAAGCTTTCAGGAACACAGCATTATGATATTCAAAACACATATTGGATGAGCGTATGGTCCTTTTGAAACAGTCAAGGCAAAAACTCTTAGGAACAATCATTTTCTTCTTGAAAATTGTGACCTTGGTAGGAACATGTTCTTAGAAAGCATGTAAAAATTTGCACAAAAAAAGCTCTTAATATTCAGAATTACAGAAAAGTAGCAACTGACCTGATAAAAATGTATTTTCAGATCTTCGTTATTTCTGTACTTATTTTCACTTTTACAAAGAGATCCCAGTGAGAAGCAAGAGATCAAGAGAGTCAGCAAACCAGCTGCTATTCTGTAAAAACAAACAATAGAACAGTAAAATCCCAGACAGTATCATCAAAATGTTCAGAAAATTTTCATCCAAGCGTTCTTCATCAAGATTAAATAATTCATTACAGTATCAAGACTTAATGTGTTAAGGAACCTTCAACATCTAAATTCAGAAAACCAAAATCCAATCCAGAATCAAGTGTGGTTTGTTGAGTGTATTTTTTTCCTAGTGGCTGGTTGAGGTTTTTTTTTTTTGGGGTACACAACTGTGGCTGTTCGTTTGGCGGTCTGGGTTAGGTTTTTGTTTGTGATTTTTTGGGGTTTTTTTTAATACAAGCTTGCCATCAACAAATATAGTTACGTTCTTCTCATGGCAGTGGCAAAAAAAAAGAATAAAAATATCTCTATTTTGGCCACATCCAATCTGTCACCCATTATTTTTAGGCACTTTTAATTACCTCCAAATAATATTTTGAACAAAATAGTAACAGCGATCACTGATATAGTTAGCAGTTTCAAGTTTGTCAGGTTTGTCATCTAACAGGGTAATTACACCACCATTACTATCAAATACATGGCTTTGTTTAAATGCAGCAGCAAGAGTAAGTGGAAGAGTGTCACTCATCATGGAAACACAGGAAAAAAATAGCACTTGGCAGTATTGAGTAAATCTACTAACTATGACACTGTTCCAAAGTAACAGACATGGTTCACTAAAGGACCAATACTAATATCACCTCCAATTGTCTCCCTTCAGTCATCAAGCAAGCAGGGGAACCATAAAGGCAGCAGAAGTTTCCTACATGTATTTCTCTGTCATGCTACAACCTTGATATGGAAGTAGTCAAACCACATGGCCCTCGCTTCCACTTGTTCCTTGGCATCTCTACTGAGGGACCACTGACAAAAATGTAAATTTGTGACTGCTCCACTCATTGTGTTTTCTCAGGCATAACACAAAAATGTACAAATACCTCATATTCATTGAAATCAGGCTACATAGGCCGATCTTGATAGCAATTTTCAAGTAATGATCTAGCCAATACAAGAACACAGTTGCAGGCTACTTGCTCACAGAATGGAGACTGAAAGGTATCTCTGGAGATCAGCCTAGTCCAACTCCTTACTCAAAACAGTGCCAATTACAACACGCTGCTCATGTTCATGTCTAGCTGATGTTGAATACTTCCACTGATGGAGACTCCACAGTCTCTCTGGGGAACCTGTTGAGTGTTTGACCTCCCTCAGTGTAATAAAGCTTCTTCCTTATGTTTAAATGGAGTTTCCTGTATCTGAATTTTTGCCCATTTCTCTGTCTTCTTTATTCTTCTCTCTAAGACAGGTATTTTTATCACTGATAAGATCCTCCTGAGTCTTCTGTTCTCCAGAATAACCAGGTCCAGCTCTCCCAATCTCTCCTCCAGGGTAAGCAGTCCCAGCTCTTCCTTGTTTTCCCTTGCTCAACTTAACAGCCATTCTCTGGAGCTGGTCCAGTATGTCCACATCTCTCTTTTCAGAGAGAACTGGACAAAGCACTTTCAGATACATCTCATCAGGCCTGAGTAGAGAGGAATAACCACCTTCCTCATCACCATCCTGGTGATGCCAAGGACACCACTGGCCCCTCCTGTAAGGGGCACATTGGTGGCTCATGCATGGAAATTACTTCTGCTCAGGTGCAGAACTTTGAACTTCCCTGAACTTTTCTGAACTCCATGAGCTTCCTTGTCTCCATTTCCTGTCTTCCATTTCTCCAGCTTGTTGATTTCTCTTTGAAGGGCATTATGTCCATATGCTGCATCAACCACGTCTCCCAGTTTTGTATCACCTGCAAACTTGTTGAGGGTGCATTCTGTCCCATCATCTGGGTTACTAATGAAGATGTTAAAACAGTACTGGCCCCGGTACCAACCCCTGCTGTACACCACTAATGACTAGCCTTCAGCTGGACTTTGTGCCGCTGATTACAATACTTTGAACTTGACAGTTCAGCCTGTTTCCAGTCCACCTCACTGTCCACTGATATTGTGCATCATCAGTTTGTGTATGAGGATATTATGGGAGACTACCAAAATCCTTCCTGAAGTCAAAATAAACAACATTCACTGTTCTCCCCTGGCTCACTGAGCCAGTCTTCTTATCTTAGAAGGCTACCAGGTTGGTCCCCTTCATAAATTCATGCTGACTACTCCCAATCACCTTCTTGTCCTTCCTATGTTTAGAAACGGTTTGGTTCCAGGATTAGTTGCTTGAGTACCTTTCCAAGGATTGAGGTGAGGCTGACCAGCCTGTAGTCCCCTGGATCCTTATTTTGCCATTCTTGAAGATAGCAGTGAGAACATCTGCTTTCTTCCAGTCCTCAGGAACCTCTTCTACCAGCTGTCGCTGCAACTCTTCAAAGACTAGCACAGTGACATTAGCTAGCTCCCTCAGCCCTCTTGGGTGTATCCCACCAAGGCCCATAGACTCGTGCACGTGCAATTTGTTTAAGTGTTCCCTAACCTGATCCTCTTCCACTAAGGCTATGTCTTGCTCCAGATATTCCCACAGGTCTCAGCAGTCCGAAGGCTGGGGTTTCCTGATGGCCAGTCTTACCAGTAAAGATGAAGGCAAAAGAAGGCCTCAGCCTTTTCCATGTCCTTTATCACCAGATCCCCCTCCCAGTTAGCAGAAGGGCCACACTTTCCCTAGTCTTCCTTTTGCTGCTGTACACTGTCTTCCCACACCAGATTCAACTCCAGGAGAGCTTTGGCTTTCCTAATCTATCCTGCATATTTAGACAGTGTCTCTGTGTTCCTCCTGGGTCATCTGATCCTGCTTTCACCTCCTGTATGCTCTTTTTTTATGACTGAGCTGAATTAGCAGCTCCCTGTTCGTACCATACAAGTTTTATTAATGTACTGAAGAAGCCCTGACCTGACGAATAGTGC
>JAOXNO010000013.1:73641245-73709245 GCA_028565335.1 Limnodromus scolopaceus | reverse complement strand
AAGATTATTGGTTTGTGGTGGGGTGTTGTGCGTGGGGTTGTGGGTGTGGGGTTTAGTTGGTGGGTGCTTTTTTTTTTGTGTGTGTGGTTCTTTTGTTGTTTGTTTGGTTTTGTGGTTTTTTGTTTTTGGTTTTTTTTTTAATGTGGTTGGACTCGATGATCTCAAAGGTCCCTTCCAACCACTAAGATTCTGTGATTCTGTGACTATATATAATGCTGAAAACTGATAGAAAAAAAAGTCATTGCATGTTTCCAACCTACCTTATCGTTAGTTTGGACAGTCTTGGTCAAACTGGTATGGGTCTTGATAATCACCAAAATCACGTAAGTTGTCCAGCCCACAAAACCCATTGCAATACTTAGACCCAGGAATAATCTATCATAAGTATGGTAATAAGACAAGCCTTCCAAAGCAAGGTTAATCAGGGTTTTGCACAGAGATACCTAGGGGCAAACAAAACATATAAGAAACAGTTTAGCATAGTATAAGTTTCATTCCACAAATCAACCTTACTGACAGCAACTGGAGCTCAAGCAGCACCATCACTCTTGTCTCCTCTCTGCACTCAGGTGCAGTGCTTTGGCCAGCACCAACGGCAGGAGTACACCCTGCTTTGGATTCCTGTTGGACCTAACGTCAATCATCATGTAAATGGCTCCTCCACCATCATCCCTGGCCACGACAGTGGTCAGATGGTGAAAGCTACACAGATAGCACACTTTGAACACCACCTACTACCAAGCATGCCACTTATCTTTCCTGTGTGCATTTGACCATATATATATGTTCCACTATAAGTGACCCCCCTACCCCCTCAAAAAACCAGTCATGTGCTTCTGAAGGTGCAACATTTACATAGGAGGATGATTATGGATGCAGCTGAAACATGTCACTCTCCACAGCCTGAAATACCTGCTTCCTTGGGCTTGATGTTCTCCCCTTCAGTAGTACATGATACCCGCAGTGCCTTGCTTAAGCACCAGAGGTGAATTCAGAGACAGAACTGGAGCCCAAGTTTCATTCAAAAAGCAGCTGCTTGGGGGTCCCAGGATGCAAATCATTTGGATACAAGAAAGGTTATATCAAGTCTACTCACAGGTCCCCTTACTCAGTACCTCCACTGGGGAGACACCGTAAGAAAGACAGTGTTTTTTCTCCACTATGAGTGTCATTCCTTACACAGAGGTGTGCTGACCCCTGGGGTTTACCCAAAGATGGGAAGCTCAGCTGTGTAATTTGTGGTCACAGAGGATTCTCTGGTGATTAAAAGATCAGTAAGGAAGAGTATAATAAGAAATAGAGCATACATGATAATGCTTCTTTGTATGTCCAGGTATCCAGTTGAGACTGAACCACAACAAATCAACAGAAAAAGGTATGTCAGCTACTGAAGAGATCACAAGTCTGCCAATGGGCAAACACCCAAAATCACGTCATTCGTGAGGATACAATTATGAACGCATATTTGCAATGCAAAGAGCTGCAAAGCTGAGGTGGCAAAGAATCATCTACACCCCAGCAGCGATACAGGAAGCTGAGGATAACCAGGGCACAGGCACAAGCCCAACATGTTAGTGGTCAAGAGTGAACTTGAACACTTGAGGCAATCAAGTGAACAAGGGGTAAAATTCATATATAACCGACAACACAAACTCGCAGGTCCTACTGCTGAAATGTATCAAACATCTCCTATAAGTAAAGGTGTGACAGGCAAGTAGTAGTAAGAAAAAGAAAACCTGCTCCCACAGCAAAACAGAGCCATTGATTTAAACTGAGCTATTTCCAATTTACAATGAGGTAAAGAAAAAGGCACAAGGTATAAAACAGATTTAGCTGTCTTCTGCATAAAATAGTAATTTATTAGCCCAAGAAACATATTAGGGAAAAAGAAGAGCTGAAACCTAACATATAAAGGAATTATTCTTCCATATATCTGGCAGGTTAAATGTAATCTTAGATATTCAACTTTTTAATGTAATTTTTAACACAAAGGTCAGTGACCAAAATAAACCTGTTAAAATGAACGACTTCTTTGTACCATTTAGTTCTACAATTTATTTCTATGTCAGAATACAAGCACTGGTGAACTGCACCCATCGAGTACCCTGTCGCAGAGTGAGTGGTAGCAAACACTTAGGAAAGCAATACCAGAACTGGGAAGCACGGAATGATTCCACACATGGCTCTGTGTCTCTGACAAACTGAAATGTGAAATTAAAACTAAGAACATCTGATTCAGGTAAAAGAACAAAAGTGAGCAGGATCTATGAAGAAGCAAGACATTATACTTTTTCTTTCATGTAACTAGGAGCCTAAGAAGTGTAAACATGAACTACATTCCTCAGTTTCTCACTCAATTTACCCTTTTTTACAGTGGAAGAAAAAAAACATACTCTGTGCATTAGCATACTATGGAACAGTAACAAACAGTTCAAGAAATATGAGAAAAAATACAGCAAGTCAGTATTATTTATTAGAACTGATGTCAAAATGCAAAATTTTGGGAGACTTACAGTGGTATTTTGTGTTAACAAGTGAGATGTACATCATAAGGAAAGAAAAAAGTTTTATTTCCCAGTTTCATTTCAAGTTAAGCAAATCTAAAAATTTACATATAATAGAAGTTCCTGTTAAAAGTTTCTACCTAGAAAGCATACAACAAAACCAGACTTACCGCTTCGTCGTACCTCTGCTGCTGAATATATTGTCTCGTTTTCTTTAAAAAGTTGATCTGTTCAGAATCAGAAAGTGGTCTGTACAACAATATAAAGAGATATTAATGTTTCTTCTTTTCAGGAGCAAAGGAAGAGGCAGAAAAAATTAACTTTGTAATAAAAAAGATATTCTGGAATGAAACATATCAAAATATCCTGAACTTCATTAACGGTAATTAGGTAATTGAAACTAATCCATTCCTCTGCATTGAGTCTTCACACTTGTGTCAACACTGCTGCTGTCTAACTTATCCTAAGATCTTTGCAATAAGATATATTTTTTATGTAGGTGTTCCCTTCTAATACTGCTGAAAATTATCTCCCTTGTGCATTATTATTGACCATAGTTCTGGACAAGAAGCACTGCACCTACAAGAATTAAGCAATTTAACTGATTTGATAGATGGTTGTAAGCAGTTCATAAGCTTGTCAGCATAGGATGAATTATTCAGGTTCCATACTAACACAGTAGATCATGCCTAGCAATCTGCCCCTTCAGCTGCACCAACCTCATGTTTCAGGCTGTGTCAAATCAGGACCAGCCCTGGGGTCCCACTCCTACTCTTTAAATCAGCAGCAATCACCAGTGCAGTCACTCAGCTGAACCACAGGGACAGGTCTTGATCTCACACAACTACTGCATGGAAATGCTCACTCCTCCAGCTCCCATCAAATACTTGGGAACCACTTCTGCCTGGGAACCCAGAAGCAGTTGATCCATCATCAACAATACATACATATCATCTTTTGATCCCTGAAATATATTAAGAGGATTCTGTGCCTGAACAATCTGAATTTTTATTACTAATAATATCCTGGTATATTTTGACCTTGAGTTCAGAGTACAAGCAGTATCGTGCAGGAGTCTTCTAAAACATATTGAATAATAGCAGCAGCAATGTATCTCACTTTTGAGAAGAGTAAATGAAATAACTGTATTGAAAAATGTTTGACTCTTTTCAATCTAGAAAAGAATCGAAGGATGGTATCTATAAACATGTAGGAAGAGAGAGGTCCCGTGGAAAAGGAAGAAGGGAGGAAAAGATGATGACAAGGTGATGGTAAGTGTTTGATCACCTTAACCTTGTGGGGAGAACAGAGGATTTTAGAAAACAGAGCTAAAAAACAGCAGAGTGAATGGTTGGCTGTTTTTTCACCTTCGTGACACATCCCTACAAAAGCCAATTGTACAGCTCCACAGGCTGAGGGCTACCAGCATGAAGCCAGCAAGTGTGCACCAAGGCTGATGATGATGAATTCTTCAAGCCCACGAAGCAGACCCAAGTCCTGCCTCAAGGAAATCCGTAACCCTCAAGTTTTGCTAAGTTTTTTGACAGGTGAAAGGAAGTAAAACACGAAACCAAGGTGGGAGTTTTCACCATGTACAGAGATTAATAGGAGGAAAGGTATCTTAGCTTTTAAGTAAGGATTTTTAAAAATCTGGAATAAAAATTAAGCAGCTTTATTTAGGACTTAAATACATCCAAGATGTTCCTATGTTCACTATTTCATTTTTATTATTTTACACATGCTATTTCCTGTGGATTTTATACTTGTCATATTCGACACAAATTTTTAATAAGCTAAAAAAAGCCTTATTTTTACCTTTCACTTTGTATCATTAGTCATTTAGCTATAAACCCCTTAATTATCTTTTTATTCTCAACGAATCATTTTATTATTAACGAAGTCTTTACCTATTCCTTGATCTCTGTACACAATAAACGGGGTTTTTAAGCAGTAAAGCTTCAGCAAGTTAAGCGCAAAAAGCAATTATTTTGTCAAGTAGGGTTACCATTAGAAGGTGCATTGTTAACTTTCAATAGCTAACATCATAGCACAAGTTCTACCTTACTTCTATATGCATGCTTTTCAAGATGCTGAATTCACAACTGGCTACAGATTGGTTTTCTACAGTTTATCAATTCCAGCAGAAATTAAGGACTGTTTGTATATAACTGTACCAAAATGCAAGTTTCACTCTGAATGCAAGGTGCATAAGGATTTTGCCTCCATATTAAACAAAAGCTCAAAGAAATTATTAAAAATTAAAAATTTGCATCTTGCATCAGACTAGAAAGAAGAGTTACCAAACGTGCTGATTATCTCTTGGTTAAGGAATGGCTATAGCTCACCATGAACAGCTTATCATCCATTCAGGATTGTGATTCTCTTCCTAAAGCTGACAAAGTAGATAGGACATTTAAAAGGAGCCCTTTGCAAGATGTGGCAGAAAGCATAAAGAGACAAAGCTCAGCCATGAACAGAAGTGGAAAGTTGCCTATAGAAAGAAGGCAGGAACTTTAGAAATGGTGATTTTACAAAACCTGTGAGACTCATCAAACAACAAAACCACAAGGCAAATTTAAACCTGAGAAGTTCAGGAGTGAACTATTCTTAGCAGCACTTCATTTTAACTTAAACTATTAAAAATGTTTTGAATATGAGACAGATAGTATAAGAAAAAAAATAAACTGATTAGATTTATTTCCCCGTGTTTTCCTATGCAATGTGCCAGAGGCTCTACTAGAATGCCAATGTATTCTCAAGTCACTTAATGCACACATCCATACAATAGTTACATTAATAGTAATGAAGTAATTTTACTGATCCTTATTAGAAAGAGTCTGAACTTTATAAAGAAAACTAAGTTGTGTATGTATGTGCTCTTCCTGGCTACCCACCACCAAAATCCAATGCCACCAAATTCAAGATGAATAGTCTTGACTAGTAAAATCAAAAGTCTTTCTTTGCAATGGTAAAAATACCATTTCCTACTAATTAAGGAATACACACAAAGAGAATTCAGTTGGTGGACTCAACTCTATCCTCCTATAGAAGGTATTGAAGATATTGCAAAACACATGCGCTGTGAAGTGTAGTACTCTGAGGTTTAACACAGTATCATCAGGATTCCAAAGACTTAAGACTACATTCTTCACGGGAAACAATGGTGGTTCTAGAAGAGTAATTTTGTTTTTTCATAATAGCTATCAGAGATCAACCTTCTAGTTCCAGACAGAAATCCCAGCTTCATCCATGAATAAACATAATTAATTATGAAACAGAACAACTGGGCTAATTGTGCAAGCGCTTGTAAACTATCCTTTCTGAGATGTTAGCTGCCCTTGCCGTAAGTATACCTGACAAAATTAATCTTTCCAACACATCATTCATGCTTCATATAAGCTAAGCTATTTGACAGCACTAACAACAAGACTGTGATGAAGTACGTTCACCATAGCAATGTCAAGGGGACCTCTCTTTGGCCAGTGACTCTTGTTTATTATCACACTGCAGAAATTACCATTCCCAACAGCACAGGCAGCATGCTGCAGTCAAATCATGAAATAAACTTGGAACAGGCAGAAATGTCTTGCAAATACATCTGTATCCACCTCTACTAGTTCGCTAATTTTATCACGTCTGGTTATTTGGGTAGTGATTTATAGTCATTTCATTGTACAGTAAATTTTCAGGAATTCTACTATAAAAAGTAACCCCTTAGGATCTGCAGTAGTCTAACACTGAAAATGCTGCCGATTTAATAACTAAAGTCAAGGAAGTATCACAGACCTGCATACGCAATGTACAAACAGAAAGGCTGAGATCTTTGCCTAGCTCACTGAGATGAAAATAATTAATTTCAGCTGCTTCTCTCCACACACGCATATATCCCTGTGTGTAAAACTGATAGACTACTAATGCTTGAGAATTTAATTTCTTGCAGGAGGACTCAATAATCTCCACAACACAAACTCCACGTACCTGACTGTTGTCAGCTCATGCACATCTACATCCTTCTATCACTACCTTTTCACACTTTCCAGTAGAAAAAAAACCCCACAAAACTGTGCATCCCACAGCTCTCTGAGAGCAGCAAGATTTGCAGAAGACGTAGTGAGCACATTTCTTTGACCGATATCCACCCACCAGCAGCAAATCATCAGTAGTTGCTCAGCAGACTTGAGCCTACTAACTCTTATTAGCTGTTGGAGGATAGGGAGAAAAGGACCAACTCCTCCTCTTCATTCAGAACTGAAAAAGCTAGAAGATAAGGGTACACATCCCTTGAACCTCATGATAGTGCCAGCAAGGCCACCTGAATAAACCCAGCTAAGACTTTGCGTGGGTCATCTTCTCACTTGCTTTGCTATTTCTAACTTCAAAATGGTTGGCAGGGAAAGAGGCATCCAACTGCCACTGTCCAAACAACTCTAGCAACTTCTTCTGCCAAAAGCCTGAGCAGTCACAGGTTTTAGTTCGCTTCTTCAGAAAGAAGACCCTGGGCATCTTGGTAACTTGAAAGAAATTCCCTGGCTTAACATCGCCCCTCTCACCATGAAGCTCTTCCACTGGCACCATCCCACCAAGCAGCCCAGGCTTCTGAAACCCACCACTTGGGCACTGAGGCGGCAGGCACCAGCCCCTCTCTGCTCTCACCATGGGAGAAGACTGCCAGCAACAGAAGCAGCTAAATATGTTCAGACTCTGTTTGCCACCCATCCCTCTGTGAGATGGCCACACAACGGAGGAAAGATCACTTCCAGTCCAGCAATTCTGCAATCAGGACTTAAAGGACCTGCTGTTACTGCTTTAATTCAACATCACCCCTGTTGGCAATTGCATCTTGAAAATGCAGATGTAAGACTGGCCTGATGTTTTTGCAGGGCCAGTATTCAAAAGTTATACAAATAATTGAACAACACTTTTTGAAAGCCTTTTTCGGAGCAGCAACAGGCTTCACAAAGTCAGACTCCCACAGGAGCTTCTTCAAACATTCCCACCGTACAATAGAGACTGCATCTCAGAAAGCCTAAGGAAGATAATGAGAAAATAGGGACACAGATCTTGCATTGAACACTATTAATTTAGCAGAAACATGGTTGCATGCTCATGCTTGTTCCACATCAAATTCACCCCAGTTAGCAACCCAGGAGTGAAGAGATTTAATATTAATGATACAGCAACCACAAAGCAGCCTGAGTTTATTGTTCTATCATTTCTTTTGAAGGTATGGTGCATAGCCTTGTAGGAGCAGAATGAAACGCACAATACAAAACCTTCCGATTTCTCCATCAAGAGCAGAGAATCATCAGAAAGAAAGTCAATGGCAAGTGATGCAAAGTCATGAGTTCATTCAGCAAAGTGTGGAAAAATTGACCAAGGAAATATTTCAAAAATCAAAGTCTGGAACTATGATGTTTACTTTCTGTTGAATGTGCTGTGCAGTAAAGAGTACACGATGCCACTAGGGGCAATGATCAGAAAAAAAAAAGTGTTACAGTTCCATGGACTTTACCAAATTACATATTTACATGAATTTCAATAGCCAGAAACTGATTTTTTCCATTTTCAAAATGCATTCAATTCCAGTTTTTTATATGTGCCTACTCAAAAGAAAGAATTGTTTTACTGTATCTGCCAAATAGAGATTGAAAGCACATAACTATGAGATATAGAGACAGTCCTTTGCATATGTTTTAGTTTTGATCAAAGAGTGAAGTTTCAAAGATTAAATGATTTGGTGGGTAACTCACTGATCCTTAATCTGTTTAGATGGCCTGAATTTGACTGGTTTACTATAACATTTTCAGGTAAGCTACTAAAACAGGCAAGTCCTATGAAACTTGATTTTCATAATTTCAAAGCAAGATGCATGTTGTCTACAGACTAAAAAAATTACAGCAGTATGTTTAGTGTGCTAAAGCTGTGCTTCTTTAAAGCAAAAGTACTACACATAAACCTACACTAATAGGTTTATTACAGCTTCTTAAAGCCTGGCAACTTCAATATTCCCTCTCCCAACTTGATCTACCCTCTTTTCTCCTGCTGTTCCACTGCCAGGAGTTTCAGCCCTGGAGTGTCTAAATTTCAAGTAGGTTTTTGTGTTTCTGGATTCTCTGACTACCATGTTAGATTGTAAATCAGCCAGTCTAGCTGTAGGGTTCTACTTGGTTATCTTTGCAACTTTTTTTTCTTTTAAGAAGGATTAAAAAGCACTGCTACATGCATCATCCACTGCAAAAGAAAGAAAAGGGGTACAAAAGTCAACGAAAGGCTCCTGTTTTAATATGCTGAAGTTTTTGTTCTTTAAAGCATAATGAAATGGACACACACTTCCACAGGCCAAAGATAGCAAAAAAGCATCTTTAATGACACATTGCAAAAACCCACCAGTACACCAGTATGCTTTTGTATTCAGATTTACAAACATGCAAAGGAGGAAACAGCGGGACATCAGTGAAATCGCAGGAAGCGGTCTGACTGCTAATGGTCTAATCCTGGACTGTCAAGTCCTAGGAATTAAAATAGCCTTTTAATTTGCACAAATCAGCGTCCCTGATGCAGCATATTCGCATATTCAACAGCAAAGTGCCTTAGGATATTTATGTAAATCCTTTAGATAGCAGAGATGAGAGAAAAAGGAGCGGGCATGCTAACTGCCAGCTGCCAATTCACTGAACAGAGAGAAACAATTAAGATAACTGGGCTGCACACAGCAGATTTTGCATGCTAACTACTACAGCAAGAGCTGCGGACACCCAGAGGCCAGAAGGGAGGAGGCCACGCTCTGAAGCGGTCCCTCCAGCCTCTTCCAAGCGGCAGAGAGAAGCTGGATGCAGGGATTGATCTAGCAGGGGCAGGGGTTTTGCCTGAAGAGCCAGCAGGACGTGATGCAGCAGCCTTGAAAAGGAAGATGGCTTAATAAGGAAGATGGAGATCCTTGAAGGAAAAGGAAAGGAAATACACCATTTTCAAAGTCTCTGCTATTTCAGTTCGCCTGGGGACATGGGCTGACTCTAAATAACAACCCCCTACCTACTGCAAAACACATGAAGATTTATGTCATACATTGAGCTGGATCTCGATATCCGCAGAGTAGTGGATATGTCATGTTGTGCCACAAGTCCTCTTCTGCTCCATGATCGTACATGCCAAACCTAAACTGTAGCAACCATTTTCCAACCAGCTGCATCTGGAGCAGGCAGCATGTGCTGTGTTTGGGCAGGTACCTAACAGTGGAGCCCCATGGCCATCAAACCACATGTTTGGACAGCTCCCGTGGTACTTACCCTGATCAGGAGACCACTGTACATCACAGAATCACATGGGGTTGGAAGGGACCTCCGGAGACCATCTAGTCCAACTCCCCTGCCAAAGCAGGTCCACCTAGAGCAGGTTGTGCAGGAACTTGTCCAGGCAGGTTCTGAATGTCTCCAGAGAAGGAGACTCCACCACCTCCCTGGGCAGCCTATTCCAGTGCTCTGCCACCCTCAAAGTAAAGAAGTTCCTCCTCATCTTTAGGAGGAACAAGTGATCCACTTAGCAGTTAACCTGAGCAGGCCCAGGTCTGTGCTGCACAAATCCTTGGCTGCAGGACAAACCCAACCAGCTTGTAGTAACCGAGGAGCCTGCAGGCAGCTCCCACTCTGTACCAGTGATGACGCTGCCTGCCTATCCTCCTATTTATCTAGAAGTGCAGCAGGAAGTTCTCATGTGAACCTCCATTCTGTTTGACAGTAGAAATTGTTACTAAAGTTGATTTCTTGCAAGAAAATCATACAATAACTTGAATAACCATGAAGGGAGAACCTCTCCACAGACAGGATCTGTGCAGCACCGTGGGAAAACCCATCCAGGCTCCATTTGAGGCTGCACGAACACAGGGTACCCAGCATCTGAAGTCACATGATTCCCTCACCATCTGTATTATTTTAGCTTAATAAAATAGCTGTTTTAATAAGATATTTGTTATCACACCTTTCTCATTGAGATCCAAAAAGAGCCCTCCACTGTCTCTCTTACCTCACGCCCCGGTGCAGAACATCCTCTGCCCATTCCATCCCACCACCTGCCTGTACACCCTCCCTCACCCTCATTGCAAGAAGCCTCAGGAGTTGCCAGAAAAGGCCAAAGGGATTTATGCAAGGAAGCGAAGAAATACACGTAAAACTTGTGATATTTCATCTTATACATTAGCCTCTTAGCTCCTTCTAAAGACCTTACCTGCTTCCTACTTGCTAGTAAATCCAATTATGCCTGGTCCTCCTGCGCAGAAGCTGCTGCCAGTAAGCTTTTCATCTACAAACTAAAAGCTCCTGAGCATGCTGCTGAAACCCAAGACCAGCGGGATGCCTGCATTCTAAGAGGATTGCATCCTCCCTGAGCAGCGTTTAACAGAGTGCTGCAGACACAGCCCATTCAGTGAAAGAGAAGCTGACATTTTGGCCAAAGAACATGCATTTTATAGCAGAGGCATTGATTCCTCCCTAACGAGATAACACATTTACTATTCAAGCAGGTCTGCTGGTTTTGTTTTGTTTTTTTCAAATAATACGAAGCCATTATTTCCAGTTGACCACTTTTGTCTCTACAGCACTACATTTCTATTTTTTGTATACATGGGTATACGCAGGTTCCTAAAGCCGAGGGTGGAGGGGAGAGGGCTGCCAGTCTGTCTCCCCAGACACCAACAGGCTAAAGGTGCCCATACTGGCCTGCTTGTACCAGCTGCCCCAGAAGCAGGCTGATCTCTAGATTCCCACCTGGTAACACAGCGGGGACAAACTGGAGAAAGGAAAAAGCTGGCTGCCTTTCCAGGTTCACCAGAAGTTGAGAGAAGCTGTTGTCCCTCTTTCTTGACCACAGGATAAAGGGGCTGAAGTGTCTTTCCAGATAAATCGGTGCCTCCGCTAAATAAGGTTCCTCTGGAGACACAAAGTATTCAGACAAATGGACAGGGAGAGTAATCAGTTAGAAATATCCTTCCCTACTGCAATGGCTTCACCCTTTCCTCCTGACATTCAATCCTTAATGTTTACTCTTGCAATGCATTATCACTTGTATCACAAATGTCTCACATACCACCATTTATTTAAACAAAACAAGAACAGGATGCTTCAAAGGATGTACTATGTTTACTGACATCTTAAGAGACCTTGCCCCACTTAATGGTGGAGGAGAAATCACTTGTTTCACTTTGCTCCAAATGTCAATTTTGTGGAAATATCTATTATTTAAGTTTTGAAAGGCCATCAGACAGAGGGAACAATGTAGTGCTGTATCTCCAGTCACCAGAGAAAGGAAGAAAAGAGAGGTATTTGTGCAAAAGGCATATCTTTGAAGTTGCCGTCCATCTTCAAAGACACTCTACATTAAAAAAGAGCTATTTTCTTTTTTATCACCATGACAAATACATGATGCATAATTATGTGGAAAGACTCAGTCTACATGATTGATACTTAACTTGCATCAAATCCATGCGAATGTTTAAGGGAGTTATATCTCAATTCATATTAGAGGGTAGAGGAAAAAGAAGGAGTTACATTTTCATACAGTGAGGGAGAGAAAAAATTCTATTTAATAGCTGTACACTGCACATTAAAAATGCAGTGACTTTTTATATAACTATGCAAGTTATAACTTGATAATACACAAAAATCTGTATTTGGGATGATTAAAATGTAGTATTCAAACAATTAAGCTACTTTTAAAAATGCATTAACAAGATGGATTGGGATTTTTCATGTATGAGAAGATACAAACTTGACTTTAAAGGATATTTAAGCTGTTTCCTGCTAAAAAAACCAAACACCTTTATTGATATAAACTTGAAGATATTCAACAAAAAAAGCACAGCTAGTGGAACGCAACAAAAAATGATTGTAATTCAGGTCCTTATCTGTGTTTTTTTTGTATATGGTGGTTCTTAAACTACTGGTCCTGCTGTCCTACTGTGAGGCACCAGAATAGCTGGAAACAGAGTCTTCCCTGAAAGCACTGTATACAGCAGGCATACACAAAAAGACTCCTGCGCTTTTGTGTAATTTAATATCTTAAATCTCTTGTACCTGTTGGGATAATCAAATTGCATTAATTGGTTAAGAGGATTTTAAGGCAACACTGATGTCTGATGATGGATCTACTCACCTCACTACACTGTCCTCCTGCTACTCCTTGTAGGATTACTTTCACAGCCGAGAGATGCCAGCTTTGGGAACGCTTTTCCAACACCAGCATCTGGCCCCTTGGCACACTCCTCTTTGAGCTGTGCCAGCTCAGCAGTTGCCTTAAGATGCATCAAAAGGTCAGAAAGCTAGTAAGACAGTTCACTATCCTGGACATCGGTTTTCCTCTGTCAGCAATTTTCAGATTTGTCCTCACTCTTCCTTCAAAGCATCTGGCATCTCGGTACCTGCTTTTCTTATACAGAAAGGTCAAAGCATTGTGCTTATGTCTCAGAATCCTGATCAGAAAAGCCTCTGATTTTGCCAAGCAAATAATTTTTCAGAACATGTCTTTCATAGCTGGGGAAAAACAAGGTAGGGAGTAGAAGGAAGTGGGAAAGAAACTCATTTCAGACAGTAAATCCCTTCAGGTATCCAAATGGAAATGCAGATAAGCATTCTAAACAAGTATTCTATATCAGCAAGGGACACTGTTCTGCTCTTGTGCATTCATTCCCCCGGGAGCAGGCTGTGCACCTTGCCTTGCAGACACTTGCAGCTGAGCTCCTTCTGAAATGTATTCTCAACAGTTTCACAGGTAGCCTCAAGATACACTTTTACACAGATCTGTTCCTTGATGAAGGCACTTTGACAAAATGAAAATGACATTACTGGCAGCCAGACACATCCTTATTAATAGATACAGCTATCCAAATTCTAACCTGCCTCAAACCTGCTCAAGTAGACGCTACTGAATTTTCTATCACACAAAACAAGGATCACCTCCATTCTCCTCATCATTATAGACCTGACAGATGGGCTTCAGAGAGAGATGCAATTTAGATCTAAGTAGGAAAGGGCACATGTCTAATGACCTCCTTCATTCCCTGCCCGTTGTGCCAACCATGTTTCTATGAGGGATGAGACTCCCTGTGGAAATCAGAAGCCTTATATCAATTCAAGAAACTTTCTCTGTTGCCAACATTGTGTAAATAAGGAGTAAAAATAGGCTTGTAATATATATATGAACTAGCTTAATGCTTTTTATATTCAACATGAAACTCAAACACTAGTTTTTAAGTCATTGCATCTGAAGGTCATGAACAGTCTTCTAGTCACTTGATCATAAAACACTTGAAATTCAAGGTCAGAAACAGGATTTTCCCCACAGGATATTAATACAAACTTTTTCATGCTATTTCTGGCTGAAAAAATTAAGTTGAGGTTTTTGTTAAGTTGTAGTTTCTACAGAACACATTATTTGTGAACATATTCTCCCCCTCGGATAAATACATCTTCAATAGTAATTATTTTAACTTCTCTTAAACCAGAATGTCTCAATCTGAAATTTTAGATTCAGATTTCTTCTGGAGCTCATATCTATGCTTCTATTATACAGACTTTGTTCAATTACAAATTTTAATTAAAATAATTTAGGAAAGGCAGTTCCTAAAGATATCTTTGTTCATTTACAGGTTATCAAGATGCTGAAAAATACATAAAATCTATAATATCCCAAACCAGACCATTCACATTTTTAATTTCTACATAATTTGATGGTTCCAAAGCACTTCAGACATGAATTAACCTCCAGTGGACAAGGAAGGAATAAGGAATATGCTGGTGCACACACTTTCTGAGCTTCATGTTACAGATTTCAGGCACCAGAAGGATTAATAAAAAGAATATGACTCCTTTGTACAACAACTCAAATCAATGAAGAGTGGTGGAAGAAGCTATTCTTGTCTTAATGAAAGGACAGCAGTGCTTAGCAGAAACACAGCACAGAAGCATGCTCAGCTGCAGCAGTGGACGAGGCCAACCATAAATCAACAAAAATTAGTGGAAAAACCTGGTCTGACAAGCCCAAATAGTGTATAGATGTGCAGAAATGCAGTCTCCATACCACTACCAATCACTGAAATGTAGCACGGCATACCAAGAGGTCTCTTGCTTCAGACACAGGAGTACGCTATCCCCAACTTTGTCTTTTTAACTTCTCCTGAAAAAGGTAGAATAACTGTACCCTTCTATACCCTTATATCTACCACTGCATTGGGTTTGCATGGTAAAGTTTTAGTATCAGGCGGGCTACAGGGATGGCCTCTGTGAGAAGCTGCCAGAAGCTTCCCCCACATCCAACAGAGCCAACACCAGCCAGCTCCAAGATGGACCCACCGGTGGCCAAGGCTGAGCCAATGAGGGACAGTGGTAGCACCTCTGTGATAACATATTTAAGAAGCAGGGAAAAAAAGCCTGTGGAACAGCAAGTGAGACAGGACTGAGTATATGTGAGAGCAACAGGTCTGCAGACACCAAGGTCAGTGAAGAAGGAGGGGCACGAGGTGCTCCAGGTGCCAGAGAAGAGATTATCTTGCAGCCTGCAGTGAAGACCATGGCGAAGCAGGCTGTCCCCCTGCAGCCAATGGAGGTCCACAGTGGAGCACATATCCACCTGCAGCCCGTGGAGGACTCCACTGAGCAGGTGGAAGCCCAAAGGAGGCTGTGACCCTGTGGGAAGCCCATGCTGGAGCAGGTTCCTGACAGGACCTGTGAAGAGCAAAGCCCACCCTGGAGCAGGTTTGCTGACAGGACTTGTGACCCCATGCGGGGCCCATTCTGGAGCAGTCTGTTCCTGAAGGACTGCACTCCATGGAAAGGATCCACACTGGAGCAGTTCATGAAGAACTGCAGCCTGTGGGAAGGACTCACATTGAAGAAGTTAATGGATAACTGTCTCCTGAGGGCGGGACACCACACTGGAGCAGGGGAAGAGTGTGAGGAGTCCTCCCCTCTGAGAAGAAAGGAGAAGCAGAAACAACGTGTGATGAACTGATCACAACACCCATTCCCTGACTCCCTGTGCTGCTTTGGAGGGGGAAGGCAAAGAAAATCAGGAGTGAAGTTGAGCCCGGAAAGAAGGGAGGGGTGGGGGGAAATTGTTTAAGATTTAGTTTTTATTTCACATTACCCTACTCTGATTTGATTGGTAATAAATTAAATTAATTTCCCAAGTTGAGTCTGTTTTGCCTGTGACAGTAATTAGTGAGTGATCTCCCTGTCCTTATCTCGATCCACAAGCCTTTCATTATACTTTTCTCTCCCCTGCCCAGCTGAGGAGCAGGGAGTGATAGAGAGGCTTGGTGGGCATCCGGCACCCAGACAGGGTCAACCTACCACAACCACCAAAAAAAAGCGTCACAGCAAAGCCAGCAGAAGGGCATATGTGCCTTTCCCTCAGTATCTCACTTTGGTCCAGGTAAAATTTGTTTGAAGAACTGATGAGGGCTGCCTCACACTGATACATCAGATCATAACCTGCAGCTGAAGCTCAGGCTCATGTTTATTGCTCACACAGAGTCACCTCCACGTGAAGGAGGTGACAGATCTGTAGACAGGTCATGTCTAAAACTGCCTCAAGTTTTCTTCCATTTTGTGCGAGCTGGAGCACTAGGAAGTGATTTGTCTGCTTAAAAATAAGTTGATGTTCAACGGCTTCATCCCAAGTATTAGTAACTGGTTGGACAAGGCCCCTTGGTAGCTTCTCAGACAATGGAAAGTCATGAAAGTCAAGGAGAGTTGTGAAGACTAATTAGAATCTCCCCAAACCCCCCTCCACAGCACACTGTGGATGAGTATTTACATTAACATGTGACTACCTGTGGTATGAATCTTTTCCTGTTTTCCTAGAGTGAAGATAAACAAGATAAACATCCGCCTGGATGCAGTCCTGAGTAACATGCTCTAGCTCTAGACAATCCTGCTCCAGCAGGGGAGTTGGACTAGATGATCTCTATGGTCCCTTCCAACTCTAAAAATTCAGTGAAAATTCAGTGAAAATAGCAGCTTCAGGAACCAAAGAAGGTCTTTGCCTAAACAACATACAAAGATAGGCACCTTTTGTAAGATAACTCACACATTCAAGGAATTCTTTTGGTCTCATATAAAAACCTTTCCCTGGAAGGACCATTAACACAAATTCTGATTCAGAAAAGTGTTAAGAATACCTGAAGAAAGTAAAATAAGTTTATTTTTCACAAGGGACCATGCTAAAGTAGTATCATGTTCACACCAAGTTTCAGTCATATTTTCCAAGTGATAAATGTCTGCAGCATTTCCACATAAAACAATCCAACTATGACAAAAAAGAACACATACCAGTCCATAAGGCAAACATTAATACTTAGTTCCTTTAAAAGTAAATTTAGCATTAAGAAAAACATGTCTTCTTTTACAGTATCAGACACATTTCTTGAGGAAAGGTAAAAATTTAAAAAAGAGCTATGAAATCAAACTAATAGTCTTCCCCACAGAATTAAAGACGACTGACCATTCTTTCCATCTAGCATTTTACTTCTATACGGCTCAGTAACTGCTTTGATAATGCAGCTGTCATTCTTAATCAGAATTTTATCTAAAACATTCATTATATCCCCAAGATTGACTTGACTCAGGTCTCAGAGACTGTCTTGAACCCTTCCCCTTTGAAGAAGCCAGTGGTATAAAATAACACAATAAATCTCTGTTTAGAAAGACAGAAATCTTATTTAGCAGTTAAATGTACTTCACAGGAAGAGACTCAAGTACTTTTTACCGCTTCTCTGATTTAAAGATCTTAATTAACATCAGTCTTATTTCCCAAAGGAAAACAGCTGCTCTTGGTGACAAAGTGTTTTTGGAGCATTCCACAAACTGAAAGCCGTATTGAACAGTATCATGTGCCCCATAGCAAAGCTTTCAAAAACCTTTCAGTGGGGAACGAGAAAGAAAAAAGCAGCTTTAATTGGATAAGACCAAAGGGTGAGCAGGTCAGTAACTGCTCCATGCACTAGAACACAGAGCTCACAGATCCACAAATCACTACAGAGACTCCTTCACAGCCCTGGAAACACTAACACCAGGCAGCACAAATTCTAAAGATTTTGATCTTCTTTTCTGTATGCAAGGCATTTTGTTGGTTTGCTTTTCATTGGAATTTAAATCACAGAAGAAACAATTCTTATTTCTACCTTTATACAAATCTAAACAAGACCAGATTGCATTTCCTGACCCTACAAAGAATTACACCTCTCCCAAGGAATACTAAAAGAATATAGCAAAAAAGAATTAAAAAAAAAAAAAAAATCAGTGAAAACTACCATGAAGTCTACATAGAACCATATTGTCAAAAAGGTTAGGCAAATAACTGTTAATGGAAGACTAAATGTAAAGAATGGATTAAAAAAAATAATGTACTTCTAACCAGAATTTTTAAATAGAAATTAATCACAGAGACTTCACTGTAATGCAAAGTTTTATAGTCGGATATACAGAATCATTTAAAAAGAGACTGAAGAGACCAGATTTCTCTGTTGTTGGATCTCATTGAAATACGACAGTAATAAGACAAACAACCGTGTAAAATATATTCATTATTTACAGGCACTTACTTGAATGGTGTGAACAGAAATGACAACGTAGTTTCCTTTTTCTGACTCATCTTAACCTGCATAAAAAAACATTAAACAATTATATGCAGGTTGAAACAAGACTAAAAACTGTATCAGACATTGAACTAAAAGTCCCAGAAATGTTCCAAGACTTTGGAAAAGGAATGAAACCACAGTGTCCATACATTGTCCAGCAAACTGGATGTTGTATTCTTATATGTGTAACTCTTTCGAGTGCTGAACTAGTGTTCCTGGAAACTTAGACCTGCTCCAAAGTAGGTAAAATAAGCCACCGCCCAAGCCAGGGATTTTCACAGAAGGACTTTTACAGTTTGCAGGATAAAGGGAAGATGCAGCTAGAAGTGCTACCAGACCTCAGTGACAACCTCCCTCAATGAAACTGGTATCATATATGCCAGACGGGAACAACTACACCACGGTAACACTACTGAAGCAATGCTGTTAGATCAATTAACATGCATATGGATAAAAAGAAAAGGCTTTAATGCCGTTGGAGCCACTTTGCCCAAGGCCCTTCAAAATATCTTTAAGGCCTCTTGCAGCAGCCCCCCTTGAGTCTGACTGCCGGTGTAAAGTGCAGACAGGAACTTTCTAGCACACTGGTCCCACAACATGACAGCTTGAAGTAGCAACCCGCATGTCTCATCCTATCCATCCAAGGCAACATTCTCTCCAGGAAGCAGAAACTGTGATCAGGTCAGCCCATCACAGGAAAAGTGAAAACCCATTTGGCATGTCTAAGCCAGCGCGCTACTCTGCTTCAGTAGATAAACGCAAAGGAAATTCATGCATGATACTTCCAAAACAGTGTTAGAAACAAGGCAGCCAAGAAAACAGACAATTTAGCACTACGATATGACAGAACAAAAATAAACTTAAGGAGGACCAGAACTTTTTTTTAAAAATAATCCCTGATACACCAATTTAACTGAAAAAGACCTACAGAATCACAGAATGATACGGGTTTGGAAGAGACCTCTGGAAATCATCTAATTCCACGCCCCCCCTCCTGGCCAGAGCAGGTCCACCTAGAGAAGGTTGCACAGGAACATGTCCAAGCTAGTTTTGAATGTCTCCAGAAACGGAGACTCCACCATCTCTTTGGCCACCCTGTTCCTCTGCCACCCTCAAAATAAAGAAGCTCCTCCTCATGTTTAGATGGAACTTCCTATATTCAAGTTTGTGCCTGTTGCCTCTTGTCCTGTCACTGGGCATCACTGAAAAAAGACCAGCCCCATCCTCTTAATACCCACCCTTTAAGTATTTATAGGCGTTGATCAGAGCCCCCCTCAGTCTTCTCTTCTCCAGACTAAAAAGACCCAAGTCCCTCAGCCTTTCCTCATAAGAGAGATGTTCTAAGCCCCTAATCATCTTTGTAGCCCTTTGCTGTACCCTCTCCAGCAGTTCCCTGTCCTTCTTGAACTGGAAGCCCAGAGCTGGACACAGTACTCCAGATGAGGCCTCACCAGGGCAGAGTAGAGGGGCAGGATGACCTCCCTTGACCTGCTGGCCACTTCTTGATGCACCCCAGGATGCCACTGGCCTTCTTGGCCACAAGGGCATGTTGCTGGCTCATGGTCATTCTGTTGTCCACCAGGACTCCCAGGTCTTTTTCCACAGAGCTGCTCTACAGCAGGTCAGCTCCCAACCTGTACTGCTGCAGGGGATTATTCCTTCCCAGGTGCAGCACCCTACACTTGGCTTTGTTGAACTTCAGTAGGTTTCTCTTTGCCCAACTCTCTAACCTGTCCAGGTCTTGCTGTATGGCAGCACAGCCTTCTGGTGTGTCACATCCTTAATTCTTAGAGCAGAGGTCTTCCAACTGTGGAGGTTATACTGTATTGCTTCAACTTCATGTCCAGTCCACGAAACACCTCCCCTGCTTTCCACCATAGATTTGGAAGTGACTCCAGTGCTGACACTACCGACCCGGTATCCACACAAACTAACTTTAGGAACCTGGCATTCAAGGAACAGAAGGTGCTAATCTCTTGTAGGTGATCTCATGCTAGTTCCATGTTCCACTACCATCATATGGATTTCCTGACAGGGCAACAGCTCTTGCGTGGCTCAGCTTCCTGTCTGTGGAAAAGATGTTTTTCCCTCAAAGCATTTCTGTGTGTTGCCAAAACTGTGATTTCTGGATTTGGGACTGTTTCTTGTTCCACCATCTAGCGAAATAGAACCTTTTCTGTTTGGACCACATGTGTTCTCATAATAGGGTATTATCCAGTATTAGATGAATCAACACAGAGAAGCCAGAGATGAACACTTGCAAAGCAAAACAACAGATACAACAGCATTAGCTAAAAGTTAATTAGGCTGCTAATTTCATTTCTCTAACGGACAGGTGCCTGTTACCTTTTGATCTGCTTGTATACTGTCCCTGACTTAAAGCCTTGTCTCCCAGCCCCGGTTGCAAAGGCAGTATTTCCCTTTTCAGGTATCAGCATTCAGATTCTACCTTCATACTGCAAGTAGGTTTACATTACCATCAATGAGTATCAGCATTTATGTTAAGAATCAAGAAAAAAAGTTACTCATCCTTCTCACATAAAAGGTGTTTATTAAAGTCTTTCAGCTCCTTCAGACATGGCTCACAGCTAGTCAATCAACATCACCCAGTAGTACATTCCATTGTAGTCCTTTGAATAACAGTATGCTACATACAGCATATATCCTAGTATAATTATCTTTGCACACAGCAACAACTATTATTCAAAGAAATATTTTTCTTTACCATATGTTTAGTTACCTTAAATTGCTCCAGAATCTGAACAGCATTGGTAAATATGCTCTCTGCTTTGAAATGAGCACTATTGTTCAGATATTCAAGAGGTAGAGTTCCCTGGGGAAAAAAACCACATATATATATAAAAAAAATTAAATGAAGAAACAGAAATCTCTCTAACTGAATGGCAGTACAAATCAGCAGTAAGAATATTTCGAATTACTGCTGAAATAACTACTGTAACTCCCTTGAACATACTCTTCTCGTATAATTTCACAACTTACAGGGACTGTTCATAATATCCCACCTCCCACAGAAATGCAAATGAGGTCAATAACAGAAGTCGTTATTAAAGTATATAGTAATAAAAGCTCAACCTTTAATCAGAAGCCACCTTTTTGAATCCTACAAGTCTTCCATCCAAAGGCTTGCCTGGGCCTGACCCAGCCAGTACTCATGATGGGAAAGCAGACAGTTCCCATGCCACCCTATGTTGGGCAGCTTTCCCCACATGACCAGCACTGAGTGTAGGACAAGGGGACAGAATTTGGGGCACAGACTCCAGAAGAAATATTTTGAAAAATATGCTGTAAATAGGAGTTTTAAAAACAAAACAAGCAGCATGAAAGCACACTAAAGTAATGCTAATTGTCAATTAGATATTTATGAGACAACCTCTGGACTATGTAATAATATACGAAGGAAATTCAAAGAAAGAAACATCTCACAGTGAGGGCATTCACCGTTCACTAAATTAGAGGCACAAGATACCATCTGAAGAAAGTACACTAGTTTAAACAAGAAATAATTAAACATTAAATTGCAGGAACCAGCTTGTTTACAGGCTCAGCTTTCATGATCAAAATCAAGCATTATTCAAACCATATTGTGTTCTTTAGCATCCCTAAACACCAAAGCAACAAAAAACTTTTATGTAGCTCAAGAGTATAAAGTTACAGATTATAAAAGGATCAGCTGCCTTTTCAATTGAAAGCCCTATACAATACATAAAAAGATCAAGTTTATGCTCCAAACTGAAAACATACATATAAAGCTAAAACTACAAGCAGTCTCCATAACCAACAGCAGTTTTGCAAATTTATAACCTTTCCCCTCACAAGCCTCAAGTCTTGTCCCCAACACCTGTGTGAGTAGATTTCTATAATAAAGAAAAACATTTGTACTTCTTACCACAGAATTCAGGGGAAAAGGCACACCAATAAGGGAAGCCATCAGCGGTGCAATATCCGCCTGTGCAAAAAGAAAGCATCCCCATTTTAAGATACTTCCAGCTTCTAGAGCTAATAAATTCAGTTTAATTTTAATGTATCTGCATTTTCAAAAGTAAATGGTAATAGTGTTGTGAAGTTATAACACACTAAACTCCTTTATAATATTTTTTTGTTTCCAGTATTCATCACGGCATGATTAGATTCAAAATGTGAGGCTCCAGTACTGATAAAGCTTCAAAAATGCATTTAATTAAAAAACCAAATATAAAACCCCACTGTATTTATTCACAGGAATTCAGTACCTCCTTCACTGCACTCAGAGGCATACCACTTTTTACAACTATTTATACCACTGAAAGAACTAATTTCATATTTACAGTTTTAAGCAGTACACTGAATATACTGCTTTTCACAGCACTCCTTATCCCATGTTTCCACAGTGCCAATTACTCACCTTCTCCCCTTCAGAGGAGAATTCTGCACTTTTACTCATGTCCCAGTCAGCCCTCAGGTCTCAGGAAGGCCTCTCAATCTACACCAAGGCTTCTCATAAAACATTACCACAACCTTCTACTTGTGATGATAAACACTGGCTCTCACCAGGTTTATATTCTCCTCTGATATAAAACCATGCACCAAAAATCTTGGGTTTTCCAGCATAAATCTGAAGAAACTATACTGAAACCACAGGCACTGCTCCAGCCTGATTTGCTGTGCAGAAGGAGACTCCAAGCCATTATTTGTAGAGGAAAATATACACGTGTAATAGTAAGCAGAAGTCTAGTTTCCTATTTTTACCCACAGACCCACACATACTACAGTAAAAAAGCTTTGTCTTTAGGGACTCCGTTACCCAGAACATAGTGACACTCGAGACTTGCATACAGTCTCTCCCCATAATTCCTGTCAACCTGGAGAGGAAAATTCATCTCTAATTTTGTACCAGGGCTTTTCTGAAAGCAGCTGATCCAGAACATTCCCAACTTCAACTGCCTAGCACAAGCTTATTTCCCTTGTTTGAGCAGGTTTGGAGTCTGTTATTCAAATGGTGGGTTTCATAGGATGATAGGAAGAAAGCAGCAAAAAAGCTTCAGGTGCATACATATATATATGTTATCATCATGATTTAAAAAAGCTTGGCTGATTTAGTATCAGGGGTCAAGTTGTCCACCTTTTTTTTTTTTCTCCTTCCTTTACAGTACAAATTCTCTTAATTGCTAAGTGGCTGGGCCATAATCACAGACACTTTTGAAAAAACCCACAGCTTAACAGTATAGCAAGAATTGCTTTTGATTCAATAACGTCAGCAACTTCTGGAAGAAGTGATAAAATACAGACATTGAAATAGATAGCTCTGAAAACCTACACTAAACACACTTTAGTGTAGCAAAAAGCATACAACAAACGCTCACCAACTTGGGAAACATGGTCATCAGACCATGCTTTTTTGTGTGTTTAGCCGGGCACCTTCATAGGAGATACCAAGGAGCTCTAAGCTCAGCACCAGAACATCTTTAAAGTAGAAAGTAGAGGGAAAGCATCAAAAGTTATTCCTAAAGGTTTGCAAAAACAAATCCCACTCTGAAAACACATTAGATACTATTCAAGTTACTTTCAGATAATGCATTGAGTTTTCAAGGAATACCTCGCATATTGTACTCCACTCTTTCTACAATGATTTTCCACATAACTAAAAATGGTGTGATTAATACATCCTCAGGAAAAGAAGCTGTATGCAGCTGCCACATGTGTTAATAAGCAACTTAAACTTTTTCATATTATATTCAGTATGCTGAATATATTGCTCCTGGAACTCTAACATTTAAGTAACATATTCCAAGGAAATGATATGCCAGTGTGATCATTCATTCAAATTCCATCAATTAGTTTAAATCACGCAAAATTCAATTTAAGGGGAAAATTCATGAGCTATTAAATTAGGCATGTTTGATACCTGATTGACATCCAGTCTCTTCAAGTCCTCCAGTTTCCATTCTGCAAGAAATAACAGCGCATGAACAGCTAATCTACACAGATTTGAAAGGGATAATTCAGTTGACATTTAATGTCTTGTTGCTGTTTTCTGTAAAGTGTTGTTACTAAAGAAAATTATAATTTGGCTTTAAGATGGTAGCTCAAGAGGAGTTACAGATGGAACTCAACAGGCAGAAACAATAACATGCATTCATTTCAGTTCACATTTTCTTTTACCCATCAGGATAAATTGCTGCCTGCAATTGTGACCCAGATCAGTTGAAAAAAGTCTCAGGTTTTTATTCTTTTTTCAGCACAGTATAGAAAGTGATGTATTACCTCCTGTGCCAACTAAAAGATTCAAATTCAGGTTTAGGAGAAGGGCTGTTTGAATCTCTTCAATAATTTTTTTTAAAAAGGTTAACCCAAGGTCCCCAATACACTGGCACAGAGTGGTACAAATATACTTCATGTCTGCCATAAGCAATACTGGCCAAGAGCAGGCTCAAGGGAAAAGTTCAACGATTTAGCAATCAGAACAACTATAACAAAGGCAGAGACAAAGCCAAATGTACAAGCCCCTAAAGCTGTGGCGCATCATACAAAAAGCTGGTTCAAAACTGTATTTTCCGGCTCTCCATTAGCCTCTAAGGAAATAAAGACAAAATTGCCCGTTTACTTTGGGGGTGGAGAGTTATTTAAAAACAGAGTTTAGTAGGCTTTGGGTTTGGTTTTTTTTCATGTCTTCTTTTCCTAATGATTAAATTTGCTGCCCCAATACTCACAGTAATAATATGAACAGGAAAAAATCAACCAAAAAAAACCCCAAACATGCAACACAGGGCTTATTTATTTTTTCAAGCTTAAAAAAAATAAGACACACAGGAAAACACCATGGGGCTGAAACAGACTTGCTGACACAGTACTTTAAATACTGTCAATGACTCACCTAGAGCAAATCTCAGAGCAGTAAAGATGTTGAGGGCACCTACCCTCAACTTGGAAACCAAACAATGCTAGCAACAGGGGCACAGCCACCTTCCCCAGCACACTAAGCTAAGTGGGCCAGTCGCTGCCCTGCTAACACCACTTGCTGAAATGACACTGCAGAAACAGCACAGACAGAAGCAGGAGTCTGCCTAGTACCTCAAATAACTGACAGCATAGCCATGTTACCCAAAATTACCCTTTGGGTTTACGTGAGGTAGACGTTTAAACACACCAGAAACAGGCTTTGTGAAAAATACCAGTAAACCATCGCTCAAAGGTCTAGCTCAACCTCATGCATTTTCTCCAAACACACATTCAAATCCTAGACCATACCCCTCCTTCTCCATCTTTCGATAGACCCTGTCTATGCCAGATCCAAACCTGTCTCAGCTGAAAACAGCCCAAGACAGGAAACATCCACCTGTGCAATATTGCATGTACCAAACTTATTTCTGGCAATTAGCTCATACCACTGCTAGCTCTGGGGGTCTGAGTACAGGTTCACTGTTATTTGGTCCCACGAGCACCCTAAAGAGCAACCAGGTACCTTAACAGTAGTGAGACATACAGTTACAGTGAGTTGCCATGGCAACGCAGGGGAAGTATTATCAGCATTAATCATGAATGGTGTTAAACTCACACCGAAACAAACAAATTTGCTCCCTTTTGCTTCCCAGAAAAGGAAATGGGCTTATATTTCTAGAGGTATAGACTCTCATCCCTATTTCTATTATATAAATGCATGGTTTGTTTTCTTTTAAATAAGATTTTCCAGTGAAAAATGTTGGAAAACTGTCTACACACACACAGTGTGCTTAAGGTAGGAAGAAACTGTAGCTCTGCTAGATGAACATCTAGCTTTGTCAGAAGCTTTTACAACTCTGCTTCCCCCTGCTCAGACGTTCCCAAAAGGCACAGAGTTGAAGACATCTGCCTCGGACCAGGAGCTGTGTGGACACCCCTGAGCCTTGGAGCTCTCAAGGACCGGGACACACCTGCAGACTGGCCAGTCCGGGCTGTACTCCCGGGAGTGAGGTGCCTTGGGTGTACGTGGTGCCCACGCTGGTTTACAATTCCAGCTCACTGTCGAGGTTTCCTGTACAGTGCTCAGCACAGTTTTCCACCTGCTTGATAGTTTTTTTTTCCTTTATCCTGCCCTGCTTTTACGGCAGCCCACCAGGCAGTCAGATGCAAACAGTCCAGGGGAAACATCAGGGTTCAAGAAGAGGCTACGTGAACCAAAGGAAATCTCATCTAAAACCTCACAGAAGCAAAACCAGTGAGGGGGTACACTGAGCTCCCTTCAGCCGCAGGATGAGCCCCCTTCAAAACAGGGATGTGTATAGATGACAACAACCAGCTCACATCCTTCTGCTGCAGAAGGTTGAGTCTTCACTTGCAAGCTTCTCTGGACTTGTGCCCCAAGGCCACCTGGCAGGGCCTGTGCTGAGGAGCCAGAGAGCAGCTCAGTACTCTCTCTCTTTCTGAAGAAGGGTCAAGCCAACAGCCAAAAGGGTAATACCACACATCACCCACAGGCTGCAGGGCTGCCATCACAAATCTTTCCAAGACGATTGCATGCCCAGGCCTGAGGGAAGGCAGAGCACAGGTGAAAGGACTGATGAGGAGAAGGCTGTCGTCCCAGAGCAGACACCGTGCCCTTCCGGCCATCCAAGGAACACTAATATCTTTCTGTGACAAATTGGACAGACTACGTCCTGCCTGTTGGCGCTGCCTCTGGGATGGCAATGATGAGAAGAGAGACAATTCACTGAGCTGCCTACAGCCTTCTTGCATTGAACAGAGCATAAGAAGTTTGCCAGCATCAGAAATATTCCGCTCTTCCATGAGCTCTCAATTCGGAGAAATTAGGAAGGTTTGTCAATAGACGCAAGAACTTCAGCACTGGTGCATGCAATCACAAATGTTAAGTCAGACGCTCACATACATCAGTGACACAGCAGTCTTGAAAACAGTCTCCTCTCCTGCACAGTCTCAGCTGCATTTGTATGGAGCAGGAAAAGCAAATTTAAAGAACTTTAAGAGACCTCTTTTAAGCATCTTTCCTTTCATATGTTAGCTTTCGGAAAATACCTGGGACTGTAACTTAATGGAGTAGCTAAACTATATTGACCTGCAAAAGTGCCAAGTTCCATTTCAACAAGAATTTTTTCTTTACTTTTACGCTACATACCCTATTAGAAGCTATAATGTACTACCATCAAGAGAATAGCCACTTTTTAAGAAGATACTAATTACTCAGAGATTCAAACTCCCAAGAAACTCAAGAGAGACTCAAATCTCCAATAGAGATTATCCCTGGCAATTAAGTACCTGTAAAGATAGTGTCCAAACAAAGCAACAACATGCTTGACAGCTGCAGAGCAAGTCCAGAATGAAGGAAGAAGTTTCTGATGTTTGCCTTGGGGTGTTAGGTTTTTTTGTCTGGTTGTTGGTTTGGTTTGGTTTTTGTTTGGTTGGTTTGTTTTTTTTTTTAAACCATCAGAAGGGAAATATGAAGCAGGCATATAAGGGTGCAGGCACACTCCCTCCTTTAAAAAAATACACATTTCCTAACAGATGACAGCCAAAAACCTTTTCCTATTGTGTACCTGGAAGTCAGCTCAATGCTCATCTTTTTTGAAATGCTCTCACACCATTTTCATCATTACTTGGAAGTCAAATGCTCTGCAGTACTCAAGCTGCTGAGAATCAAGAAAACTGACAGCTGTAAAAATCAACTATTACAGATCAACCCTTAGAGACAGCAAGTGTCTTCAGAAGTCTAGCAGATCAGTCATCACTGACACCAAAATCAGTTTGGTTTTATTGTTTTCTATTTTCTATTTTTTATTCTACAACTCATTTTCAGTTTTATCAGAGATGTCATAGTTTTACAACAGCAGTTAATCACAAAGAGTGAAATGTTAGCATGCTCTATATCCAAGTAGTGCTCTATGTTTAATCTTTTCCCAAATATCCTGTCAAGTGCAGAGCAGGGTTAAAGCCTCAGGGCTGAAGTCATTTTTGCTCGTTTTCTCCTCTCTAATGCAGCTTGATAAACAATCCAATAAAATAGAAAGTCATTACCTCATTGATTACAAGTAACAACCTCAGAGATTCAAGGCACCTTAAGAAACAGAGCAGGCTACAAGAATGGAGCACATGAGAGCGGAAGAGCTTGCACAGTTCAATCACACATGGTTCTAGAAATCCATTGATATTTCAGTAAACCAGTATTTACTACATTATATATTTGAAATATTAAAAAGGAATTATTTTTTTAAAGTTTACTCTTCTTAAATAGATTACAATGGGGAAAAATAGCAGTAAAGAGTCACAGTTTTTCATTGAGAAAGACTGTTTACATTTCCACAACAGCCACAAGGATGCAAGTGAGACAAGACAGCACTTGGAAAGTCCCCAGGGTTGTACTGTGAAGCTAGAGAAGAGTCTTAGACCATGTCAACTTATCCTGTTTCTGTACAACTAGCTTTTAATCTCTGGGAATTTTCCTAAGAATTAAGCCTCCTCTGGAACTAAGTTTTAGGAGTGTGAATAGTCTCCTGTACTCAAAGAGAGAAAGCCTTCAATTCCATGATTAGAAAAGAAAACTGACTCTGGTATTATCTACCCAATTCTGCTATATCCTCCACAGGCGTGCCCTGTCACCTCTTCTTTCCGCACCACACAAAGCAAGTCATATTTATTAGAACAGAAATCAGTGAAGATCAACAGGTGTAATGGTTAAACACCTCCCTTTCCACCAAAATCTTCCACTTAAATTTTATATTTTACCTACCTTTCAAAAAATTGTCTTCAAAGAACTGGGATGTGACTTTCTGTGGATAATTCACCCCAGCACCCCAAACAATCAGTGGTGTTAAAGTTTCTGAGGGATGACCAGCTCCATGTGATCCTAAGACATACCAGACAAAAAAAAAGGTGTAAGTTTTAAGATACATGGTGTAAAACCAAACAAACCCCATATATATATACACATATGCAAACACATAATAAGTTCTTGTTACAGTATACATACTAAAATTCTGTGACAGACAACCTATTCCAGCTTCATAGCTTATTTTTATGCCACTAACAATAAAGGCTAAATTCAAGTCACAAGTTGGGAAATCAGTACCAATTAAGTCAAGCCTATGAAGATATAACTTTGTATATTAGAAAACTCAAACTGTTAACATACAGAAAATAAAGCCAAAATAATTGAAAGCCTCAAGATGTAGAGGAATTACCTGCTCAAAACACATACATATGCCTCTCCTGAGCATGCCATGGAAATCAAGGATGGTTGATTTCGGTAAAATGAGGCATGTGCCCAAAAGTAATACAGAACTGATCTCTAGTCCGCAAATAAGGATTAGACTTCTATTTCAAAACCAGGAGACTGTATTGCAACTGTCATTCTGTCCCCAGTGATACAAGTTCAGATTTAAGGTTTCAAAGCCTGGTAGAAAACTCCTTAAAAATTGATAAAACATGATTTCCTTCCCCAGGGAAATTAATTCCCTCCAGATTAACATATCAGCCGTCCAAAGGAGGAAGATTTAAAACTATGATGTCTCAACAGCAGCTGCACTGAAGCAAAAGCCACACAAGCTTAAGAGTCATTGAACTCAGTGGTTGAGGTACCACAGCAGTGAGATAACCCAGGCTCACAGGGAATGACATTATTATGCAAACACTCTGCCGGTCACTGCATGGTCTACAAGATCATACATTTTCCTTGTATTTGCATAAACACACACTCTTCCCTCTGTGTGTGTATATACATATATTAACATATACAATATATACATATATTAATAATTACAAAAGACGGAGAAGAACACATTATTTTAAGGACAGCTTTTTTTTTTTTAAGCAAAAAACAAAAAAACCAACAGAATTGGGTATGAAATTGGGAATCACATTGAGGTTGTACAACAATCACTATGGTAGAGCTGAAGAGCCATCTTTTCTTTCTTTAAACAGCCCTAAGCTTAAGGACACACAGGTCTGGGAATAAGATTTCCGATGTTCAGAAATCCCTTCAAAGACACTCTCTGGGCTCAAAAGCAGCAATAACCGCTCTTCTTTGCAGATCTTGGGAAAAGAGCAGATGGAGAGAGAGCTTCCTACATCCTCCAGACATCAGTTATTTCTTTCTATTGCAAGAGTAAAGTGCGTTTTTTGGTGAGTTTTCATTTTAGCCAAGCCACCAGCTCCATCAGCATTTTACTGAGACAATGCCTCTGTGAATACTTTAAGGCAGATCCAGTGAGAGAGGCAGCTGTATCCACCCTCCCTCTGTTATAAGAGCCAGGTTTCAGCCTGCTCCAAATTATAAGAGGGGGAAACAAAAGAACTTGATTTTCAGTCGGGTCAGTTCTCTGTTCCACCCCTCAGCACCCTCCAAACACGTATCTTCAGGGGAAAAGGAAGGAAAGGGTGCTGTTGTTTAGTTTTCTGTTCTGCGGTCCAGCATACCACACAGCAGTACTTATGCCGGGATGGCAGCAGGAACAAGTGGCCAAGGTGAGGGTGGGTGTGGGATGCCTATGTTGGTAGTCAGCAGTTCCACCTGAGCTCACCTTAAAGCAAAATCACTGAGAAAGCAAGTGATTTTATTGGTCTTTTCCAACAACCACAGTTTCTTTGATCATGTCAAGTTCAGAACATGTTCTCTTCTTTAACAGGTCCCCTCAGCCCTTTTCATTTTTAATTTGTTTTAAAACTGGTGCAGATCCCATTCTGCAAATAACCACTGCAAGACTGCAGCAGTTGCTGATACTACAAGCTCAAATAAAAAACCACTGAACTAGCCTTCAGACTTCTGGCTATGGGCCCGAGCATCATCTCTGGCTTTGCTCTTGGACACTCTAAAGACAACTTTAAAGTTATTAACACTTCTGGCAGAAGATCAAGCTTTTTCTTCAGACAGAAAGAGGTGACAAAAAATTACAACAGACCAGTGGTTCTTAAAGCCTGAAGAGCTAACTCCTATCACCTTTAATTCCCCCTTCAAAGGATCCAGTATATAATGAGAACACCCCAGCAGCACATTCTGGCAGTGATGAATGCCAGCTTCATCCCAGGCTGTGTTAACAGGAGCATAGTTCGGGAAAGGGATTATCCTCCTCTACTCAGTACCCGTGAGACAACCTCTAGACATTGGACCCAGTTTTGGGCCCCTCCAGTACAGAAAGACATCAAGCATCTGGAATGAGCTCAGGGAGGGGCCCCCAAATTGGTCAGAGGAGTGCTTGGCTTGTGAGGAGAGGCTGAGGGACTGGGATTTGTTCAGCCTGGAGCTTTGGGAAGGACGCGACAGAGCATCCTGCCTGTAACCCACTGCGAGGGGGTTTGAGAGAAGATGGAGCCTGGTTCTCACTGTGGTGCATGGTGGGAGGATCAGAGAGAACAGGCATGAGCTGGAATAAAGGAGGCTCAGATTGCATGTAAATAAAACCTTTTTCCCTCCATGAGGGCAGGCAAGCAGCAGGCAAGAGGCTGCCCAAAGGGGTTGCATAGGCTCCATCCATCGAGGTTTTAAAAGCCCTGCTGGATAAAGCCCAAGAAACCATGTTTGATCCCAAAGCTGATCCTGCTTTGAGCAGGTGATTACTTGATGATTACTTTAAAAGGACAAAAAATAATTATGCCAGAATTAAAACTTTATTGTAAGTGGCAGTCAGCTCAACAGTAAATAATATTCAAAATGGATGATTTTGCAAATGAGCAGATGCTAATTAGGCTAATTTCTAATAAATGTATGAATATTTTTGTCATCTCTGATGACAGAAAAAGTCTGCATCCCTTCCTTTTGAAAAGTTTAGGATTTCACACACAGAATAAGATGCTGAATTTTGCCTGGAATGGTTTAAAAGTATCACAGTTAGGAGTTACAAACACACACAGCATCAGAAGTGAGACTTATCACTTTCACTGGCTGCACACAAGGACCGGAGTGTTCTTAAAATTCTTGAAAAAAAGAAAAGAGGAGAAAAAAATATTTGTCTAAGTGAGTTCACTGCTGTAAACCCTTCTCATCTGCCCTTTATCTAGTTACACCAAAGTTGCCTCAAGTCATCTGGCCACTGTGGTCATGCCCTTCACAAGTGCCCTCTGTGGGTACCAGCCTGGCTGGCCATCTGCCTCACTCTCCTCCCTGTACTCTCAGCTGCTCCACCTATGCTTCCACCCCAGCTTCCTCTAGAAAGATCACACAGAAGTTGCATCCTTTCTGCTATGCCTAACAGGACAATACAAGCAAAAAGACCACCCAAAAAAAGTTTTGCACCAGCTCCCAGACAGGTTTGACACTTTTCCCAGGTGCTTCAAGAGCAAAACAATAACGATACCTGTCCCACACAGACTGCAACAGCTTTGCAGTTGGCAACCAAATAATACAACCTCCCCCAGCTCAGGCTAGTTTTCTGCCGGGAGGCCGACAGAGGTGTTTTTCAGGTCTTTTTCTCCCCCCTACCAGCCACCAAGGGAGTTAAACTTTACCCTAGTAATTTATTTTTTACTGTCCAGATACGCAACTCAGCTGTCAGAGGGCTGATGAGGGCCTCTGCAGCCAATTAACCATTTCCTAATTTGCATGGGTTTCATACACAAGCAACACTTGCGATATCAAATCAAAGCAGGGGCTCCAAATCTTCTAATGTGACAGAGCTCTAATTGCACTCTAGATACTCATCTAGAAAAACTCAGCTGACTCAATATTTAAAAAGACTCACCCCAATCTGTCATTCCATGGTCAGAAGTTAAAATAAATGCAGTTTTCCCATCATTTCCATAGAAGTTTTCAATCATCAAAACAATTTCTTTTATACCCTCGTCAACTTTTTTAATATTCTCCTTGTATTCCCTAGAAAAATAAGAAAAAGATGTTACTAAATTCCAGATGGCTCTCACACTTGGTATAAAGCAAGTTATCCATGGTAACAATGCCCGGTCCTTTGATTATAGATAGCTTTACCCTCTACAGAACCTCAAGGTAACAAAAGGCAGCCTAGACTTCTGCAATCTCTTCTCCTCCAAGTCTTGCATGAGATACTAAATGGTCACAGCACAGTTTGAAGGTTCCTGAAACTACAGTCTCAAGTGGATGTTTATTTATATTTCAAATCTGACCTGTCCTTGATTGAAGACTATAATTTAGTCACCCACAGCTATCAGGCAAGTTAAGGAGAATGCCAGAACTAAGGAATTCTGGAAAACTTAAACACCCAATATTGTAAGTATCAAAAATTATTCAAAAATACTTTAAGCCGTTAACTAAATAACAAAGAAAGATCTCACCATGGAGGGACTGTTTTGAGATGACTCAGAGATCAGCACGGATTCCAACAGTTTTGTGGAATAGAAGCTAAACCTAAAATTTGTGTATTTTTAGAGAAAGTGACCGCAATTACTTTTCAGCCAACTAATTTTCTACTTGTTGCTGTTGCTAAAGTCAGTTTTAAAATTCCATACCAAAAAAAAATTTGATTTTTGAAAAATTTATTGATTCCAAACTAGAATCAAAGGTCTCAAACACTCTTGTTCTGGAAGCAGGTGCTGCAGGACTGAGATACCCAGCTACAGATCATTTGCAGAAACCAAACTGAAACAGAACAAAACAATACATGATTTCCTACATTCACGGATTCACAAATCCATGAATCTGTGAATGTAGGCAATCAGAGCAAGGATTTTGAAAGTAGACAAGGATCAAAAGACATAATATCCTACATTCAAAGCATGTGAGGAAATGAAAAGAAAGTTCTCAAACAGCACGCTTCAAGTTGAATTGGTGATTAGTACTGTTAATCTAAACTCTTCTTTTCATTCCAGTGTCCTAAGGAAAGCTAAAGCATAATGTAGCCATTATTCCTGAACTTACTGTTGTCTATAAATTCAACCATACCCTTTCAGCCATGGGGAATCAGAGAACTGTTTCCACTTTATATGTAAAACTAAAATTTCCTACATGTCCCCTAGATCACATACTGATTATAACTAAGACAACCTGCTAAAAATCAGACTTAAGTAAAGGACTATAACCAGACACATGGTATATGGCAAAAATCTGTCACTTCTACAGAAGAGACCTTAAAACCAAAGAAACACAGAAAATTCAGAACGTAGGTAATCATGGTGACATATGTGACCTAGTGTAGAAACCCTTTAAGACTGCAAAGTCTTGTTTCAGGCTTAATAAATAGCACTGTTAAAAAAAAGTTCCTGTATGCATTTTACACTAATAAGAAAGATACGGTTAGCATCTCAATTACCTTGAGTTTGGCCGATGAGCATGTCCATTTGTGTCTATGCCTAGCAAGTGAAGGAACAGAACCACTTTGTCTTCATGCAGTGCAGAGAACAAGGTCTGATTACTTCTGGAAGAATTAAAGAAGCTCTGTATGGAATAAACCATTAAGATATTAATCAGACTACAATGGAAAAAGATGAAAGGCAGAGTACTAAAACACAGTTGTTTTCATGTCAAAATAATAATAGTTATTAGAGTTACGAAAGGGAATAATTAATTACTTCCCAATTTACTTCTTGGAGGATAACTACCATCAATATAGTCTGTCCAAAATTTCAGCCTAAGACAGGCAACACTCCTCAAGTCGAGGGTTTTTTTTTTGTGGTGTTTTTTTTAAGTGTTTAAGTTTCTTCGGGCAGAAATACCAGATAACTGGTATCATCCCTTCTTTGCCTGCTATGTAATTGTAACTATGCACCATTCCCAAGATCCACTTATGGCTTTATATTTCCATTGATTTATCGATTCCAAACTAGAATCAAAGGTCTCAAACATTCTTGTTCTGGAAACAGGTGCTGCAGGACTGAGATACCCAGCTACAGTTCATTTGGAGAAACCAAACTGAAACAGAACGAAACAAAACATGCTTTGCAAATACATGAACTACAGAACATACATCTGCCTTGCACATGTCCTACTTAAGCATCCCTGAGGCAGATGCCGGGGGGATTTTCCCCTCAGATTGAATGAATCTTGACACAGCTATTCTGTGTTAGACCAGCCATATTACAGCAATGCAAGATGCAGGCAGACAGCTATTCCAACATGATCTTCTTAGTAACAGCACTGCCCAAGGAAACAAGTTGGGTAGGGTTTCAGTTCAAAAAGCATCCTGAGACCCTTTTCAGTAAACTAATATGTAGGAAAGTGTCTTCAAATTTCACACAAGAGTCCGGGGAAAATGCTGATAGAGCCAGTGAACCATTTCTGCTACTGAAGAACAGAGCAGTGCACTACACACTTGTGATAGCAGTGGAGCTCCTAAAAAATAAAGCTCCAACCTTGTATAAATAAAAGTTACTGTACCTGAAGGAAGACCAAACTGGCAGCAAGAGTATCATAGTAAGGCATGTCAGGAAACCACGATAATACACAATTCCATCTTTCCCTCCCCCACCTGCCAAATATACACAACCCACATGGACTAATATTTGCACACTCTCAACTTCAGCTCTTATCCAAACAAAATCATGACCGAAGTCCAGAGATATTTTAAATAAAGATACAAGAACAAAATCCAATCACATTCAATGACAATATAATTATTTTTATGGAGATTTTAGTTTCTCACAGGGGTCTGTCTACCTGCACGTATTTGACCGCAGACTGAAGAAGCCTTCCAGGTCACACCAGTAATTTGCAGGATACAATATAATACTGTTTTGTTATTTAAATTAAATAAAAGGAAACAACATATCAAAACAGACAAACAGGAAACTCCCAAAATTAAAAATGTAGATCAATATTAGAAAGCAGGTATTTTTCTATCATGGACTGATTAAGCCAAAGAATCCATTGTGTGGAAAGCAAGGCCTGAGCTTCTCTTCTCCCACCCGAGGAGTCCCCATGACATACCAAAACCACCCCACTCCCCCAGCCCCAGCCATCTCATAACCCAGAGCAGCAGCAGCCAGAAGAGCTTGCTCAGTCTCTGGCTAATTAAGAATGAGACGACAAAAGGAAAGATGGGTGTGACCTAAAACGTGGCATCTTTTCCCAGAGCAAATAGCAAACTTTATCCCATGGAACCGAATGGTTTACTTAAAAAAAAAGGAAGTTCTCCACAAACAGTTATCTTAGGCTGATAAAGGTGGTGAGTTGGTAAGCATAACATCGAACAGTGGAGGCAAAAAACACTTCACCTTGCTCTGGAGATTGCTGAACTGTTTGCCCAACACTATCCTTGTCTCTCCTTGTAGCCTGCTAAAGGCTGCTTTTTGGTACTCAGTATTCACAAAAATTGACACCTACCGCCACTCAACAGTAGCTCCCAAGCCATCATTACATGTTCAGTATATAGATACATATATATATATATATATACTGTTTCTGTCTCTTTTTTTTTTTTGTTTCTATGTTATTTGCTCTATTCAGTAATATTACCTCCCTAGTATATTTAAGCCAAATGCCACCAAGAAGTCTCAGGGATGGGAGTAAACAACGGAGGCTGAGATAAGTCTCAAATAACTTATCTCAACTTGAGACAAGTTTCTCAAGTCTGAAGAAAAGGCAGCTAAGGAAAGATCTCATTGCTGTCAGAAGACTGAGCAAGACTGTTCAAAGGGCCTTGGTGAGAGAGAGACTTAAAATTTATTTTAAAAAAACCCACAACACCATAACTGTAGCCAGATACTGGAGCAAGTGCTCAAGAGGTTGTTGAAGATGCTCAAAACTTAACTGGGCAAGGCCCAAGCAGCTTGCTCTAACTGGACCTTGTTCATGCAGGGAGTTGGCAACTTTCTTCCAACCTTCTTTTTCAATGATTCTGGCAGCTAACAACAAATAATACCCTTGCTACAACCGATACACAATTTAGTAGGATCAGAAATGTTTCCCATTAAAACATTCACAGTAAACTGTAAATTATAAAGTAATACTAACCAAAATATTACAGGAGAAGTTTGGTTACAACTATACGAAATCTTTTAGTATTATCTCCCTCCTTGGATGGGAGAAAGCAGAGAAGAAAAAAAAGACTACCTAGAAGGTCTAGCAAATACAGGATTTACTGAATAAAATCTGAATATTTGTCTGAACAAAATACAGATTCCATAGATGTTTAACATAAGTTCTTGGGGACTGTTTGTTCCCCCAAAACCTTCCATGGAAACATGATCCTTTAATAGAGCTGATAAACTGTTGGTGACTGCATGGACACACAGGGATAAAGAGACCAAACAAAACTTTCTCCTTTCACAGACCTCCTTCATACATAAATCTAGGACAACTTAATTAAATTGGTTGACTAAAGCTGTGCACACTGATTTGTGCTGATGAGAGAGTTTACATAGTTATGCCAGTTTTTAGATGTAAAATAAATGTACAAAGGCAGGATAAACATGTATATGCCAGGTTTGTATCAGTTGAGCATGCTCAAGTACAAGACTTCTACACATATTTAAAATAAATCATTCAACCATCATACTGCTAATTAGAGCAGAGCTATCTGTATTGAAATCCACTGGCAGAAATCAACATCGGGTCATGGCACTGTCTGCAGAGGTTCAAAGTTTAACATCATTCAGTTCTGGACTCCGGCCCTCATCCTGCACAGAAGGGACAGTCTGAAGGCTTGGTCTGGCCTTCTTCCAGCAGAAAAGGGACAAAGGAAGAATGAAGTACTGTGTTCGAAACGAGAAAGAAGGAAAAAAAAAAAAAAATGTTTGTCATGTGCACCTACATGCCCATTTAAGTCAGAAGACATCTACTGAATACCTTGAGCATATCCTACCCTGTGGTCATAATCAATTGTGGTTAGACCACTACTGGGACTCATCTCCAAGACTGTTTTGAGTTCCTGGAATTTTAATCATTTTACCCTAAAAAAGTGTTCAATCTTATAAAACTCTTTTTCACAAAATACTTTAAAAAAATCAGAAATGCATTAAACACTTCATGGATCTGAGATCTTGCCAGGACTCACAAAGTGCCCCTCACTTTAGGTCTCACAAAGGCAGACTGTTGTGGAGCAGCAGTCAAGTGTGGGGAAGAGAAGGGGCCAGCACCAACCATGAGCTACAGAAGAGGTACTTTTTTGCATATGTGGACCTCATTGCCAACAATAAATGGGGTCCTGAAGGTATTCTGCCTGACCCCTCCCCAGCCCCTGCACACATGGACAGCCTTTCCCAGGGTGCCTTCCCAAATTTCACTTTAAGATGAGATGAGGGGTGGGTCTCTCCTGTCTCCTCCTCTTCTGGGAAAGACATGGAAGTGCAGAAGAGGACATGGTAGACCAGGTGCTTATAGACACGGTTTAGTGGTGGTTTTGTCACTGTAAGGTTGATGGTTGGACTCAATCTGAAAGGTCCCTTCCAACCTAGAGAACTCTATGATTCTAAAAAGACTATTTTTTTTGGCCTGTTAGTTAACTTAGACTCACAGTATTTTGCTCCCTAATTTTTCTTTAGCGCAGATTCAAACTATGATCTAGGTAAAGGTTATTGTACTAAGAATCATTGAGCCACATCACACTAAATTACACTCAGTCCCTTAATTATTTTGAAGGCTTCTTAACACAAACAAACAAAAAAAAAACCAACAGAGAAAAACCCACAGTCACTCAACTCCATACCCATCTGAATCTCCAAGCCACTCCCAAGCTATTACCACACATTAAAATTATTGAGTTTTAACTCAGCTGAAGATAAAAATCCCATCCCGTTTAGTCTATATTCAATTTTCTCTGTTCCAATAAAGAGCTAGGATTACCTTGTACCACGAGCAGACATGAGAGGAACTATCAATATCATGCATTTTTCTCCCCCACTCATGATTTAAGCAATCTGCTCCTGATCCATGCAAATAGAAACAAGACAAGAGTTTCACATCTCCTGATGAATTGAGTTATCGTTAGCTAAGCGCTTTTTAACAGAAGCGGCAATTTCAGGGTGCCAGCGGCAGTAGCCCAAACATTAGTTAGCCATTCTCCATTTTATCTTTCTTGGGGCAGAGGAAATCACAAGTGACCCTCATGATGCTTGGGGCCTGCTGACTCCACAGTGGAGATGGAATATACCTTAGTACCTTTACTTTCCAGAGTCAGAAATCCAGGGAACATTTTCCTCAACATAGAGTTAAATGATACGTTGTTAAGTATTTGAGATGAAACTCAAAGGAAGAAAGAAAAAGAGTAGGCAAAGGAGAATTTAGATTTTCAGCAAATTGCAATTGGTACTTATATATAATCTCACCAGCACAGCTGAGAAATGTTCGAGTTATGACAGCAGAGTGACCTCAGTTTCAGTCAGCCTCAAGTTTCATGCTTCTGAAGCAATCACTGATGTGCAATTGAAGAGATGATTAATGGAATGAGTGTTTTACACCAGTCAATCAACTCCTATCTATTCACAGTATGAAATTTAGGTAGGCAAAAGAAGTCTTTAAGATAATGGTGCTGGTTTCAAGGAAAAAGTCATGATTAATGGAATATATATCAAGCGCAGCATTATAGTTTGAAAGAAATGCCATTAGGCATTTTGAAGCAAAAGAAAGGTAGTACCACCCTCACATACCTGTGCAGCTCCAATGACAGCAGGGTGCAACTTTAAGACAACAGCTGAGTGTAACTGACAGTCTAATTTGATTTGTATTATTCATACGCGTTACAACACACAACCTGGCACAAGTGCAAGTTCAGGGAGAGGACGGCAGCTCAAAGAAACATCTTTTCACTTAAACTCAGGAAATCACTTAATTTGAAAATTAGCAAACTATAATGAATTTTTCCACCCTACGTCACTGCTTAAAGCAGACCAACCCTTGGCCTCCTAATAAAGTTACTGATTTGGGTTATTTATTTGTTGGTTTATTTGTTTTGATTTTTAGTTTGATTTCATTTATGCTGGTTAGCTAATGTTAATGCATACAGCCCAAAGACCTTGTGGAAAAAGTTTTATTAAGTCCATCAACATTCTTATGAAATCCAGAAAGTAACTCACATAATTGCTCCACTGATATAGATATTTATACATAAAATACCCACTACCAGCACTTCGTAAACCAGGACAAGTGAGGCAGCATGGAATAACATGAATAGAGGAATTAATGAATAATCAGAAACTATATGCCTTGGACTATTTATACTTACAGTGACAGTGTCACAGAAAACAACAGTCATGAACCAGCACTGACCCAAGTCAGCTGAGCAGAACACCACGTGAACAAGCTATACTGCTTCAGGGCCTAAACTGCCTCTGCCACCCCCCCTAACTAGCCATGACTTGTGACAGCCACAGCATAGCATGAACCACAGTAGATAACCAGGAGTCAGCCACACGCATCAGAACAAGCCACGTTGTATAATTACCGTGGGTACTAGCCTGACTAAAATTAAGTCAATAATATCGTCCATTTCTTTCTCATCATGAAGGCTTATCATTTCTGCTGTGTCATAATACTTGTTATAAAATCCTTAACTAATCACATTCTGTAGTCCTCTAAAATGAGCTTCAGATTATATGCAAATTTAAGACAAAGAAAAGCCAAGTATGTTTTTAAAGCCTACTTTTATTAATGTTAGGTTTTTTTATTAGCAGTGAATGACAAAAATACTTCCTCTAAGCTTCCACTATACTAGTCATAATAATCAATTTAAGTAAATTTTACTTATGACCCCAAGTGATGGGTCTTTCAAAAATTTCTTACTTTCTAGTTCTATGATAAAGTTAACCTGTTCTATGATACAGCTAACATCCACCTGTGCTTTTTATACACAGGTGGCACAAAAGAGATTCTCTGCTCACCTTAACATGATCAAAAACCCATGTGTCAAGCTTTGCTGCATCTTGTGCTCCAAAGTCTTCACTTTCTGCTGTGTAACAAAATGTATAAACGTGATCTCCAGTGGCACCTGTAAAAACATGGATGGAATAAGAGACAGAGAAAAATTTCCCTCCTTTTCTCATAGTTAAAAATACACAAGTATTAATGCATTATTTTAAACTTTCCCATCATTTATGTTTGTGGGTTTTTTTTTGGAAGCCTGGATATAATTTTAACTTATTAGCTTATCAGCATCTCAGAGGAATGAGGAGCAATGTTATCTAGTACGCTCAGGTGAGTTAATAAAGTATGGAAAAAGCATATAGGAGTAGAACACATCCCTGTTAAAGCAAATTAAACAGAATTTAGTTTTGAAACAAGGAATTTAACTGCAAAACTTCTAACAGAGAAAGCTACACATTAAGTCTTGTTTGAACACATGTGGTTTGGGTTGGTTTTTTTTTTTTTTTTTGTTAGGTGTTTTGGTTTTTTTTTGAAAATGTACTTCATTTGTGGTTCTTAAACCGAATAATATAAGACAATGCCCTGCCAGTGAGGTCTTATACACAGGAAAGCATCATATATCACATATTCTGCTGGAAAAGTAACATGGCAAGCTGTAGACAATCCAGGAGGCTCCTGGAGTGCCTCGACAATCACTTCCTAAGACAAGCAATAGTCAGCCCTGCCTGAGGACACGTGATACTGGACTTGATAGTCACCAATGCATGTGAGCTCACGTCAAGATTAGAGGCAGCCTGGGCTGCAGTGATCATGCACTGATGGAGTTCACAGTCCTAAAGGACACGTCAGATAAGGAGCGTAGTCAGGACCCTGAATTTTAGGAAAGCAAATCTCCAGCTCTTCAAGGAGTTAGTAAATAGGACCCCTCTGGGAAACAGTCCTCAGGGACAAGGGGACAGAACAGAGCTGGCAGATCTTTAAGGACGCTTTCCATAGAGCACAAGAGCTCTTGATCCCCAGGTGTAAGAAATCAAGCAAGAAAGGGAAGATACTAGCATGGCTAAGTCAGGACCTGCTGGTCAACCTAAAAGGCAAGAAGGAATGGCACAGACAGTTCAAGCAGAATCAGGAATCCCATTTTTAAAAAGTGTAGAAAGGAGTACCCCAGGAACTTCCAACCTGTCAGCCTCACCTCTGTGCCTGGGAAGATCATGGAACAGATTCTCCTAAAGCTGTGCTAAGGCACATGGAAGACAGGGAGGTGATTCAAGACAGCCAGCATGGCTTTACTAGGGACAAGTCGTGCCTGACCAACCTAGTGGCTTTCTACAATGGAACAACTACATCAGCAGACAAGGGAAGAGCAACAGATATCATCTATATGTACTTCTGCAAGGCCTTGGACACCGTCCCCACAACATCCTTCTCTCTAAGTTGGAGAGACATGGATTTGATGGGTAGACTGTTTGGTGGATAAGGAACTGGCTGGATGATTGCATCCAGAGGGTAGTGGTCAACAGCTAGATGTCCAGATGGAGAGGGGTGACAAGCGGTGTCCCCCGGGAATCCGTACTGGGACCAATGCTGTTTAATACCTTCATCGATAATATAAACAGTGGGATCAAGTGCACGCTCAGCAAGTTTGCAGATGACACCAAGCTGAGTGGTGTGGTTGACATGCCAAAGGGACACGATGTCATCCAGAGGGACCTGGACAAGCTAGAGCGTTGGGCCTGTGCAAAACTCGTGAAGTTCAACAAGGCCAAGCGCAAGGCCCTGCACTTGGGTCGGGACAATCCTCATTATCAATACAGGCTGGGGAATGATGTGATAGAGAGCAGCCAACAACAACGTGCACTCACAGCCCAGAAGGCCAATTGCATCCTGTGTTGCATCAAAAGAAGTATGGCCAGCAGGTCACGGGAGATGATTCTCTCCCTCTACTCTGCTCTTGTGAGACCCCATCTGGAGTACTGTGTCCAGCTTTGGAGCCCTCAGCACAAGAAGGAGATGGACCTGTTGGAGCGGGTCCAGAGGAGGGCCACGAGGACGATCAGAGGGCTGGAGCACCTCTGCTATGAAGAAAGGCTGAAAGAGTTGGAGATGTTCAGCCCGGAAAATAGAAGGCTCTGGAGAGACCTTATAGCAGCCTTTTAGTACCCAAAGGGGGTCTACAGGAAAGCTGGGGAGGGACTATTTGCAAGGGCATGTAGGACGAGGGTCAATGGTTTTAAACTACAGCAAGATAAGTTTAAATTAGACATTAGGAAGAAGTTCTTTACAATGAGGGTGGTTAAGACACTGCAACAAGTTACCCAGAGATGTGGTAGAGGCCCCATCCCTGGAGACATTCAAGGTCAGGCTTGATGAGGCTCTGAGCAATCTGATCCAGTTAAAGATCTGCACCTTACTGCAGGTGGGTTGGATTAGATGACCTTTAAAGATCCCTTCCAACCCAACACGTTCTATGATTATATATAAAGGCAGCAACAGGAAGAATGTAACCTAGTTACTGTACATCAATTCTGGGAGCCAACACAGTATTGAAAGCCGAATGGACAACTTCAGAAAGACAATATTCAAAGTCTGCATCTTTAAAACATGGATTCGAAATATAAAAGGGAGAACTACTGGACTGTGTTCAGGCATAAAGTACAACATGAGGGCCACTGATGCGAAAACACAGCATCTGGACAAGGCAATTTCATTCTGTACTCACTGTCAAGACAGCAAAGCAGAGAAAGGCTGGGGGGAAGATGGAGACCGAGAAGAAAGTAAACTTCTGAAGTCCTGGAAAGATCTGAAGTTAGGTGGGATTTAATGAACTAATTCATGAATGGCCAAGATGTTACAGCTCAGGGATGCTATTTCTACCATGACTATTTAAACTCCAAGAGGGAAAATGTTCTTCTATCAGCTGATTGAGAGAATATAACCTATTTGCTGGATGTCACAATTATATAATGCAGTTTTGTAAGCTTCCAGGCTTGTGAACGAACTAATATCCCAGTATAAGGGAGCTGTTTAACTAAGATTATGTCCAAACCCACACAAGGGAGGCAGGTATTTCAGGCCACAAAGATGAAAGCTGGCACAGATTTTCTAGTGCAGCTTCCCCCTGTCCCCCAGGAGGCTTTACTACTACTTATAACCCAGAACACTCGCCGCAGTTCTCACAGCCTGAAAGAAAAGGAAGAAAACACTCCCAGGCATTAAAAAGTGAATTAAGGAGTTCCAATTGGTGGATAAATGACTTCAAAAGAACAAATAAGCCCTGGCCATCCCTGTCAGGATGACTGATGGTCTAAGAGGGTAGAGTGCTGTACTGTTTTTCCTCAGTGTCACAGCAAACCTGAGAAGACTTGTCTTTGAGAGGCACCACACCAAAGAAGCCAAACCAAAGTGTGCAGTTAGCAGCTGGGCGAAGGAACACATCTATTACTTACCCATTTCTAATTTCTACCACAGCAAATAAAAAACCCCACCCAACCCTGCATTGCAAAATAACTCGATACTAGGGAAGTTTTGGACTGCCTGCAGAGCTTAAACAATGGATTTTTTTTTTTCTTAAAGAAGAAAACCTACTATGCAGTATGTTACAAAAATATTTTATTGCCGTTGTTTGAGAGGTGGCAGGCAACAGTATGGTCAATATTTTTTTTTTAAGTGTGGGGATAAGGAAGCAAAGACAGGATAGAGAAGTAGAAGGAAGCCAGGGATGAAAACATCCTTTAGAAGCGAGCACACAGCTTTACTGGTTTTGGTGCTGCTATTACACTAATGGAAATAACTGGAGATGCCAGGAACTCTCACACCAGATACCACCTATTCCTACTGCAGACTTGTCTGGCACATCATCTCGCCCTCAGCATCAATATTCAAACTCTAGGATCAGGGATCAAGTTATCGCCCTCTTGTAGTGAGATTTACATCCTGCATACAGCAAAGATCTCACTCTGCTGGCAGGGCAGGTCTTATGTCTGACAAGTCTTTCATGGGTCAGAGCCCCGACCAGCAGGATACTTCTGCTAGCAAATTTTGCAGGCAGAAAAGAGGGGAAAAAAGAATAAAGGCACAAGGGCAGTCAGACACTGAGCTGACAGAGTGTGGGCATTAGAGAGCTGTCACACACAGCCAGGTGAGCAACGTGAGAAGTTCTGCATTTTATTTGGCATGCTGTAGCAACAAGGAACTAGAAGAGGAAACCAAGAGGTCTGTCTGTCCAGAATAAACCTGTCAAAGCCTTGTCCCGGTTGTCCCTACGTTCTTGATGACACCCTTCTTCCTGCTCAAGCTAAACAATGACTCTGCTGCAAGTTTCCAACAGAGAGAAAGGGAACCTGTGCAACACGTGACAATCTGGGTGCAAAGGACTAACATCTACTCCCATTAACAGAAGCAACAGCCTCAGTCCCTTTTCCAGTGTGGCGTTTAATAATCTGGTTTAGGCCCCAACCTAGACCCATGACAAAACAGTACAGGACTGGACTGTTCAAGTCAAATCTCAAATCCTGGCAAGTCTAGAAGAAAACCTCAAAATTTTAAAGAGCTTTCTGGAAATAACATAGGCATTTTCAAAGTATATTATTTTCAAATAATTTCAAGGTCATAATCTAAAAATATAATAGAAAATAAGGTTAGAATCAGTGCACTGAATTTGAAGTGTATTGAAGTGTAGCTGTCATGGTTTGACCCCAGCTGGAAACTAGGACCACGCAGCTGTTCAGTCACTCCCCTCCCCACAAGTAGGGTAGGGAAGAGAGAAAAAGTAGAGGGGAAAAAAGGAAAAAAACCTCAACTTGTGGGTTGAGATAAAGACAGTTTAATAGAACAGTAATAAGAGATTAAAAAAAAAAAAAGATTATAACAATGGCAAAAGAATATACAAAATAAAGTGATGTAACACAAATTGCTCTCACGACCCAAGAATCAGTTGCCCAGCCTATCCCGAGCAGCGATTGTGGATTCCTGCCCTCCCACAATGCCCATTTAGATATCAAGCATGATGCCTACGGTATGGAGTGTTCCTTTGGCCAGGTTGTTCTGTCTTTGTTCCCTCTCAGCTTCTGTGGGAAGCTGAAAAAGTCCTTGACTTAATAGAAGCATTACCTAGCAATAACTAAACAAATACGTGTTATCAACATTATTCTCATACTAAATCCAAAACACAGCAGGTACTAGGAAGAAAATTAACTCTATCCCAGCTGAAACCAGGACATTAGCTTAAGTAAGTTTAACTATTGGAAACTAACACCTTTTAATCCTGCTTAAGATATTTGGACACTAGTTCCAAAGGTACTTTGGACACTTTCTCAGGCTAAAACACTAATCACATAGTCTTTGAGACTTCGACAAATTTAGATTTGATGCATACTTATTTTGATATTAAAAGATCTGTGAGCATTTTATTTACCTTCTCTATTATTTAATTTAAATATTTATTTTACGATAGGATAAGGACCTGAAGAACACAGACAATGACAGGAAACAAAATTTTTTGGGAAGAAGATTTTTCTCTCCTTCCCAAAACCCAGCAGATGTTATATATTCTTTAATCATAACCCAATGAAAGCAGTGAAACAGTTAAAAAAATTCTGAACATTTTGGCATGGTAAAATAAAAGAGGAGCCCTGTGACTTCACTACTTTGCAACACGGAAAAAGGGATAGAAATTAAGCTATGCTCCCCTATCTCTTCTCTGGATATTTTGTAAAAGTAAAGTTAAAGAACACACACTTGATTCCATTCCCTTCTGTATTATAAACTTTTCTATTTGGAAACTCTGTATTACAAAATTCTTTCTGCATTATAAAACTTTTATTTGAAAGAAGGGGAAATACCTTTTTCAACTGAAAGACGTTAATCTACCTCTCTATCATGAGAAACTATGATTCATTTTCCCACACAGCATCTACTTCTCAGCCAGGTTTAGTGCAGCACTGTTTCTCAATTTCGGGGGATTTCCCTCCCCCTGCAAAAGAAAGCTCCGTTGTTGATGCCACTCTGAACAAGCCATATTGAGAGACACAGCAACATTATGGTATTACCCTTGCACATCCTCCAGATAACATCAAAGCTGCTTCTGAGTCCTGTGCTTATCTTCTCACTCAAACAAAACTAGTAAAAGGACAGGGCTCTGGGAAATTCTTGAATTCCCCAAATATTTTCCCAAGAACATATCTCCAAAAATGTAAATAAGCTGTGCAAGGGCAGTGTACTACCTTTCCCCTCTCCCCAGCCACTATCATAATATTCCCAAATACAAGCTGTAATCTGAGGTCATGGGAAATTATCAGGAGATATTTTTACAGTTTACCATAAATTTATGAGGATGAAGCAAAGAACAGAAAAGTGGTGGTGGTGGGGAATATCAGTAGGAGAGGAGGAAGAGACTGGAGTTCAGACAAAGTTCAATAATCATAATGAGAAATACAATGTACGCTTTTTCTAAAGCAATGTTAGATTCCACTCCTACCCTGCCTATCACATTTTTCTGATTTGTCAATGCCAATACTTAGAACAGAAGCACATGCCCCTATCTTGTCCCCTTTTTGCTTCAGTCTGTTTTACTCTGAGATTATGGGAAAGGGTGTATATGCCCTCATTATTCCAAGAACAAAAACAAAATTAAACTTGGAGACACTTTAAACGTTCAAAGTGTTGCTCAGCAATCTCTGCACGCTGAAAGACCAATTGCACATGGCTGACAAGATTTTAATACGCTTCACACCATGGGGAAAAGACCTCAGCTTCAGGAATAGTACTGGGCAGTTCCTACTTGCATAGAGTTCTTCCCTTTACACATAATTGTTCTGGTGTAGAAGCAGGATAACCCACAACAAGCTACTTCTCCAGCTCAGACACTCAAAAAGCACGACTGCAGTTCTATCACCCAATTCACTGGGAGATGTATGTGGGGGAAGAAAGACCCCAGCTGCAGGCTTGCAAACAGGAGCTTTAAGCTTCAAGCAAAGGAAAAATATTAGATTCTTTTAACTAAGGGTGTGTTTCATTTAGTATGCTGATAGAATTAGGTAAGACCTATTTTAAGTGGATGAATAATAAATGGGGATATCCTCTTTAAAAGCTTGCTTCTTTTTCTCCACCCAGTCTTGAATTTACCAACTAGAAATCAGGTATACACAAATATACAAACTGGAAATACTTTATTCACCTTCTTCTCCAAGCCACAAATTTTAAGCGTCTCTTTTTTAACACTTGATAACTATCTGTCAAGATTCATAAAATTTCACCTTACCTTTTGCAAACATTGGCAAAATATCTGGGCTTCCCCAGCTCCAAGTATATTTACTTTCATTGAAAACAGAGTCAAATTCCACTGGATTCTCCTTCCATCCTGTTAAACAAACACACCGGGATTTAAATTGGGTTGCCAGAAGATCTCATTGACTGCTAAGATTGATAGTCCATGCAAAATATTTGTTGTTGTGTTTGGGGTTTTTTTAAAGTTTCCCTTATATTATTTCACGATGAACTCCACTTTGCGAGTCTGTTTTACTTCCATTTCAACCTCTATTTGCAATTAGTTCCCCACTCATTAAGAAGTAAGCTGAAAACTTAAACTAATCTCATTATGCAGGGACTCAAACAGACAAAACACACAGCCAGTTTACCTTCAAAACAGCTAAAATTCTCCCGAATTCTAAATCCCCTGTTGTCTAAACTCAGCTTTTGGCATTTTAGGCAATAAATTACACACTCATATATCATATTTCCAGCAATCACGTTCCACCTCATCACAACAAAACCTTCAAGATGTTCTGTTTCCACGACAAGGCAGCTGACAGAAATACAAAGAGATGCTGTTAACAGCAATTCCTGCCAGTCCTGCATTTGTAGCAGATGTCAGAAGGAAGAACCTTTTCATTAGGAACATGGACGAGGCCAAGTAATTCCTCTTACGCCCCTTGTCCAAAACCAACACACAACATTACAGGTGCTCAGGCCTGGAAGTCCGGGGGATGGCAGAGGACCAAGTCAGTTATGAGAAGGCTTGTTCCACATTATCAACCACCAAGCAGGCTAACAGCTAGCTCTGGACAAAACACAGTTGGGGTTTTCGCTTTATTTTGCTACTGATTCGCCAACTCAACCTAGCAACGGCTTAGGTAAGATACTGGAGTTCACTTCTTGTTCATGACATCTATTTAGCCATCTTACATCCCAAATGATAATTAAAAACTCTGTTACATGAACAGATCATTCCATACAGTTCTGCTTTCAAACTCAGGGTGCTAAATTTTATTACAAAACATTAACTTATGTAAGCTATTTTCACAGCTATCAATATTATGAGTGGGAAATCCATCCAAAATGATTCTTTTCCATATAATCTTGGTAGACAAACCACTATGCAGGTATTTATCATCCAGAGAAGCCCAGCACATCACCAAAACACTTGATTTTGGAGGACAGTGTTCAAAGCTTTAGGACTGGCATACCTTTAGCAACTGCACTGACATCTTCATAAAATCCAGCTATAAGCGCAACGTGCCCTGGCCTGGATTCTGTTGGGACTCGGGTGTGAGAGATTCCCCAGCTGCCATTATTCTCTAGAATACTCCTGAAAACAGGATACAAGGCAGTTAATGCTTATGACTTCTTGAAAGTACAATGAATTGCAGATAAAATGAGCGACAGGTAGATGTGAGACAGGAAATGCAAAAAAAAAAAAAACCCAGACTGAAAGTGATTCTTCACTAGTGCCTGCTGTGCAGCAAAACAAGCAGAACATTAACCTGCAAGTAGTTCTATATTATAATACCCCACAGAGAACATTACTATTGTGGCCCATCAGCACTGCAAACAGATGACTTTAGCTGGTGTTCTAACACACTCAGAATTAACATACTATTTTTTTTCCCCACTGCTTTCTGCTATAGCTTACTCTTTTTTCCCCCTAACAGATTGTTTCTGCTTGGTGTTACTTTTTTTTGTTGCTTCTATCTAGCTGAAAAGTCTCTAGTTCAATCTTCTCTTACTCATTAAATATGCTCAATTATAATTAGCTCTTGTGACCATGTCTGCCTTTATTTGTGCTGAATATTGGAAACCAGCATCAAGCAAATTCAAAAAGGACATAAATCTAAAGTGCAATTCATTTCAGCAACATCGAGAAAATTTAAGTAAACCTTGTATCTCTTGCAATTACACCAAAGCAAAGGAAAATGCCTTCCTACCACATATACAGAAAGACATAAATTGTCTAGGGATTGTGCACATACAATAGTTATAACAGATAAAAAGCAAAGAAAATAGAGGACAAAGCCTAAGTGTAAGAAACAGCCTCATAAACTAGTCTTGTCTGCTGAAGGTATGAACAGCTGGAGCCCGTCAGAGAGCAAGCGGTGAGCACTACCATATGCTGTTTTCTTGTCTCCATCTTCTGGAAGAAGAGAAAGATTCACTGCCCACTGGCAGAGCAAGGGGAGAAAGAAAGAAAACAAAACACAGCAGGACATACCTTATACTAATGCTTAGGAAAAAAGCAGCAGAATCCTCAGAACAAATTCAAAGCAGTTTTTCAGAGTCAAATCTACCTGGAAATTGTATTTTTGCTGTTCATTATATAAGCTATAAAATTTACTATATTTTTATTGGATGTGTTTTAGCCCTAATAGATTCTAAGTTTGTGCTTTGTAACTTTATTTTTAACAGAGATTTTTTACAACTGTCAATTACAAGATCTGTACACTCAGCTCTAAATGTTTTTCTCACTAATGAAGTAAGAATCAAACCACAACTTAAAAATTTCAGGCTCCACTCTAAGCTTGCAGGACTCATAGTTTGCTTGGTTTTTAACTCATCTTAGACCTCTTATTGTCAGGTCTGCTTGAAAACTCACAGGACTATTAGGAATAGTTCCAACATTACAGTGAAATACATAAAAGGCGATATCACACTCTGACATGTTATTCCTAGCTCTCATCTCAGCTTGGTTTTAAGACAAGTTATGTTGAAAAAAGTACTAATTTGAAAAAAAGGATTTAAGTATGACTTAAAGTGGTTTCTAATTTATTCTCGCTGGAGACTGATAACAATGTATTGCACTAACATTAGTGGAAGATTTAAGACAAAAATAAAACACCTTTGGTTCTCCTCACAATTCATTATCACAACAGGTAAGAAACTGTTTAAATTAGAATTTGATTTCTATTGAGTTGGAAAGTAATCTTTACCTTTGCTTTTGTCAGACTGTATCACAGGATCTGAAGTCAGCAATAACACATACCAAGCAGTAAAAAAATAGAGCCACATATTGTAATTTACCTGTTAAAAATTCATTTAGCTATTTTGAACTCTTTCAAAGCCTCTTACTCAGAAGAACCATTTAAAAAAATTAACTTCCTTGACAGTATAAACATAAGCTACCCATAATAACAATGATGAATCTGAATGTGATATAGTGATACAGCTGAAACATGACAGGAAAGGAAAAAAAAACATCTTCCCTGAAATCCCCACCACCACTACAGCAATTCAGACCACCTACCATTCCTCACAGCTATCACAACACTGCTGAAAAACTGATTTTTCAAGAGTATTTGTAAGAGAAAAGACTAGGCACTTGGCATATATCAGCCAGAAATCTGCTCCAAGCCTAATGGATATTTATTATTAATTTTATGTACCTAGTAAAACATTGCTTCTATTTATAGCACATTGCTACAAGAATGGTTGTGCTCATTTAAAGATAATCTTTCCTCATTAACAATACAGTAGCTCCCAAAGTGCTCCACCTGGATAAAACAAGTAATCTGGCTGTTATGCTGCCTGCTACTATAAAGCTGATAAGGGACTGAACACTTGGCACTTAGGAATGAATATGCAAAAAAAGTGAACTTTATATTAAATCGCTTGTACTTTGGGTTAATATTAGTGAAAAAGGAAAGCTCATACAGCAATAACTGGGCAGAATGAAAAAGGAAGCACTCCCAGCAACCAAAATTTGATCTTGTCAACCCATTTACAAGGCCAACTTACAGAAGTTGTGTCACTCGAAGGTTCGGAAGCAAAACACTGAGCATCTTACTTTGAAATTGTATCAGTATACATAATAGAGCCAAAGATACACCCTGGACTGCCCAGCCCTCCGCCTTTCAGAAGGCGCAACATGCCACATGTTTTTTCTTTTCATCATGTCTCACATATAAATATATATATGTGTGAGCATGTATATGCAGAATGAGTGACAACGAGAGAAATGCAGATTGCCCTGCAAATCTCTGCTGGTATTTTATTCCACTCTGGGACCTACCAGCATCTTTGCTTATCACAAGGCAGTTCTACCCCTCCATTCACCCACGTACTTTCAGCGCAGGTGACAATGTTTTACTTCTACAGATCTTGAAATAAAAAGTCTGTAATTTCACAAACAAGGTAAAGCAGAGACAGCAGAACTGCAAATTTCCCAACATTGGACAAGCTAATATATGGCTTAATTTTTTATTTTTAAATAGGCATGATAATGCTGAATGGCTGAAACTGAAAAACTCAAACCATTTAATGGCAAAAATATCCATTATAACTCTTTTCTAGCCAGTACCCACCATTGCTCCTAGTCATGGGGCCATTACAGCATTCACACCTTGTTGATAGTGCACAAGACCAACACTTTTACTGCTAAGAGAAGAAACTGCTCTGAAGTGTGAAGTTCACTGCTAAAAGACAACATGGAAAACTCACACCGACGTGGCAGACGTCTGACAGTGGCAGACAACACCTTACAAAAACACTAATAACAGGAGCAGCAGGTACAAGTAATGCCACATAAGCTGGCAAATGCTGCAGCCAGGGCTCCTCAGATTTCTGTGGCAGACTGCAAATGCCCTGACAGCTTCAGATGATTGACTATTCCTGTTTCCTCTGATATTCAAGCCAGACCAGTGCTATTACACAAAAGTAGTCTTATTTAGTCTTTTTAGCTTAAGAAATTATTTGTTTTATGATCAAATAATTATATTGTTTTAAAGAAACAGCGAAGGTCGGTGAAAATTAGTTTTAAGCACTCAAGGATATGACTTTTAACACTCTTTTTTGGCATGATTAGTTTTTCACAATCTTAAACCAAATCATTCCCTTAAGCAATCAGACACACACTAGAGAGCACAAGGGAGGCAGCAGGGTCATGCACGCAGGAAGGGTGGAACAAATAGGAAGTGGCAGCCTGCTGTTAGATCCATTCAGGCCATCCTTTTTAATCACTCCTTAAAAAGCTTCATCAGTAGCTTAGAATTAGAAGACAAGCACGTTAATGAACTATTACTCCTAAACTGAACATCCAGGAAGCAGTTTATATTAATGACTGTGTTAGGCTTCAGAATCCATGTCATGCTGATGTGAATGGAGGAAGTTCACACTCCTCTCAGTTACTGGCTACCTGTAGTTTTCAGAGGATAATATTGACTCAATTTACTCTGTTCACAGTTTAGCAGCTTTACTGACAACAAGGGACACCAACTCAAATTCATGCATGTCTGCAGAGTGTAACTCTGCAAAGTTTGTTTCTTCAAAGGCAGAGGGAAGGCAGTACTCAAGCCACCACAGTTGCGGTTGTTCCTCTTATTCTCTTTTCAACATTACATAGAGCAGTCTCAAAAACAAAGTCTTCTGGATCAGCAGTGTTTTCAGATGGGCTTACCGCAGGTAAGGTGCTCGGGGCGCACCGTTGCTGTTCAATTCATACAGTGAATCTGCCCGCAGACCGTCAGCAACAAAGAGTACGAGACGTTGGGCTGGAGGTGGCAGTGGAGTCTGCTGAGGGGCCATACCATGAACCAGGGGAGAGCTGAAGTAGATTTCAAAAATGGAGACCAAGAACACACAATGTACAAGGAGACCAGCGAGTATGAAGACAGGTATACCCATGGCAGCAGCAGGCTGGCAAGGAAAAGTCCAACACTGAGAGAGAGTGAGAAAAATAAAGTTAGGCAGATGAGACTTATCAGAATCAATATTTATTTCATTTATTATAAAACAGGAGTACCATAACCCCAGTCATTACCCAGGATGCATAATCAATCTCTGCTTCCAACAAGCTTTTTCCCAGAAGCTTTGGTCAGAAGTCACTGCATGGCTAATTCAGACTTTCAGATAGTCATCATGTCTCAGCAGCTCAGCTCTGGTGTTTAGTGGGATGGCTTCAAAAGGCCATTTAAATCAAGCCAGTTTGCCTGATATTCAGCAGGTTTTTGTTACCTACATCAGTGACAGAAGACTTGGACAACGCAATGTCTCCATGAACATACTACCCTCTGCCGGCTGATTGCATGACAGTGTTGAGGTCTGTTTAGGCAAATGCAAGCCAAAGGCAGTTATGGAAAGTCATTCTATAACAAACATCCATCCAAAGTTGCTTTTTCTAAGCTCACTATCAATTCTGGCATCATTATAGTCTGCCTAGAAACTTCTTTTAAAGGAAAAAAGATGCTCTGCAACACTGCAGAACACAGTTCCTCTTCAAAACAGGTGACAAAACACAACAGCTGGAGGATTATCTTTCATGGATAATGATATTCCTTTTCTGAATGTTTTTTCTGCCCTGAGATCCTCTGAAGTCAGGTTAGGAATACAAATATGCTCAATAACAGGTACACTGGAAATGTACGTGTCTGCCACGTGTACTGAGGGGGTCATATGATGCATACTGAAGGCAACGCAAATATGTGTATTGACTCAAGTAAGTGTGGGATCTGAGCCTGAATGAGGGTTAGTTCTGACAAATTACTATTAGTGCTGTCCAGGCTGCTTAGTTATTTAAATATTAGCTGATTGTCAACCCTACCAAAGCAACACCTCCACTCACCAATTTAGAAACAGATGTTTGTAACAGCCTGGAAGGTTCAGATATTCAATTACCTATGTAAATACACACCTCTCTCTAAAATAAATTCTTCATTTCAGAATCTACTTAGTGCTTCTAAATGACAATATATTAAGTTTATCTTGTTCCTTGCAGAATTCCAGTAGCTGGACACAGCCAACCACCACATAACCTTATCTCTGATCAAAACTCTGAAAGATGTTTTTTACAATAAAAATTTTAAAGTGTCAGGAAAACCCTAGGAAAAAAAAAACCACACTAAAAAAGGATATTTGAAAATTAATATATATTATTGATTATTAATCCAAAGAAAATTCAGGTCTGTATGCAACTTAACCATAACTTTCAATTCAACCCATTTTCCCTACTGAAACAGAGATGCAACAACTCTAATCCTAATCAGAAACATCAATACAGTAATTTCTCATTTTAGAGATTTGGACAGAAAACCACGTAACAAGATTGAGAAACTAAATACAACATTTCAAAGAGACACCTAATAGTCATGCTTAAGTGATCAAACAAAAATTTTTCATTAATCAGGAACTTACATGCTTTTATGTCTACAAGTGAAATTCCAAGATAGACTTGGAATATTTGTAAGTATCGGTTTGTTTATTTTTTATTTTTAAGAACTCTGGGTTCCTGAATGAATTACAATAAATGAAACCACAGTCACAGAAATACCATTAAGTTGAACGCCAGAACTCATTTTATTCAATCAGTTTTATCTTCCATAGGGCTTTTTCTTTTGATGTAGTGGTGTTTGATAAAAGAATCCAAGCTATTCTTGCCCTAAACTGATGAGACTAAACACCCTACTAAACAAAGCAGTTACTTCAATCAGCTACTTGCTGTTGTATATTCCCAGTGCTACAATTCTATAGCTTAACATATTCTAAATTCTTCTAATTAAAGTATTAGTAATCTAATCTGTTTTCAGCACTAACTATTCCTTTTTGCTTTAACTCTCCCCAGGCCTGAGCCCTTGCTTGCAGCAAAGAGTGCAAGCAACACAATTCAAATTTAATGCTGTCTTAGGCTGTAGTGATCTACAGAATTAAAAAAAAAAAAAAAAAGGAAAGAAAAACGAGATACTTTCTTTTGCAACCACAGTTTAACTACATTACATTAGACTATTCATCTGGCACAGTATATCCAACTGCTCATCACCATCAGATGATTTCAAGACAGGCAGCACCCAGAGCACCTGCTTCTGCCACATCCCTCAGAGAATCACAGAATGGTTAGAGTCGGAAGGGACCTTTAAAGATAGAGTTCCAACCCCCTTGCCATGGGCAGGGACACCTCCCACTAGAGCAAGCAGGTTGCTCAAAGCCCCATCCAGCCTGGCCTTGAACACCTCCAGGGATGGGGCATTCACAGCTTCTCTGGGCAACCTGTTCCAGTGCCTCACCACCCTCGCGGTAAAGAATTTCTTCCTGGTATCCAATATAAATCTCCCCTTTTTCAGTTTAAAACCATTACCCCTTGTCCTATCACTACACTCCCTGGTAAATAGTCCCTCCCCCCATCTCTCCTGTAGCCCCCTTGAGGTACTGGAAGGCTGCTATAAGGTCTCCCCAGAGCCTTCTCTTCTCCAAGCTGAACAGCCCCAACTCTCTCAGCCTGTCTTCATACGAGAGGTGCTCCAGCCCTCTGATCATTTTTGTGGCCCTCTGCTGGGCCTGTTCCAACAGGTCCATGTCCTTCCTGTGTTGAGGACTCCAAAGCTGGATGCAGTACTCCAGGCGGGATCTCACGAGAGCAGAGGGGTAGAATCACCTCCAACAACCTGCTGGCTACACTTCTTTAGATGTGGCCCAGGATGCATCAACCTGCTTCTTCTGCCTCTAGTTTAGCTTACATTGCTCCTTTAATGCATGACTTTGTATTTCATCACTGTGACGTAACACTGTGAAGAGCATCCTATCCTCAGGCTTACAAATACTTTCCCACAGGTATGAAGTGTTTGGAAAGCTCCAAACTGCATCTCAGCTGAATGCCAGAGTGGCACCCGGCGCCCTTTGCTAACAGCAGTCCTGCTTTCCAACTACTAAGCCACAGGGCTAAGTGTTGCAAATGAGCATTGGTCTGTGGTTAGAGAAGGCTCCCACTCAAAGAACAAAGTTTAAATACAATCAACAGCAATTCTAGAGAGGCATCGCTGACCTCCTGCACCTATTCATCTTGATCAAGTTACAGCTTGGTCATTGCCAGCCCAAAGTGCTTAAAGTTCATTTAAAACAGCTGATCTGTGAAATACATCCCCTTCAAACATCCAAAGTACCACGGAAGCACAAAACATTTGTAGTAACTGGTTTTCAATGGAAAAGGAAGGTCTTTATCACTGCCTGGGTTTCTCTGGGTCTTGCAAACCCCTGTAGGGCAAACACCCAAGACCGAGGCTTTTTTGGACCCAACTTTCCACAGCTCCATTCACATCTCAATGTCAACTCCTCTCAACACATGCTATGCCACTTGGAGAACACCCTTATTTCTTCTCAGCCTGCAATACCAATACACATTTGACTATGGAGAAGGGTGTAAGCATAGCAAGCAGGCGCATGGATGACATTTGTTATAGAGATCCTCTTCTCTAACAGCTGAAAGGGACCAGTGGGAGAGAGCACTAAGAGTGTATCACAAAAGAATGACTGCACACCTTAGTCCTCTCAAAGGCAGATGCTGCTCAGGGAAAGGGCCAGGCTTGGGTCCTTGAATGCAGAATTAAGTTTCTGTTTTCACCCATGATGTGGAAACATTAGTTTGCCTAAAAGGTATGGCAAGATGAATGAAAATGGGCAAGTTAATTTCCAGAAAGCTATTCCTGGAGACTGAAGACAGCCAGAAGGGTCCCCCAGGGATGCTGCCTGTGACAGACACTGCAACCAGCATAAGTACAGACCAGGTTCTGAGCCACTCTAATGCAGATAAAAATGGTAACCAAGATAACACATTCAGTCATTCATATTCACTGAATTACAAAACTACTTATCAGAGTCCTGACAAATACTCACACCTGGAAACAAACAGTTCCAGATATTAATAAAGTAAAGTATTCCCTGTCAAAGAAATCCCTTCACTAGCCCCCTCTGAACTTACAAGTCCCGTGGTCAAAAACAGACAGGGATGGAAGACAGTTGAATGACAGGCTGAAACGGCTCCTTCCCATATAAAAAACAGTTTGCGTTTTGAGAAAGAGCTTGTCTGAGTGATCCATTGTTGTGTGGCAACAGGTCTTGGCTGATAGTGGTTCATTTCTTGGTTGAATTGCTACCAACTGGTGCTTTACACAGTTCTTTTAACTAAAAAAGCCAGCAAGACAGGAAGGCAAAAAAAAAAATCAAAAAGAGCATCAGTGGTAACATTCAGAAGTATTCTTCAGTTTGTACCTAAACTGGTAAGAAAAATAAGGGTGCTTTATCTCCTCCTAGAGAGAGAGATAAAACAGTTACCCCAGCTACAATCCAAGTTAATGCCAGCAGAGCTGACAAGGCCAGACCACCAGCATCTCACTATCAACATTTAATTGTAAACTTTTGGATTTCACGTGTCAGAACATGTCCTGCAAATCAGAGGACAACCCTCTTCCCTAATTGGAAATGCCGAAGTCACTTGAATTCACAATTGCAGGTATTTAAGCTTCTTAAACCTAGGATGGGCTACCACCTTTCATTCTGCTGTGGAACAAGATAATTTTGTTCATGCGTCCCTAGCTACTTGACATGAAGAGTCATTAGTTAAATGGATGTCAAGACAACAGAGAAAAAAAAGATCTCTTCTTGGAGCAGCCATCCATCTCCCAGTATCCTACTATTAGAGTTGATCTACCATGCATCACCGAACCATGAAAAGGTAGACCATCAACAAAGAAAGTGAAGGTAAAAGACAGAAGGACCTCTGGGATTTGTGAATGGACCTCCACAGAAAAGGAGGATTAATGCTAAGCAACATTTGTGCTGTGCAATTGTGGCTACAAGCATTTGTGGTATGAAGAGAAGAAAAAGATCGGTATCTTTCACTACAAGTAGAAATAGCATACTTGTCGTGATCTTTCCTCCACTGCACTCTTCCATGAAGGGCCATCAACGGGGAAAGGAAAAGCAAAATACCTCTCTTACAAGATCTGGACACGATCTTCATAAGTCAGAGAAAGGAGATTAAGGAAAAACAAGATATTTGTGGAAAAACCTCAGTGTAGATCTCCTGGGACATCTGGGGTTTTTTTCTGCCTACGATATGCTCTAGCATGACATCTTTTCTTCCCCATCCATTTCCAAGGAGTGGAATCATCACTTGATCTGTGTTCTCAAAGATGTAACGCAGAGTCTCAGATTGCAAGTCCAAGGAGGGATGTCACGCAGCAGTGAACACAGCCTCCACACAACAAATGCAGGAACAGCTGAGCCTAGTTGACAGCACCCCTACATTTGAAAATGCACAGATCTTCACTCAGCTGAGTCCTCTACCATACAGAGACCTCTTCCACTTCCCTCTTTATGCTTTTTCATCACCATTTGACAGGGTGGTTCAAAAGCCAGTCTGAACCTGCAGGTCCAATGTGGGAACCAGATGCTGAACAGTATCTCATAGGTGTTCTGGCAGGTCTGTCAACATCAGGGAGAGCTGTGAATGGAAGCATCAGTATCAGACTCCTTGGTGCCCAGCAGCCTTCTGGCATGCTTTTCTGGCTGGGAAGAGGAGAGAGCAGCCAACCCAGTAAAATTTGGGTGCTCAGACACCCCTCAAACCTATAGTGTTTCATGCCTTCTAAGCACAGAGAAAGCACACCTAGCACTGTGTATGCATCTGTCCTAGCAGGAAACATCTATACGCTATTTTTCTGTATCTCAGATGAGCTACAGAAACGAAATCCAGCAGCTACAGGATACCACCAAATTAAAAAAAAAAAAAGTTTCCTTTAGGTTTCTTCTGCTCTGTTACAGAGGTCATCATGAGCACATTTCTCTATAGAGCCTGGTGTGGTGCTCAATGGTTCAAGGCAGAAACCTCACAAGCCATGCTAAAAGGAAGAAATAATAAGGATAAAAGGAAAAAAGTGGACTAAGCACTAGCTTATAAGAAAAAGCAAAAGCCACAGCCTGTCAAGAGAAGAAAATAGAAAGGTATTAAACAGACCCACACCCATCCCTTTTCACTTTGGAGGACAAGGAGGCAGATCTAAATATTTATTACTAGTGAAAAAATGCCTCTGCCCTCAAGTGCCTGGCCATCCAAAAAGTGGATAAACAAGATATATTTTCAAGTGACAGTTTATCTCTTTGTGTCAAGAAAACTTAAGCCAAAGATATCTCAGCATTTTTGTGTCCTCTGATACTTTCCCAGGCAATCCATAAAAAGTGACTTCATGCACTACCTCCCACAGTCCTAATTTTCGCAGAGCAAAATGCAAGCTTTGCCCAAATCCTGATTGCATTATTCTACTTAATTCTGTTAAGCCATTGCCTATCACACCAAGAGGAGAGAAAGAAGCTTCTAGTCTTGTAAATAATAAAGGGGCATGTTGCAACCTATTTGTCACATCGCATTTCTTACTGTCCATCAAACATATCACATTCAGACAGCCAATTCACCTCCTCTACAGACTCAGCCCAACTAGTAAACTATGTATCAGACTCAGATTTATTCTTTTCTTTCTACATTTTTTCTCCTTCTGTCACCACCTCCTAAATTAAATACCAAGCCAATAATGATACTGTCCAAGCTCCAGTATGACAGTATTTAAGCTATCCCACTGAGGTATTTCTTCTTCAAACAATTTGGAGCCAACACCACAAAGCTGGCATGGATACCTAAAGACCCTTTTTGGATCCTTGACAGAAAAGTACTGAAGAGCCACCAAGCTACTCACTGCCTGTTAAATACGAGTTGTCCACATGAACGGAGCAAGGAGAAAATTAGCAGTACCCTGGCTACGCTGGGGCCTTCAGCAGACTTCAGATCTTCTGACTTTACTGGATGCTGTACATAAGCAGAGAAGAGAGCAAGCAGATGCAGGGGAGCAATCATTCTGAGAGACAACAAGGCAGAACTAGCAGACACCTTTCTTAAAGTCTAGGAGATTAAAAGAAAGAAAAGCAGCAAGGATCTCCTGACTGCAATTAATTATTTTTCCAGAATAAAGTGATTTGCACAAATTAGAGAAGGTTTGGTTTGTGTTTTTTTTTTAAAATCCGGAGATAAAAAGTTCAGCTCCCAGCTGGTGGCAGATGGGGTGAAGAGACCCCCTCCTTCTTTGTACTCCCACCTATCAAAACAATACAAACTTCCCTACTATTAGCTGGAAGTTCCTCACCAATAGTCATGTCAGAGCAAGGACCAAAACAACCAGACTGTGAGAGTAGCAGGGAAGCAAGACAACTGCAATGAACCACGTAAGCCCAACCCTCAGAGACAAGAAGCAGGCAGTTTATTTCACATGAGCTCTTCCCTCTTTTCAAGTAGATCTGTCACTTGCTGACAAGACTTTTCTTTTTTCCTCTTCCTTTTTTTTTTTTCCACTCATGCCACAGAACCCACACCCATAGCCCCAGCTGGATCAGGTCCCTTGGTGCTTAACAGGAAGGCTGACATAATTAAGAGCAGCCCCTATTTCCCCAAAGTAATCAACATCTAAGCTGCATTCCTCAAGTTATAATCTCTCAGCATTATTTATAAGGCAAAGAAAACCATACTTGTACTGTAATACAATATAGTTCTTTGTAAGAAATGTAACATTTCCCTTTTATATTTTTTTTTCTTCAAATATGCAATAAAACATACACAAAATACTACGTGGCATATGCCCCACTGGCAGGAATATTATTTTAAGGATTATAAAGTCTCAAGACAGGGAGCTCAAGATACATTGGTCATTTCTTTTAGAGGGACCGTGCTTCACTAATACTGTCAAATCTGTTGGCTAAGATGAAGAAAATCCATTGGAAATGCATTTTCAATGAGCGTGAATGGCCTTGGTAAGTATCTTTTACACAAAAAAAAAAAAAAGAAACAGGAATTTCTGCTAAGTTTTTGGCTGAGGAATACATTTTTCAACTTAACAGTGTTGTGTGTTTTGTAATTTAAACTGTCAAAGCGGTGACAGTACAATTTGTCTGTACATAAAAAAATGATCCCTTTGATTAGGGGAGGGGAACAAAGTGTGAGTTGTGTAGTCAAAGTGACAGTAGTTTGCATGGTATGGCAGTTATACATCATCTAAGATGGTTATAGCAGTTCTTACTCTATTTTTTACTAATTTAGATTTTTAAAGAGTTACACTAGCGAAGAAATGCAATCAAGTCATTCCTGCTGTCACAGCACATAGACCTATTGACTGCACAAATTAATTTATACAAGAGACCTACCACCTGGTCTCAGCGTAATGCTTTCTCATATCTTTACACAGTACTTAAACATAGGAAACACAAAATCCTCATCTTGACTTCATTGTATAATCATAGTATGAATAGAAATGGGATAATGATCAAGTCCCTTTTTCTCCTTTCCAAAATTTCATTTCCTTTTTCTCTTGAGGCATAACATGCTCTGTCAGACAATGGAACTGCAACTACAGTACTTCCACTTGCTCTTGCACTGAAGTGGCTTTTGTAATTCAAACCATCTGTTTAAAATTATTTTATGTTCCACATCTTCACTGAGCATTTTAGGGATTATAATAACAAATGACATCTGTTATAAATTTTAAATGTGGTTCAGCAAAGTACATCCAAACCTGAGGCAAAGAGCACAAAGAATATTTAATTTCATTTTAACATCATTTGATAAGCAAAATTACTCTGCTTGCATAGAATAGTGTCTTTTGCCAAAAAAGTCCAAGGAGAAATTTACTATGGCCTTCAAGGAGCCAAGGAAATATCAAATGTCCTAATACTTGAATGTACTGCAAATCAGTTACCCCAATGTCAGCCTAAGCAATTTTCTCTGAATTATCCTCTAAACATGGGAAATCATATCCACAAGTCTCCCAGGCACAAAAACACACGAGACATTGACAACAGGATAGCACTGACAAAAAGATGCTTCTTTAAGAAACAATGACTGCTTCAAGGCATGAAACAGGAAACAAGAGCATCACCCTTTGGTAACACTTGTTAGGCAAGTGGAGAAAAAACAGAGTAAAATTCAGCATTACATCTGCCCAGTATGCAGGCAGCCAGAAATGCAGAACTCAGAAGAAGCAAAACCCAGCAACAGTAAACCCTGTGTGGTTTTGCTGGGAATGAGCTATTTCACTGGGTAAAAGCATTTTGGGGGCCTATGCCTGTTTTCACAGGTATTTGCAAATCCACTGGAGTATTTCTTGACTTCAGAGTCATTCACCAATACTCCATCAGCAAGTTTTCTTCAAACACCACTGTTCTATAGCTTAACATCATATTTTCATCTCAATATGGACTGTTTAATTCTTTTGTGCTGCCAAAAGTGTCTTGCATTACTTTGGGCAACTTCTCTACTCTTGCAGAAAAAAAGGAATTTTTTTTTCTTTTTTTTTCTGTCATTGTTTTTTCTCTGCCCTGTTCGGAGATCTTGTAGACAGATTTTTTTGTATTACAAGTATCATGGGTTACTTCTGGAGAAAGAACGTCAGCCTGGGAGCATCTAACAAAACCCAACCCACTAACTGCCGTGGCTGCTTGGGTCAAGGGGCAAGTGGCCCTTAAGAGAATGCAAGCTCATAGAAGACAGCTTGCCACAGTGTTCCCTGTCAATCCAAGGCTGAAAGCCCCCTGAGGCATTTTAAAAGATATTTGCAATAAAACTATGCAATAGAACACATGCACCAATAAAAACAGCACAGTTCCTCCCTTTAGCAATAAAAGGGACAAGGATTAAACTCTTTAAATCATACAGAAAATACTAAGGTCGAGCATATGGGGAAAGGATGGAGAAAGAACAACTTTCAGCTGCGTTGAGCTAGCTTTGCAAAACCAGCTTGCAAATATATTCTCTATACACACACACAAGAAAACACACTGTAAAAAAAACAAACAGTGCTTAAAGTTTGTTACATAGAAGCTGGTATGAAGGAGGAAGGATTAAAAAAAAAGAAAAGCTGACAGAAATTGTTTGCTTTTATTAAGTTACATTTTCTTACTGGTATCAACAATTACATATAAACAAGAATTACCTTAAATAATAACATCCTCATCTGTTGAATCTTGCACATAAGCCTCTGAATGCCAATTTGCCAATAGCTTCAGCTTGAAAGAAACAAAGAACTACAAGACAACCTTCTAAGCAAACTGTTATACTTTCAATAGAAGAAATACAGAAGTCAAATAATTACTTTGTAGGTACCCATCCTTTCAAAAGCATTTTTCTAAAAAAAAAAAAAAAAAAAAAGTACTTCAGAGCTTTTGAGTTCAAAAGCACTATTAATTGTGCTAGCTACAATTCAGCTGGCTAGCATAACTGACACCTTGTATATCTTTACCTACCCAACTTCACAGAAAAGTTGACACAGGTAGAGGTAAGTTAAGTTGTCTACTGAGAAGAATTTCTTTAAAGCCTAAGGTAAACACACCTAAGGAAAGCAATCCTAATGAGAGGTGGGTTATTTGACACTTTGTTGATGCTCACAGCTCAGAAGAGCAACTGGCAAGCACAAAGGGGAGGGATGACCAGTGGCCCCCCAGGACATGGACACGCAGCCCCCACCCATGGCAGGCAGGCATCCTCCAGACTCCTGCACTGCTCCCAGCTCCATGAAGTCCATCGTGCTCCCAGGTGCGATCCGGGACTCGGCACCATGACAGACTGAGTCCCTAGGAAATCGCACCCTGAAAACACGCTGCCAGGAAGTACTGCTTTGTCATAAAGAAATAAGCACGAGGGGAAAGAAAAAAAATTCTCCAATTCCTTCAATCACCAAATGAACCCAACTATTAAAAAAGAAATAATCACAATAGCCACGGTGGAAAGCACAGAGATATACTAAAAGAATGGATTATACCACCTTTAAAACAGCATTCAAGTTCTTAAGTAGTAATGTAGGTATATTACAATATTTGTCCAACGATACTTTGAGGTGTATTAAAAAAATCTTTATACAAAGAAGTCACCTCCTCTTTTAACTCTTCTACTTGCACCCACAGTTGGAAGGTGTGCACATAGAAAATGTTTTCCTAACTTGTGTGAAACAGATAGCAGTGTACCGAAATAGTAAAGTTTTGTTAGCTAGGTGGGATAAACATTTAAATGTAGCCAATTGTATTGCTCACAACGGTGTATGGACATCCACTTGTAACCTATCTGTGTAAAGAGCACAACGCATGATCAAAAGACAGAAATTATATATGCTGGAAAAGTGAAACAATAAACATCTTCGCTTCACCACTTAGCGGAGTCCGTGCCTCATGTGCCACAGATAGTGGCAAGCATATTAATATTCTAAGCCTTTTAAATGGCATAGGATAGAACCATCCTGTTCTCCCCAGATGTTGAAATAGGCCTACAACTTATCATTTAATTTTAAGGCTCTGAAGTTTGACTTGATAACATGTCAAGCTATAGCCTCCAAAATTAAGAACATAACTACTCCTTGTAAATAGAAATCTTGTGGCATTTGTAGTCCTAATGTTTTTATTAGATGATGCAATATTACCTTAAACAGAAAAAAGAAATGGAGTGAAATAACTAATTTATAGCACCTTTTAAAATCATCAAGACAAATTATGGTATGCAATAGAAATTGCATGACTATCAGAATGATAATCCCAAAATTAACTGTGTACACTACTAATGACAAAGTAGAGCTCAGGCCTTTAGAACAAAACTATATTGAAAAACACAAATTACTAGGTGACCTTTTTCAGAACTTCATTTTTGTGATTACTTTTATACAGGCTATAGTATCTTAGTAGGTGGAAAAATAATGCGCATCACTGGTGTCACTGTGATTTAACCAGTAAAAAAAAGAGTTTATAGAAAGTCATTTAGAGAAGAAGAGAAAAGACAAAATTAACTGTCAATAAGAAATCAGGTGCCTTAATTTATAATCTAACAGCACATTATGTGAAAGGTGTGGTGGGCAAGCTAAAGCTGTAATTTCCAAGCATCTGTATTAAAAAATGTATTCCTACAGCACATAACCAGACCGGGGGGTTATTTTGAGGAGGGCATAGTGTTCCTTCACCAGTGCATTCAGTAAAACCAGGGTATTCTTCAATATTTTCTCCTATAAATGAATCAGAAATATTATTTTTTTTTCTGGAAAGTTTCTAAATATTCTATTTAGAAAATATTCTGTGTATATATATTTTTTGGTAATTTACTTTCATGAAAACAGAATCATTAATCTTTAAGAATTTCAACAGCTTCTTTACAGAAATCACATTATTTTCCTGGCACCACAATCCTTTTTGTAGAATCTAATTGTGTCACCAAAAATATCATTCCTAGTGTAGTTAATACAGTGATGGCCACAATCAAAATTTAAAGTACTATACAGCAAGCTGCATTTTAGTAGAAGACTTTGATGACTTCCATCCAAATACAGAAAGTGCAGAAATGCATGTGTGGCCTCTTTCAGGTCCACCACGCCAGTGCATAAGGCAGACAGATACAGAACTTAAAATTCCTTATCCAAAGTACTCAGAGCCAAAGCAAGCATAACCAAACTGGGATATTGCCTTCCTTTTTGCAATCTCTTGATTTCAGATTCCAGTAGCTACAGGGACATCCATCTTTCATTTCTATATGGACAATCACAGATATTGCAGACTTTTTAGCAGCTCTTGTGAATCTTAGACTCTGAAGCCATGCACTTAAGAGAAAACTTAATTTTCATTTTACAATAAAGATCCAAAATAATGCTCATGGTTCTGTAGGGTAATTTGAATATGCAAACTGAGTAAACCAAAAGGGCCCAAAAGTCTGGAGGCAACCCAAGTTTTTATTACTTAAAATATTTTTTAACAAACTCATGACATTTTGGGCCCAACTTCTAATTTCTGAGTTTGTAATGCTGTCTGGGACAGATCAATCAATCCTCACACAAGATATACTACAGTCAGCCTTTTGACCAGATGTGGTCCTGGGTATTTCCATAGGAGGGGAATCCCAAAACTGCACAGAGATGAATAAACATTGCCCTTTCCCAGGACATGCTAGACACAAGAGCCCGTTGGGGTATGCTGGTAGCATGGCAGCCTGCACACCCGTGTGCTCAAAGCAACACATGAACTCCTGCAAACAGCATAAAGAGAGCTAGAAGTAGCACTTTCGTCAGTCTGGTCAAGAAAACAGGAGCACAATGGCAAATCGCATATAGATTGTTATAGTCAAGAGAAAAATCAAAAGCACTCCTTAAAACCTTTTGCAAATTTTACAGCAGTTAGATTCTGCCTTTTCTGTGGTTCTGAACTGCAGAAGCCTGGGATCCAGTTCTTGCTTCTGTTCCTATGTGTGGTGGGTTGATCCTCGCTGGATGCCAGATGCCCACCAAGCCGCTCTATCACACCCTTTCTCAGCTGGACAGGAGGAGGAAAAATATAACAAAAGGCTCATGGGTCAATATAAGGACAGGGAGATCACTCAACAATGACCGGCATGGGCAAAACAGACTCAGCTCGGGGAAATTAGTTTTATTTATTACCAATCAAAATCAGAGTAGGGTAATGGGAAATAAAACCTAAATCTTAAAACACCTTCCTCCCACGTCTCCTTTCTTCCCGGGCTCAACTTCATTCCTGAGTTCTATACCTCCTTACCCCCAGGCAGTGCAGGGGGACAGGGAATGATGGTTGTGGTCAGTTCATCACACATTGTCTCTGCTGCTCCTTCCTCCTCAGGGGGAGGACTCCTCACACTCTTCCCTGCTCCAGTGTGGGGTCCCACCCACAGGACACAGTCATTCACAAACTTCTCCAACATGAGTCCTTCTACTGGCTGCAGTTCTTCATGAACTGCTCCAGCATGGGTCCTTTCCATGGGGTGCAATCCTTCAGGAACAGACTGCTCCGTCATGGGTCCCCCACAGGGTCACAGGTCCTGCCAACAAACCTGCTCTAGTGTGGGCTCCTCTCTTCATGGGGCCATAGGTCCTGCCAGGAGCCTGCTCCAGTGCAGGTTTCCCATGGGGTCACAGCCTCCTTCATGCATCTGCCTTCTCCAGCGTGGGGTCCTCCATGGACTGCAGGGTGGATATCTGCTCCACCATTAACCTCCATGGGCTGCAGGGGTGCAGCCTGCCTCACTATGGTCTTTACCACAGGCTGCAGGGGAATCTCTGCACCAGCACCTAGAGCACCTCCTCCCCCTCCTTCTTCACTGCCCTTGGTGTCTGCAGAGTTGTTTCTCTCACATATTCTCACTCCTCTC
>JAOXNO010000013.1:73603210-73641145 GCA_028565335.1 Limnodromus scolopaceus | reverse complement strand
ATTTAAATGTAGCCAATTGTATTGCTCACAACGGTGTATGGACATCCACTTGTAACCTATCTGTGTAAAGAGCACAAAGTGCGATCAAAAGACAGAAACTGTATATGCTGGAAAAGTAAAACAATAAACGTCTTCACTTCACCACTTACCGGAGTCCGTGCCTCAAGTGCCACACTAGCTGTGCATAATGCACAAACCCCAGTCAAATCACCAGTTAGTACCACCTGAAATACATTCACTTTAGAAAAAAAGTTATTTTTGCTCCTACAACAATCTCTACTAACACAGTAATTAACATTCATTATCATTTATGATATATTGACTTGTAAACACCCTCTGTTGAAACTCTGTGGGCTTACATTTGTTTTTAAGACAAAGCCAAGACACTCATTTCTGTAAGACACCTTTATTTTCAGCTGCTAACTGACTCTAATAATTAATAGAGCCAGGAAATGATTCCTGGAAACAATCAATACTCTGTCTTTTTGCAATATGGGGCATTGCTGATTTCAAATGGAAGCTCCCCACCACTCAAACTTATTTGGCAAAAAAATAGCAATAGCCTTATTGTAGGAAAAAAGCTAAGAGCACAAGAAAAAAATTGTTAAAGACCCAGAAACCTGGAGAACACAGACAGGCAGCATCTCTCCAGTCCTCATATTGCACGTTCCCATCACAAATAGCGAATTGTGTAGTTTCCTATCTCTCTGCTGGCAAAAGAGGGGAGCAATAAACAGTGGTAGGCAGAAGATTCCGAAGAGATGACAATTACTGTTGAGACAGGCACCAAATACAGTTTCATGTCAAGAAGACAAAGGCAAAGTCTACCTATCTTGGCAACCACTCACAGGGAGGACACGACCACCTACTTTTGAGATGACAGAAAAAGTCTATTATTCACTTTTGTGTAGGAGTTATTCACCTGTACCCTACCACCTGTAGAAACTTGTGATTAAAAGCATGTTTTCCAAAATACTTAAGAACAGCAAGGCAAATATATTTTATGAGGTATTTTACACAAAAATGACTGCCACGGGAGTAGCAGTTAAAAGAACAAGAGGTCTTCACAATCACAAATCATGCAAGGAAAACAAAGCCAGTACAGCTGCAGAGAGCTCTCCTGTCCTCCTCTGCTCCTGCCCACTTATTCCCGTGCAACACCTTCCTTGGGGCTGGCACAGCCATCTGTAGAACTGCATAGTCAAGCAAACTGGAGAATGAATTCAACTGAAAATAACCTCAAGAAAAAAAAAGTAAGGAAGAGTAAAGATAACTTTGCTGCAGTTTATTTCCCCAGTGTAATTCCCAAAACAAACCTCTGCGTTGGCACCAGGAACAGGACTTGCATCTCCTCCCAACAACAGTGCTAGCTCAGCATGCTTAAAGCACGTCCTCAGACTCCTACTTTGTTCTCTGAAGCCTGCATCTCACAATAGTTGTATTCCTTCCATTAACACCACAGTTTATTGCATGACCCCCTCCTGAACTGGCTCCTTTGAGTCAGTCTCAAATCTCTCTTATCCTATTTCCCCCTTATATTTGAACATGACTGAAGAACAGTAGGCTGTATAAGGAAAATGTAAGGGTTTTTTTTTTTTTCAGAAGTGTGCAAATACTAAATTGAAGAGGAATAAGGTGAAGCAGGTGACCCTCAAAAGCACAGAGCAGCAGCGTGGAGTCAGCATAGCAACATCTCTGCAAGTTGGCTCATGCTTCTGCAGTGATGGGGATAAATAAGATCTTTTCAATGTCAAGTCGTTATTGTCTTCAGTTCCACAATGCTTCAATAAAAGACACCTTAAAAAATTCAGACAAAACAGCTCTTCGTTTGAACTTAGTACCTTTAGACCTCAGAACTCAAGAATGACTTTACTACGATTGTTTTCATATTTCACTTCAGTGCACTGTTTCCCTTCCCCATCTACACCATCCTTCACTGTGGTGAGGGACGTGGTAAGGCAAGCCATCTTAGAGTGGTCTGATACCCTCTGCAACAGCTTGCTGTGCAGCCTGCAGTTCCAGGAAACACACTCCGTCTTCCAGACCAGGATGAGCAATTCAATACTCTAGTGTTTGTGGTGTCATAAAAGGTCATATCTTTTATTCCTAAATTATGTCTCCTCACTTAACTGTAACAGCGTTGCTTTCCCTCTATTCATTCTCACAAAAACAACACACACATCATGAAGCTTGAACAAGTTTTCTAAATTACTTCTTAGGACCTGAGTATGTTTGCTCACTGTATGTTTGATGGTAGGCTTCCAAATATCCACTGTTCACAGTCACACTTCAGAACAACAGTTTTAGAGGTAGAAAACCACAGCCAAACTTTGATTCAAAGGGATTTTGGAAGTTGTGTTTATTTTAATTCAGGTTTTCATCTCACTTCATGGGACATCACATTTTTAGGGAGGCTGAAAGTATTTACAAGAGCCCCTTCACAGTGCTGTATTACTTTTACTTCAAATCCCAACTTAACGCTTTCTAAAATCAGTTTCTCTGGGTAAAGCACATCTGTACTTAACACACAAGTAACTATTAACTACTAATATAAGCTATTCTTGTTAAAAGCCATGCCCGTAAAAGTGGAAGCGACAGGCACAGTTTCAGAGAAATAGCAGAGGCCTTTAAGCACAAACTACCAACATTATGAGTCTCAACATTTGCATTATTCAGCTCCTGCAGAATATCAAAATATTTTTGAGGTTAGAGTTTTTACAAGGCACTGAAAATCAATTTTTTTTTTAAGGTCTGAAAATAAACATAAAAATCACGTCTGTAAAGTTTCCTTTAAAAAGAGGTAAACATTAGTCTTAAATAAACATAGACTAGGATTCTTTCAGGTATCTCAGTTTTGGAAGAAAATTTAAGCAAGAATTTGAATAACTCACATATCTGCATTATTTTAAAGTAGAAATCTGATTTGCTTCAGATTTTCCTCCATTATTTTGTTCCTGTGCCTTGATTGGGACTCCAATCAGATAAAAAAAAAAGCTACTTTATTTCACTGCAGGACTCACTAGAACACATTAATTCATACATTGCAAGTATTCAGCACAGAAAAAATGCAATATGGACCTAACAGACTTATTTTATTAAAAATTTAATTAGCTTTGTCTGTAGAAGGTGAAACAGAAAAACCCCTTATAGCCTGACTTAAACTGTGCGTTCACTGTGAGCGCAGTTGACGCTGCACCAGAGCAGCACAGAAAGCAAGCATAACTTCACACACAGGACCCCAAAACAGTAGAAAGGGAACCCGAAACTGATCATATGTTTAAGTTCACTAAACTTTGAAGCATTACCTCAAGATCTAACGCTCCTATCAAAACCAATGACTTAGTTTTTTCTACTTGTTTTCCATCTCAAGAACCATAAGTTTAAAAGTTCATGAAAAAACATGAATAGACTGGAAAAAAATATTTATATGCCACCACCTCCAAAAAACTCTTTAGATTTTTTTTTCTACAAGCCCCTTGTATTTTGGATACTTAGCTTGACAGACCCATTTTTAGAAATCAAGCTGAGATGTATTAAGGTATGCTGTTCTTCAGATCTAGAACTCGAAGGAAGAAAGAAAGAAGGAAGGGAAGAAGGAAACACTAATTCCAGTAAGAGACAAAGCAGCTTGATGAATCATCTGCCTCTCAGAATGAGTACCATATAAATTACAAATATTAATTTGTAGCTGTTTCCCTCAAGTAGACCTGTATAATGGTTCATTTCCAAAGCTCTTGCATCTTTTTCTGCCTCGCATTCCTCCAAGGTACTATACTTTCCTTATCATGTTTTCTTTTCAGGTCTCTCAAAACAGTACCCCCTTGGTATATCACAAGAAGCTGTTTTTAAGCATGTTTTAAGCACATTTCTCTCCCTACGTTCTTCAGCTCCGGCATACATCTTTCACCCACGTTAACTTTATCCTAGCCATCCATAAATTATTTCGGAGCAACTGAGTGACATCTGTAAACAATTTAGTTAGTTTCATAAACCAAACAAATCTCTTTTGAAGTCCCCGAAACAGAGGAATACTTCTCTATTATTTTAAGTGAGGAAGGGGATGAAAAAGCTTAGTCTTTACTGTAACAGCACAAAAAAGTTGGCTGAAATTAGTCTCTTAAAAGAAAGGCAGAACTTAGGGTTTGAACTACTTTCAAACTTCAAGTCACATGTAAACATTGCCGATGGCCACTAGAGGCTGCTACAGGACATTAGTAAGTTTTTTCTCTCCATTTTAAGGAAGAGGCAGAACACTGGTGTACCAACTTTTATCAAGTTCATACTGCACATGCTCTCACTCTCCAGCACAAGACTTCTTTTATGGTTTCTAATTCCACTAGAGCAGCAAAACAGTAAAATTTTTTTGGTTCTTATTTTTATTGTGGTCTTAATAGAATTTTAAAGCACTTTCAATATACCACCATTTTACTTTACGCTACAACCAGTTCACACTCCGTTACTTACTCTCTTTTTGTATATCAACAACGTAAAACAGTTAGTAAAAAAACCCTAAAAGTTTATTGTAAGACAGAATGCAACACTGTTACCCTATTTACAAAAATGTATGCAAATTAAAAACAGAAGGAAAGCACCAGTCTTTTACAGCATACTATCACAATATGAGTGGTTTGCCATCATAGTACTGAATATTGCTACTATATCTGTATCATGGGAAAAGGCTGCCATTTTATTAAAAAGATTTCAATCCCAATTTTGCTCCTGGTAATACAAGTAACTCCCAAGCAAATCACCTTTACACAGAGCTGCTGTTAGTGGAAAAGGAATGTCAGTTTCAAGGAAGCAGAACAGAAACTGACACTGACCCTGTTCCTCATTGTTTCTAGCGAGGTAACCTTCCTTCAGTAACAAACACTACCTGTTACTACACTCTGGCTTTGAGTTTTGTGCCAGGTTAACACAGAAACAGCTTCGCATTATCTTTTTAGCAGCGACAGGGTCACACTTCGGACGCACAGCTTATCACCACTCCTGCTCAGCAACCTCCCCAATTCCAGGCCTACTGGGCACACCTAACGCCGGACGACGGCTCAGGCCCATCGGGGGCGCGGAGCCCAGGCCTCCCAAACACCCACCCGGCCCACGGGCCCTCGCAAGGGGCCGGCTGACAGGTGCCTTGGGGCCTAGACCCAAGGCCGGGCGCTTAACTCCAGTCCTTCACCATAGTAACACCCTTAGGCCACCAGCCGGGCAGCTAACAAGAGGCCCACACACCGGCCAAGGCTCTCCGGAGGCCGGGAGGCGCAGGCCCGCACCCAACCCACGACAGGACTGCCCCGAAGACCCGACACGACCCGGACCCGGCCGCCCCTACTCCCCCCCGCGACCACGGGAAGCACTCAGTGCGCACGCGCCAGGACTCACTCATCTCTCCCGCCGGCAGCTTCCGCTTCCGCTTCTGCCGGGCCCTTCCCGCTCCTCGGCCACGCCCCCCTCCCCTCCCAGGCGTCGCGCGCAGAACCTCGCCCCTCAGCAAGGCCCCGCCCCGCTTCCTCAGGCCCCGCCCCCACCCCTTCTCCCGCGCGGAGGGGGCGGGGCCCAATGCCTGGAGGAGCGGGGCCCGGGCGCCAGTTCGCAGTTGGCCGAGGGGAGGTCTCGCGAGAGTTGGGATCCGGAAGTGGTAGTGGGGCCGGTGGGAGGTGGCTGAGGAGGCGGTGGTGGCGGGTGGGAGTCGGTGTTGCCGCCGTCGGCAGCGGCAGCGGAGGGGACTGGCAGCGGCTCCGGCCCTGCCGGAGGTGACGGTTTACGGCAGGCTTTGTCGAGGTAGAGCCTTGGCAGCAGCCGCGCCGCGTCGGGCTGTAAGATGGCGGCGGCGGGCGGGGGCAGCAGTGTGAACCCCTTCCTCAGTGACTCCGAGGAGGACGAGCCCGAGGAGTCTAGGCCCGGCGGCGGCAGCAGCAGCAGCAACGAGCCGGTCGGGCCGGCGTACCCGCAGCAGCATCGAGAGCCGGTGGCAGCGGCAGGGAGCCCCGACGAGCTGCCGGGTTTGCGTGTGGCGGCACCGGGCGATGCTGGCGGTGGTACGGGGGCGGGCGGCGGGGCCGGCGCGGCGGAGCCGCCGCGGGTGTCGATGGACGCGATAGCGGCGCAGCTTCTGCGGGACCAGTTCTTGCTAACGGCGCTGGAGCTGCACACGGAGCTGCTGGAGAGCGGCCGGGAGCTGCCCCGGCTTCGCGATTTCTTCTCCAACCCGGGCAACTTCGAGCGGCAAAGCGGCACGCCGCCCGCCAGTGGGGCCCTGGGCGGCCTGGGCGGCAGCGTACTCGGGGGAGCAGGCGGCAGGGAGCCCGGGTCCGGGCAGCTCAGTAAGTGGCTCGGGAGAAGGGGAGAGGATCGGGTCCAGGAGGTGCTCTAAGGAGGGGTGGCAGCCGGGGCTGGGCGGGGGTGGCTGACGGTGCGGCCCTTGCCGGTGCGGGTGGCTAGGGAAGCTGGGCGGCCGGGGGGAGGCGTTTTGCATTGTATCTTCTTGTCTGTAATCTCTGTGCGGGGCTGGGGGTGGCTGTAGGAGAGGAGCAGCCGGGGGCTGAGAAGATGGGGGTGCCAGGACAGGTGATGCCCTGGTCCTGCTCACATAACTTCTAGAGCCTCAGCTTTCCTGTGAAGGTCATGCATATGCCAAGTGTGGAAGAAGTGTGAGGGATGGACATTTCAGCCTTAATTTTTAACTATCTTGGGGTTTCTTGTGCCTTCTCTAGTGCCTGCTGTCAAGAGATTAGTTATATATTGCTGGGAGAAAGAGTTGGGTGTTAAGCCATGGCTGCTACATTTAAAGTCTAAAAATTATCAAAAATGGGGTATCGGGAGCCAGTATGTTATTTCTGCTGATGCATTGGAGTGGCTAAGTCATCCAAGGATAAGTCTGAGTTTCGGAGGTCATGCACAACGAATACAATGTTTCCTATAATAAATGCTGGCATGTTTATCAAGTTCCCGTAATCTTTGGCTAACCAGTTTGGGATTTGGAGCTGGGGAGTCCTAAATATACTGGGCTAGTATAGCTTTTGGGAGGAAAAAGCTGTGCAGGTATTTGAAAAATCATCACATAGCTGGCACTAAAGGCTCTTGAGTTTTAATAGTGGAGCAGATAGCTTAGAATAAAATTACTTGTGTGTCTTACCAATGTTACTGTCAAGAAATGTAGAGTTCTAAGAAGGAGGTAGCTTGTGGAAGTGGTTTTGAGAGAGAAAAGCTGCCCAGCCAGCTGACTTTTGAGGAATTAATGAGAACCTATGGGAAGGTATTGAAATGAAAGGAGTTGTGGTTAGTAGACAGTTGAAAAATTTATGTGTATTTACAAAACACCTAAAGGCATTTTGTAAATAGTCCCATATTTTTGTTTGGTTTGTAAAAAGTTACAAATATATGTAGTTAGACTTAAAATTTGGAAATAACTAATAGTATCTAGATGACTGGGATAATAGGAGACATCTAAACTTTCAACTTGTTACTTTTTTTTCAAAATCTTTTTAAAACGGTATGGGTTTTTTTTTTTAAGTTCATGATGTGTTGTTTATATTCTGGTTATCTTGTTTATGAATCCTTAGCATATCATATTTGGTTTTGTCCAGCTGAGAGCTTCACAGTGGTCTGCTTCATGAGAAGATTGGTGAATGTTGGAAAAACCTGTGCTTCAAGTCTTCAAACTGATACAAATTTCTGTTTCATTAAAAGCAGCTTCCTTGGGAATTCCAGTCAATTAAACCAATTGATTAAACATTCTCTTTTCTTTGTTAATGTGATATGTTGTTTACAGTTATTGATAATCTACATAGTCTAGTAGAATTAGAAAACGAGCAGCCTGTGTAGCAGTGGGGTTATGCACGAAAAAAAAAAATCTCTTATAATCCTAGAGCAATATACACTTAGTTGAGAACATCTTAATGATTATTGTGCTCACTTGCTGAATGATAGATGTCTGTGGGACATCACTGTTAAAAAAGAGGGGGAGGACGGAGAGAGGACAAACTTATTTTGGAGCAGTTTAATAATACTGAGGTGTGCTAAAAATAAGTTTCACGCTAGACCTTAGGTTAAAGGTTAAGTGTCTTGAAATCTGATATCTATAACAGGTTAGAGTGTGCTTTCTGGAGGATTTTTTTTATCTCAACAATGATTCAAAAGGCATTTTGCACGGAGTGACATTGGAAGGTGACAGATCCAGAACAATGAAAAAAAATGTATTTTTGTATAGCTCAAGTAGACTTTTGAACCTATTGCCATCAGTCTTTCGTGCAGTCTGGAGTCTAGCATTGAGCAAGTGTTGTGACAGTGCTGTTCAGCCTCTCTCTGGTTAATGTCAACAAGAGGTGATAGTCTCATGCCTTTGAATTTATGTCAGTTTCCAAACCCTAAAAAATTGCAGAAGACTCTGGTGGGCTGAAGTTTACACGGTCTTTGCAAGAGTTCTTTTCACTTCCCTCTTAAGCATCTGGTATTATTGCTTTTAGGTAGAGAACTAAGCCACAGGTCAGATCCAGCAGTAAGTCTGAATAGTGTCCTAAGTTAATCCCAAGGCTCAGTTTTGTTGAGAGGTCCAGTCTGTTGTGCCTACATTTGTGGATCCTTGCACGGAGACTGCAGAGAATGTATGTGAGAGTAGTTGCAAGTACCTTCTCTCGCTTTAACATGCCAAAAGGTATTTGAGAATAAACCAGTTGTTTTCTTCATATAAACTACTGATGTAGAAAATAGTGGAGTTTGGCATGATTGTCATTTCAAGGTCACTTGAATTTTTATGCTTCAGTGGAAAAAATCATGTGGTCAGATTAAAAAAAACAAAACTATTTAATTTCTGTTTAGATATCTAAAATCAGAATTTGTTCTCAGCACTAGCTTTGCACCTGCTCCTCCCTGCTCCCAAGTTAGATGAATTTCTATGGTTTTACACTGAGGTTTTTGATAATTTGAGTGGATGCAGAAAAAGTGAGACTGGTAATTCTTGCTGAATGTGAAGTATGTTTGGAATGCTGCCTGAGGATTTCCATGGAGCAATGGAAAGCTTCATACTGCGCGTTCCTATACGGAATGCGAGAATTTCAGCACAAGTGTTCATTGGCACTTCTCAGCATCCTTTTAGGCAAGCTAAAATATGAGTGTGTGTTGGAATTTCTTTTGGTTTTTCTTATCTTCCTCTTTATAGATTGCTATAAAGAGATTTTATTGAAGTATCATAGGATTGAAACAACTAGCATCATGTGGTCAGCTAGTGACTTAGAAGCTGTTTTGTCTTTGAAGCATGCTTCAGAGCACTTGGTTCCAAAAGCAAATGATAGTCAGATGACTGGGATTGCTTAGTTTTTTGCAAAAACAGCCTTCCGTTTTCCAGCAGCAGTAATGTCATAGCTGTGAACAGAGATTATTATATTGTAATGAAAAATATGGAAAGGTATGTTGTGTCTAGCAACTTTGTGTTTCTAGTTTGAAGCAAATTCACTTTGTGAAGGAGCGAACACTATTCCTTTAGATGCACAGCCCTTGTGTACAGTCAGCTTTCACGTCCTGTATCTCTGCTAGATCCTCCCAAACTTCTGTGACATGTTCCATTGATTTTTCAATAGCATTAGTTCCACATTTGCTAGACCATTTTGATGCCACTTTTCTCATGCTACTCATGCGAGTGGTATGGTTCAGAAGTCCCTCTTTCATACAGTGTTCCAGATTTTTTTACAAGGCTCTGGTTAGCACCTATGTATTAAATTTAAATTTGTATCCCCTTTCCCATCATCTTTCCATAAGCAAGTACAGTACAAATTGAGACATTTGACATTGAGAAATAAAACTGCGGCTTAAATGTCTCATCCTTATTCCTGAATCTCAAATGTTTTCCCGCATATACCTGTGACCATAATTCAAGCTTGTACGTAGTGGGCGAAGAAACTTTTTTTTAAGTGATGGGTATGATGCCTTTTGATTACCGTGCTTGTTGAATGCCCTTTCCTGAAGTGATGAAGCTTACACTGTTAAAACTAGCATTAGTCTTAAAATCTACTATTTTTTTTCTTTATATTTTTTCTTTTTCTACAAAAGCTCAATATTTTCAAAATTTGAAACTACTTTAATGAAAATCATAAAGAAGGAGTTTGAATATTTGTGTTACACATATGTTTTTCTGGAGATGATTAGTTTCTAGTTATTTCCTAAACAAAGTTGTTTGTAACTTTCTGGGGGCTTGATTCCAGTTATATTAAACTAATCTGTGAGTATAAAATTATAAAGTATTGCTACTTCTTTGTAGTAAGTTTTTGTCTTTTTTTGCAATTTGGGTTTCTTTTTTGTTTGTTTGAGATATTGTGAAGTATCTCTCTGGTTTTGCTTGTACCCTTTGAAATTCAGATGGGTCCTACTGGAAAAAGCCACATGGGAAGAGTGTATTGATTATGCTTTTGTGAGAATGGGGTGTCTTGGTAACAGCTCTCGGTCCTGAGTTACAGACATTGTGACGATGTGCAGGCCTTTGTCATGGTGAGTGTTTCACCAGACTTTTGTTTTGCATGAGTATATAGCAGAACTGGGCTGCCTTAAAACAGTTCATTGTATCTCAAATATAGATACCACTTAAATGCTGGTCTAAATAAGATAGCAAAGTGGGAAGAAGACAAATAACTTTGGTTACTCTGATGACTGGTCCTTTGTTGTCATCATTTGGGATGTAATGGTAGATAGCTGAGAAGACAAGTTCATCCCTTTAAGTGTATAACTACACAAAGAAATAAAGAGATAAGGGAGCATGAGATAAGCATGACATTGATGGACAAAGGACAGACCAGTAGCCACTAGTACTAGGCAGGTATATATCGAGTTGTTACTGAGTAGCAAGTGTACCATATGTCCACTTTATATTTTACCTTATATAACTTACTTGTGTGTTCTTATTCTCTTAGGATATTTACAGATATGCTCTGGGGAAATTAGCTGTTTTAGTCCTGACTTTCTGTTCTGTTCCTGTGCCAGAGTTACTGTTACTTTTCTGCATTGTGGAAGGCAGAAGTGAACCTCTATATATAGGCACTGTTGCTAGTTCAGTTATGTGTGTGTTTAACCATGACTTGGTTGAAAGCCTCAGCAAAGCGAGCAGGCTTTGTGCTGAAGCAGCGCATGCTTCCTTCTGACAGTTTTGCTGTTAGGGAAAGGAGAGAGTTATTTTTGGGGGGGTGGGAGGAGAGAAGAAGGGAAACAGCAAAAAGATTATCTAGAGCTTTGGATTTCAGAACCAACCATTGGAAGCTTCTTTAAGCTCCCCTGTACATAATTTCAATTCTGTGTAAGTTATATCGAGCTTTCTGTATCTTTTCTTTCTGTGAGAATTATCTTTTTCTTGACTGAATATGTGACTTGTAAATTCTGTTCAGCTGAGAGAGCGCTTGCTGGAAATTTCATACGAGATTAATTACCTGATATAGAAAGATTTGTCTAGTATTTGCAAGCAAGTCATGAACAAGGAACTATCATGTATCAAGGTATCAGCTGTGTTGGTTTTCTAGTGTATTGTAAAGATGCAGGTTTGAGAAACTGAGTTGAATTCTCCTCCAGCGTAGGCTAAAACTTTGAGTGATTCAGTAAAGGTTGTAGGCCTTGTATTTTTATTTATGATGCACGTGCATAAGAGGTGGCACAAGGTATTTTGAGTTTGTTGGATGAAAAGTTAAAAAAAAAATTGTAAAGTTTGTTTTTTTTTTTTAAACCAAGCTGAAAAAGCCCTTGAGAAATACTCTTTCCCCTGGTGTACCATAGGGGAGAGGCAATTTACTTCCTCCCTTCCTGCAGCATGATGGTGATGCAACTTTCTTGTTGAATTGAAGGAAATACTGTTACGTAAAATCTCACAGAATTAGATTTTCTTATTTATATAACAAGTACTTTGTCATATTGATTTGATGGTGGAGGGGAGAGCAAGCTATCAGTTGTTTTCTCATTTGACAAAACTGTTGGAGTAAGAGAAATCATGGCAAAAATAATCAAAGAATCACAGCATAGTTGAGGTGGGAGGGGACCTCCGGAGGTCATCGTGTGGTCCAATCCTCTGGCTCAAGCAGGAACACCTACAGCCAGTTACCCAGGACCATGTCCAGATGGCTTTTAAATATCTCTGAGGATGGAGACTCCACCACCTCTCTGAGCAACCTGTGCCAGTGCTCAGTCACCCTGGAAAAAGTATTTCCTTATGTTCAGAGGGAACCTCCTGCCTTTCAATTCATGCCTATTGCCTCTGGTTCTGTCCCTGGGCACCACTGAGAAGAGCTTGACTCCATTCTCTTTGCACCCTCCCTTCAGGTGTTTATACACATGGATGACATCCCCTCAGAGCCTGCTCTTCTTCAGGCTGAACAGCCCCAGGTCTCTCAGCCCTTTCTCAAAGGAGAGATGCTTTAGTCTCTAGTTGCTAGGTTTTAATTTTTTTTTTTTTTAATGCTTTACAGAATCCATGTGGACACACATTGTTAAAACTTTGCTGGAAAATTTACTACTGTCCTGAGATAAATGTAGAAATTGGGGAAAGGAGAACATATTAGAATTGAAATATGAAGAAAACGGAGTGAATACAGTGCTTTAGAATTAAGATGGGTATTACCTGTACACTTCAAGTAGTCCCTCAGCTCAAACAGCCCTTTAAGGACTAGATTGATATAATTTTTCTTGATGTAAGACAGTGTAACAGAAACTGGGTTACTGCGGTGAATGGCAAAATCCTTGTAATGCAAGTTAATTGATACACTTCGGGAAATGCAGTGCTGCAACGTTGAGCATATGGAGTTAATTTGATGGTGTTGATGCTTTCTGATTCCTGTTGAGGCCAGCTGGGATCTTGAGCTGGAAGAAGTACCTCTGTGCCATGCTTCTCCCTTAGCTTTTTTGTTTTGGGAAGCTCTGGTAGCTCAAGCACACTGCAGCACATATGTAGGGAGCCAGGCTTCGTTAGATGCTTTCCTCAAGGTCGTACATCCCTGGACTTCTCAGTGTTCACTGCAGCAACATTCAAATGGCTTTGTGCAGGGCTGCGTTAATTCTTTTAAACTCAACTAATTTGGATGCTGCCTGAGACTGTGTGTGCAGTAACACCACCAGCCCACCCCGCACCCCCCGAAGCAGTGTTTGTTATTGGTATGGCTGTCTGTGAGATCAGCTCAGGTGACTCTCTATCTATATCTTAACCCAGTTCAGTTACTTGTGTGTTATTTCTGTGCTCGGATGTAAAATCCATCTATTTTCTACTTGTAACTTCATTTTTATGAGCTTTTGCTATGTTCCTGTCATGGTAGTGAGGGCTATATCTTCCTACTGCAATGTATCTGGAAAGTAGTTGTTTTACATGTCTGGTGATTGATTAATTTTTTTTTTTCTGCTGTTCTTGGATGGCACACACAGGTTTCTTTTCTACAAGTAGCTTTAGGGTTTTTACCCTCATATAGTTTCTATGATTTTTCATAGCTTGTTAATAATATGCAGTAGGTTAAAAAAATGTATCTGCAATTTGGTTTGCATTGCCCATTGTAGACTAGTATTATCTGATCATCTTGAATGCCTATTTTAGGTAATTTGTAAGTGGATTGCTCAGACAGCTTTAAAGTTAATTTTCAGCAGGTCTCATTGAGTAAGAACACCTGGAAGAGAGCAAGAGAAGCAGTTGCAAAACAAGGTTGATAGGTGCTTACAATTTAGTGCCTGATGCAATGAATTACTTTAAGGTTCTTAGTTTCATCTCAGAGTTACCGTAGTGATGTGGAATGTGTTGATCTGGTAAAATTTACTCTGCAAGTTAAAATTGGTTAAAAAAACCTGATACATAACTCTGTTTCTTACATAAAGGTTTTATGCCAGATCAGGTATCTGCTGCCATGGATCAAGTTTGCTTTGCTGGCTGATCCAGCGTTGGTAAGCTTGGAGCAAGTTGAAACATACCAGGAGTTTTAGATGCAGCAGCATTTAAGACTTCTGAAAGCAATATTGCTCCACAGTTGTGTTATGAAATTTGCTAAGGCTTAAAGAAATTTGCAGTATCATTTATGGGGGATTAAATAGTTTAATTCATTTGTTCATATGTATTGCACAACACATTGTACAATATATCTATTTCAATTGCTACATAATGTAGCTGCACACACAAACTATGAACTGATGATCACTTTTTAAAGTGTTAATGATGTCTGATTCTTTACTTTAATGTAGAAAGGAGTCCACTAAAGCTCTTCAGGTTTTTACATTATTCCACATCTTCTGTAAGTGCTATCCCTTTTGCCAGCTGCTTTGTTCATATTATGCATATGTGCAGTTCTGTACTAATATGAGGCTTAAGCATGTGCAAGTAAATGCAAGAGGAAGTTTATTCTTTCTCCAAAGTAGTCTCTGTCCCTGGTTTCCTTGGCTTCTGCTGTTTGTGCCTGTGCTATTGTGCAGGGCAGCTGAAAGTGCAAGTTATTGAAGGACCTGCTTTTACAGAGCAGTATCTCTAGAAGAGAGCAGGCCATCTCTTCTGTGGCTGGAAGGGCTGGTTTACTCTAGGCCTTGAATATTTAAGGTATGTAAAATACCTAGTCCACTGACTGCCACCAACAGAAATGGCTTCAAAATATAGATTTATACACTTGCATTTCCTTAGGACTGAACTCCAGTTCTTTTGTTGTACACGTAGCACAGAGAATAAAGGAAAAGTGAGAGACCCCAGTAGTTCCTAAGGAAACTTCTTAATTGTGATCTGTTATCAGAGCACTTGCTGGTTTACCTGCATCTCTTTGAACTTAAAAATTAGGTTGGGTGTCCTAAAGGTAAAAATAAGCTGTACCCTATGAAATATGTTGTACTGTTCTCCTTTCCAGATGTATATTAAGTTTTTTTCTAACCTTTGATTTACAGACCCCTTAAAAAGTTTCAGTCTTGATGTCCTTATTACATAATTTTCTTCTGGATGGAAAATTTTCTAGCAGAGGGTCCTCCCATGTGAAAAGGGTTCTATGTGTGTATTGGGAGGAGGGAGAGCTTAAAACTCACCAGGAGAAACTTATGTATATTTTCTGAAGTTACATAGAACTACATTTTTCGTTACCTTAATGCTTGCTTTAGTAATAGTCCATGGGTTGTAGGTTGAAAAACATTGCAGTAGGGGGATTTTTTAGCTTCTCACTTTCTGTAGATATTTTAGAATTAGAAAAGTTTGAATTTGAATTCTCTCAGGTACAGCTGCAATAACATGGTTTTCTGACATTTAGAATCCCCAACTACTTTTGTAGAAGGTAGTTCATAATATTTGCAATCTAATTTACTACTGTATAATAAGATGTAGTGTGTCTGTTGGTTGACAGACGTGGGGTTTTTTTAATTCATAAGAAAACTAAACTTTGGCAATTGTAATAATTTTGTTCTAAAAAACATTTTCAATGATAAGTTCAAGAATGAGGTACGTTTTATTTCTACAACTGCAGAGAATTGCATCCTGGAGTCCTATTGGGTTTTTTTTCTCCTTTTTTAAGAAATAGCCATTAAGAAGGTGACACAAGGAATAGTTGTTGATGGCCACAGTCATTCACTTATGCAACTTTCAATGTCTGTTCTTATTCGGGAGGAGCTAGAAGGCATTAACCTGAGATGATTTGTAAGTAGAGTTGTACCTGAGACTGAACTGAAAGATCTTGTTAAGGTTTCTCCTTAGTGAAATCCTAGGTAGTGAAACTTTGATTTACTAAAGAGAGTGTATTATTATCAGATAAAATTACTTCTGGTGCATCAAGTTGCTTGTGCAAGACTTCTAACACCAATGTTAAAGCATTTTAGTTTTCCCTAAAGTAAAAAAAAAAAAAAAAAGAAGCTCTACCTGATATTCAGAATTCTCTATATAAATCTTTTGTTGTATCTAGTAGCATGAACAATGTTCCACAACAGTTTCTTCAAAGCCTGTGGTATGTTGCATGTTCCTGTTTGGTAAGGCTACAGTAGGTGGTTCTATAAGTAGAACTATATTAAACAATTGAGTATAGTGTCTTCAAAGAGTGGGTTTTGTTTTCTTTTTTTGAAATGCAAAGTAGTGTTTTTTCTTTCTTTTCCAAATAATGATGTGCGAGGGTGGATTCCTGAAGAGCCTAAATGATGGTTCTTTAATAGCATGATAAGCATAAGTTATTAGCCAGACTAGTGGATTTCGGACTTTTACTATCTCAAAAAAAGGTTGTATCTTCATATGCTATGTGTGAGCTGTCTGCCTGCAGCTGTTTCTTCCTGCCATATCATTCATGTAAATCCTGGTTTAAACTGGAAAGGATTTTTTTATATGGAATATCCAGTGGAAAGCTGGTTTGATCTGGATTGGAAAGGATTCTACTTTGCACTGCATCTTGGTCCATATGGTTACTAATCAAAACCAAATTTCCAGTAGCCAGTTATTTCTCTGATCAGGTTAAAATGTGGTTAGCCAGCTATTTTGCTCATCAGTTTAAAATACAGCTACAGTCTTGTTTCAGGGTTACAGATATTTTTCAGTACAAGTGAACACATAGAGATGCAAAGTGGATTTGTCATGTACAGGCATAGTATCATTATTGCTTCTTGAATTTAAAGGAAAAAGATGGAGTTCTTGGTCTTCACGTGCTCCGTTTAGTTAATTGTTAGTACATTATGATATGACTTCCTGTGATCTTAGAGAAAATCTGACAACTTACTGGCTGCTTTACCAGCTAGTAATTTTAAAACCCAATTTAGATATTTGCTAAGTATATGAAAATAACTTCTAAAAGATTTGTTTACATTTTTTACTTTTTCTTTCATGACCCTTTCTATCGTAGTATCACTTGGTTTGTCTGCATTTTTATCTGATTTACAATGTTATGTTCATGTAAAAATTATTTAATAACATAATTTTGTAGAAGACTGCAACTTATTTCTGCCTAACGTACTGTGAAACTATGGCTAATATGATCCATCTTGGTGTCCCTTTAGGTAAACTGGTAAAAATAAACTTTTTTATTTTACCATCAGAGTGAATGAAACTTAACCTCTTTCCTATTATATGTGACAGTGGAAGGGGATGTATTGCTTTGTTTTGAGAGTGTTGTTTGTTTGTTTTTTTAACATTTTCCTCCTTACAGTTGTACTCAACTTTCACTGAAAGAGCTGAATATGCCTAGGGAGCAAAAGCTGTCACCAGAAATGTGCATGTCATACAGGTGACAGTTCTGGGAATGAGAAAGGATTAAAATTCCTTTCCTCTGGAATGAAGCAATATTTTTAAAGATTGTATATAAGCAACATAAGCAAAACATGGTGCTGAACCTGATCTTTAACTTCACAAATGAAATTAAAGCCATTGCATTTTTCAACAGTTGGATTAAAAAATTTCGTAGCTTTGAGTGTCAAATATGAATTTGAACTTTATTACTTTATTGATCCTTTTCCAGTGGCAGAGGTAAGAGACAAGAACTGTATATAGGCTCTCATTTAATATTCCAGTCCATCATCTGGCATTTCGCCAGTATGAACTATGAAAAGCCTAAGCCTATTTTACTTGTTTTCTGTGCACCCGTGGCACTCTCTTGTTCCATATTCCATGTTGCATATTCCAACAAGGCTTTTTGGAGTTGTTTATAACCTCCTTGTCAAAACTGTTCTTGGTATGTTTCTTTACCATTTCTGAAACATTAAACTGACAGCAATTACTTTTTCACTATTTTCCAGGAAAGCTAAGCTTTTAGCAAAAAGGAATTGCTGGTTAGAAAGAAAAGTGTTTTCATTCAGAATACTAGAGAAAGAAATATAAAATCCATCCACAAAAGACTGTTAGTAGGAATGAGCATATCATGACAGCAAAATGGCTTCCCACTGCTGTGTCACATTGGGTTTTTTTTCTAGAAAAGAAACAGAATTCGGCCCAAGCATATTTCTCCTTTTCAGTGGTTTCCCCCTTCAAGATTCTGGTTTGATTAATTTTTGCCAGATAACTTAAACCTAAGATTTTTATTTTTTATCCAAAAAAAAAAAGTGAAGAAATATATGTTTTCCTTAAAAAAAAAAATTGATTTTTTTTTTTTTTGTTTTCTCCTTTCAGTCCAGACAGTAGTCCTCTTTTGTGAATGCTTTAGTTAAAATACTTCCATCCAGTGTACTGGAGTACAACTGTCTGTACCTGAGAAAAATGGTGATGTTTCACATTCCTCAGGTGAGCTACGTGGCTGAGCACAGCCCTTCCCTTGCCGATTCCTCTCCTTCAAACAGCCCTACAGCTTTTCCTGGGGAATGAGGCTGTTGGTTGCCAGCAGGGAGATACAGGTTTCACCCTCTGATCTCTTGCTGACCAGGCACATCCTTTACGGAAGTGTAAAATTTGAGGCTATAAGATGCTAATCCGTAATTTTTTGGATGATGGCATTAGTCTTAGGAGTTAAACCTCCACTGATGACTGCCTATGAAGACAGGGGTGAGGAGTGAGACGACAGATACTGTTACTCCCACGGTACCTTTTAGGGAGGTGAAGCGGTGGGGCAGGCCTGACACTGTTCAGCTTTGGGCAGGCTTCAGCACAGCCCTGCCAGGCAACAGACTTTGCTGTTGATGATATATCTGGCAGACTTCCTGGCCCTTGCCAGCCTGACGGATATTTTCAATTAACTGTGTCATTTGGCTTTCTCTTCTCACCTTGTTGTCTCAGGTGATCCCGTGGCTGATACCTAAGTTGGCTCTATCAGAAATCACTCTTTGCTGTTTAAACTCACTGTCTAAGTTCCTGTGTGGCACTTAACTCTGTTCCTTGAGAAGCTTCAATATGTTGTACAATAACAGCTCTAAAATTGACTTCACCTAGTTCCAGTGGGGGAAGATCCAGGTCAGTAGTGCTGTGGTGGCATTCAATAGAAGTGGGTCCCGTGGCTGCTCACTCTTCCCTCCGCCTTGGTTCTGCTGCAGCTGTGACTCTGGGCAGGAATTGCGGTGTAGCCAAAGCAGGCAGGGGCCATGCAGCACTGCAAGATTGGCAGTAGGAGTGCAAGGAGGTAGAGCTGCAGCTTGGACCTCACCCAGCCTGGCTGTGCTGGAAGCCCACTTCTCCAGGTGGGTAGCAGAAACGAATAGCCATACTAGCACTGAAAGCAGAGGAAGGAGGTCCCCTGTTGCTTCCTCTTCTGCTGCTTGAAACAACTGCTTCAGTGGGAGCTGTGGCTGTGCAACAGGGTCTGTGACTGGGCTTTCCCTGTAGCTGGGGCTTGGCAGGGTATAACCTTAACACTGGTGATTCATTGATGCTTGTGGAGCCAGTTTGTCCAGGATGTGTCTCAGCTGAAGTGCTTCAGCACTGGTGGCCTCTTACCTTAACAGCAGGAACCACTTCCACATATTTTAAAGGTGGTATCCTATAGGCAAGTAGTGGTAGAAGTCTTGTTATACTATTCAAACTAACCATTTAGTTCGAGTTGCATCATGGAAGCTATAATTTCCTGGCTTGATTGAGTTCTGCAGTATGTGTCATCTAATGGGACACTGAATTGAGAAGACACTGTTCAGCCTATGTCTGTATGTGGTTGTTTCATTTCCTTCAGCATTTATTTGGATATCTGTACACAGTTCTCTGTGCAGATTCAGGTTCCACCAAAGCGATACGTAAAGACAGTTTTCATTTTAAAACTTATCTTCATATTGAACAATGTGGACATAAGAACTTCTAGTACCAAAATTGGCTTGGTTTAGTAATGACAGCATGCTTGAGGGATGGTGATAACTGCGGTGGGTACTTTTGTGATGGGAAGGAGGATCAACATTACTGGGCAAGAGAAATAGTGGTAGCAGAAAACAGGCTGTGAGGCTGGCACTTCTCAGCACATCTTCATTTGGTTTAATCAGTTGTAATCCAGATAATTTATATTATTTTTGATTTTACCGAAAGCCTTTACTAAAGTCTTTACTTAAGCCTTTCCTATAGGATGTATCAAGCCACAGATTGCACAGACTATATATCCTTGCATCAGCAAGGGCATCACCATCAGAGATAAGGAAGTCATTATCCTGCTCTACTCAGTGCTTGTCAGGCCACACATGGAATTCTGTGGTCAGTTTTCGTCCCTGCTATACTGAAAATATGTGGACAGGCTGGAGAGAGTGCAGAGAAGGGCCAAAGAGATGATCCAAGGACCTGGGAAGCCTGACATGTGAGGAAAGGCTGAGAGAATTGGGTTTGTTCAGTCTTGGTAAAAGAAGACTTAGGAGAGAACTATCACCATGTTCCAGCATTTAAAGGGTAGCTACAAAGAAGATGGAGACTCCCTTTTTACAAGGAGTCATATTGAAAAGATGAGGAGTAATGGGTACAAGTTATTCCTGAGGAGATTCTGATTGGACACAAGAAGAGAATTTTTCACAATGAGAATAATCAGCCATTGGAATAATCTCCCCAGGGAATTGGTGGATTCCCCATCGTTGAACACTTCTTAAGTTTCAGCTGGACAGGGTGCTGGGCCTTCTTGTCTAGACCATGCCTTTGCCAAGAAAGGTTGGACCAGATGATCCTTGAGATCCAGTCCAACCTGGTATTTTATGATTCTCTGATTTGTGTCTCTTTATAATGCTAACGTGTATGTTAAGAGAGTGTTAGATGTTTGCTGTTATCATGGATAGGAGATAAGTCTAAATGGTGAATGTACAAGTTTCACCCCTAGAAATTGCTGCTGTGCATGTAAATGTAGTGCTTAAGACAGTTTCTGGGCGTTAAAATCATAAAAACCCCTTGGGTTTATTTCGTTTCTGTAGGGACCCTTAAGGTTGTAAAACCTTAAAAATGTTCACTGATTGGGAATTGTGAATTGTTGGTTTCACAGATGCCAATATGATCTTAAATGGCTTCTGTTGTGTACATCCTGATACAGACTTTGATTACTCCGTGCTTTTTTCTAGACAGCTGCTTTTTTCTAGACAGCTGCTTTTTTCTAAGTTTCTGGCTGCTTTTGCAAATAAGTTGGTGTTTTATGTCTAGGTTTTTTTTATCACTTGTGGTAGGAGAGCCTTTACCTCTAAAGCATGTCACTAGTCATATGAAAAAGGTTTTGTTGCTTAAGACTTTGAATGCTTCAGTACTTATGATGTGGTTGACTTTACCTGAAAATTTGTGCATTGGTTCTCTTGATGTTACCTGCTTCATAAGAGAAATGGAAAATTGAGTTGTGAATATGGCAAGACCGCAAGAGGAAACAGCTGGTTTTGTGCTTTTGCCATAGCGATGCCGTATATAAGACTGGGTAGCTTTTCTTAAACGTCAGCTTTTCATTGAGATCTGTATTTGAATGTTGTCTGCTTCTTTAACTTGAGTCTTGAATTTGATTTCAGAAAATTATCTTAAATTAATAAAATGAAATCAATTGGAACAGTATTTACTGAACAAGGTGTTAGGTGTTTTGAAAAAATAGCTCTGAAGACTTTCATGCTGTCCATGCAAAATCCATGTTTACTTTTGAACTTAACTACTCTAACTGTCTTTCCCCTTATATAAGATCTGGTTTGTTTTCACACAGGTCCATTTTGCAAAGACGTTGTAAAAAGAAGAGTTTGTACTATGCTGCTAAGCACTATAGAACAGCCAAGAGCAAATTATTAAATCAGATTATTGTCTGGGAAGAAATGCAGTAGATAAGACCAGAATATGCAAACGAACAGGGAGTTTTAAAACTAAATACTGAATAGACGCTCCCTGAGGAGAAGCGGTCTCTTTCATTGCCTGGATGACAAAGCATAGTCATGGCAAAATAAATTGTGGTTAAATATAAACTGTATGCTATCGTATACTTCATGTTCATAAAACAGACCAGTTAGGGTTGCCAGGCTCTTTAGTTCTGGTACTGTGTAACTTCGCCAGATTTGGCAAATTGTATATTTTCTATAGCTTTTCAAGTGAGTTTAGATGCTTTAATCAGCATCAGTCCAGATATTCTTGAGTCAGTCTAGTGCTGGCCTGTGTGTAGAGAAGGTGTCACAAGACCTTAAGGGACAATTTAGACTTAGACATACAGAAAAGAAACTCATTAATAGATTCTTGGGAGGGGCTTGGGGTGGATTTTGTTTAGGGGTTTGTTTTGTGAGTTTTGTCTTTTTTTTTTTTACTTTGGGGGGGGAGGATTTTAATACTTTCTGTAATGTTAGTCTTGACAGAATTTGACTGGCAAGTGATGAAATTGCTTCTATTTCTACTGACAGTTATGGGGTAATTTTTTTCTTTTTGACAACCTGTATGGAATTTGTTCTTTGTTCCTGTGACAACAGCTCTACTATAATTAAAATTATTTCTGAAGTGCTACATAGAAATTAATTTCAAAAGGAGGGGAAAGATGCTGTTACTTTATGTAATTTCATTATGTTCAGTTGTATTAGGAACATGTTCTATTTATTTTGGGTTCTGTCAACGTGTAATTTCTTTGCACATTTTTCTAATAAAAAGGTGAACGTGTGCTTCAACAGACTTAAAGTTATCAAAATTGCTTTATTTTTTTTGATTCCACCATCCCCTCCTTCCCCCCCCAATGAAAAATGTCAAGGTCAGACCAAAACCTGAAGCTGTTTACTGAATTTCTTGAATGCTTTTTTTTTTATTAACAATTTTAATTGTAGAGTGTGAATATTATACCTGCAATAGCATGAACTGTACTTGCTCTGCTTTAATTTTGCTAGGTACTGCATTCCTTAGTAAGTGTTGTTTTAAGTGTGTATGTACTGAAGTTAATGTTTAGATCAGAATTTACGTAGAAGAGTATTTGGTCATTTTAGCAGACCTTAAAATACTAAAAAAAGGAAAAGGAAGTAGCGTATTTGGGGCAGTTACAGGTTTCTGTAAAATGGGAACATAACTGCTTGTTGCAGAACAGTTTTTATCTGTTTGGTTTCTTGTATGTGCTTACCTGCGTGTCCAAGCAAAGGTCCCTGGCCCTTGTAGAAAAGGGAAAGCATTACACTGCGCTGCTCCTCATTTGCTGTGGACAGGGTAGAAATTCAGCCTTTTGGGGAGCAAGGGTGAATTTCTTACAGTGTTGGTTCACTGAACTTGCTGTAATGCTGTATTTTTTTTTCAAATTTTCTGACATACTCTTTACCTAGAGACAGACTTTTGGAAAATGCAGTAAAATTTCAATCTTGCAGAGTACGTACTTAGCCTTTGATTTATAGTTTCTGAAATGAGACAATGTTTTAACTTTCTCTGTCAAAGCCAGTCAACTCATCAGAATTGTTTCTGATGTCTTTTTTTTTCTTTTTTTTTTTTTTTTCCTCTCCTCCCCTTAAGATCGTGCTGGAAGCATCAGTACTCTTGATTCCTTAGATTTTGCAAGATACTCTGATGATGGCAATAGGGAAACAGACGAAAGAGTAGCAGGTAAGTTTTTTTTTTTTTGTATGATTCAGAAACTGCAGAATGCTAACTTTACTGTTTGACTTGTTTCTCGCAGCAGTATATTTAAATGAACATTGCAGAAGATGCCAAGACTTAACTGTGTAGTTTAACTAGTCGTTTAATGATATAATTATGTTTCAGACACTTCTACTATAATTACAGTAAACTTTCATGCAAGTGTACTTCTGTATGATTCTAGATATCACCAGGGTAGAAACAAGAAATGTACTTGAAAATTGTGCCTGGTTTTTGACAACAGAACAGTAACTTAATATTGCCTACTGATTACTAGTGTTCAGCTGAACACGCTAAAATATTCTATGTAGTAGTCTGTGACTACTACATGGGTGATAGCTTTCTGATATGAATCATAGAATGGTTCGCATTGGAAGGGACCTTAAAGATCATTGCGTTCCAACCCCCTGGCCATGGGCAGGGACACCTCCCGCTAGACCAGGTTGCTCCAAGCCCCATCCAGCCTGGCCTTGGATACCTCCAGGGATGGGGCATCCACAACTTCCCTGGGCAGCCTGTTCCAGTGCAAAGATCTGTAGCAAGTCATCTCTTAAATATAGCTTAGGTGTAGATCAAACAAGCATTACCAAATCCAGAATAAATTCGAGATTTTCTCGGTTCTATAAATATTCTTTGCTATAAATCTTAATTGTAGTGCTTTTCTCCTCTCCCATTTGATTTCTTCATTGTATAAGATTGCTTCAAAGTTTTTGGCTTTTGCAGTTGTTCTGAATTTAGGAGCCTGTGGCACTTTTGATTTCAGGATTTATGATTATCTCGCCAAAGGCAGAGACTGCTTTTCTCTTATTTGAAATTATTATAGTCTCTAATCCAGGCTTTTTTCTAAATTCAGGTATTAAGTTATTCACAGCTTCTGTAGAGAAACCCATAAAAGCTCTATAGAAACTGCTGCAGAACTCTGTTTACTTCTTGTCAATTAATACTGTTTAATGTCACGAGCACATGAAGGTTGTCTGTGCTGTGACCTTTGTTCATGTGGTTTAGCTTTATGAAACCTGAAATGATGCAAACTGCTATGTCTCTGCTCTGAACAACCACACTTCATCCTAGCAGAAATACCGCCCTGTTCTTAAGTAAAGGAAAGGCTGGTGAAACATAGTTCATAGTTCTGAAATTTTCTCTCTGTCAGTCTAAAATGGCAACCAGTATTGACCCAGACAGAAGAAACAAAAGTGTTGGGAAAAATCTCATTTTTCTTAACTGGCCAGTGCTTCTGAGGTAAAGGACTGGATTAAATTAATGAATGTGAAGCAGATTCAGGTATTTTGATGCTCTGATGTGGAACTGTAGGTACTTACTGTCATTTTATTTATCTGGAACCTTCCAAATTCTTATTACTATCTAACTACTTTCTCTTTCAATATACATAGTCAGTTTCAAGGAGTGAAAAGTTGTAAGTATATGGCCAATCGTCTAAACAAGGTATGTTTAAGAAACTCAAGTATTTCTGAATTTCGCCCTGGAATACAAAGAAGAAACAAGCAAATTCCAAATACCTTATTTTTTTCATCATCTTGGTAAATTTTTCCTGTTTCTAGCCAATATTTCTTGGCAATAATATTACTGAGTGAGATAGTTTGATCTTTTCTTGGAGCTGTTTTTAGTAGCTGAATTGGATTAGAGATGCTTATCGATAGTTAAAACCCATCGGAATCGACATCCAGTAGAACAGTTAATCTACTGATGGAACATTAATGACAAAATATTGATTACTTCCAGTATGAAAACTATATATCCTAAAATTAAATACTAAATTTAAATGAGAACATCCTAAAACACATAGAGATTTTTGAAGATTACGTTATCTTAATTGACCACTATCATATGTAATAGACAAGCAAGCTATATGGTAGGATATTTACATTATATTTCTGTGTTTCTTTAGAGAGGTTTTTTTTCCATGAGTTGTTAAAAGGTGACTTAAAGAAAGCAAGACTGGATATTATTTCTGGATGTTTGTAAAGACTTGCAGTTTTCCAAAATATCCTACTTCTACTTAAAATTCTTGTTCAATTATAATTGCTTAAAATCTTTTGCCTCAATTCTGTTCAAAACCATCTACTGAAGCAATAAACTTCAGAAAATGGATAAGTATTTAATTTGCTCATAAAAAATTATGTCAGTAGAGGTTTCAAAAACTTTTCATATCCAGTTCCTTCTCTGAACAGACTCTGGCTTATAACTTCTGCTTTTGAAGTAGTTCTTAGCTGCAGATGCACTTTGAAACAACTAGAAGTCCATCCTGCTTATTTCTTATATTCTCGCTTCTCAGCAAAGAGCTCTGATGCTTAGGAGATAAAATTGTAATCTGTTGCAAGAGCTTGAAGCCATGATCTGATTGTCATATTTCTCTTCTGATAGTTCTCAGAGTGAGGTTTGAATAGTCTCTTTTTGTAAATGCCTTTCTCATGCTGTTATCTTTGCTTTTTTACTCTTTGGACAGAACCCATGATTTCCATATCAATTCCCTAATCAAATGTCAAATGAAGGGTAGAAAATAAATGCATATCAGTCTTTGAAAAATATTGGTCTTGAGTCAGGAGGACTTTAAAACTGAAGTTATAACACATCCATTTACAAATAATTTTATACCATAGCAATGTTAGAAAGCACCAAATCAAAATATGCCACCCAAAGCCATCTTTTCTTTTTTTTTGCCATTATGGGTGGTGGTAGGCTTAGCTGTCATATTTTTTTATTTTCCTAATCCAAGAATTCCTGGAAACAACTAGAAAGATTCTTATTTAAAATGGATTTCAGTAATTTCAGATCTGTTAGCCCAGCTGATTCCATCTGGCGTTAGAATCAAAATTTGGCTTTAGAAGCAAACATGTTTTGAAGAGTTGATGTGAACTTGTCACTTCAAAAATCTGATTCAAGGAAACTAAACAAGTGTCTTCTATACTCTTATTATCGGCTTGACTAAAAAGATGCGTGTCACAAGCCAGTCAGGTTGTGGATGAGCTTGACAAAACTAACTGTGATTTAGAAAACATCAAGTTTCTTCCTTATCTACCTGATATTAACATAAATATAGAGAGCTGTGTGACAAATTGGATAATACATTTGTAATCCATGCAGAGTTTCAAAAGATACATGCATCCTTAGAGCTTGCAACATTCTAGATGTGTCCTGGTTTGAGGTTTGTTCTCTAAGAATAGTAAGTCTTGAATACAAATTAATGTATAAAGTGCTGAAATAATTGGTGCTAAGATGAAGTCAGTACTGTGGGATTTACTAGGCTTAGTAAACCTCCTCCAAATACTCATTTTCATAAAACAACCAGAGAATGGAAAACCTGTTCCATGCCTGTGAAGTAAGAGTACACCTAACTTGAACCCAAATACACACAGCGTTTGGTGTAAATAGGTCATCTGACATTCAGTCTAAGGAACTGAATCTTCTGCAACATCTTAAATTGACCGTCTGCACAAGTTTATGCTTATGATCTAAAAATCCTGCTTTCCATGATTAGTATTGCTAACCTGCCTTTGACATCTACTGTTCTGAGAATCTGGTAATTTTAGAAATTTTAGAAACACAATGCTGTGCTTTCAATACTAAAAAATTAATTCTCTTAGTCAAATTCCATTTCAGTCATTTGTGTTCTCAGATCTCGCTGCATTAGTATTGACTTCTTGTTAGACTATGTATCTCTGATCAGCAGAATAAAATACTGTCCCTCTTGGGATTTGAAGAGAAAGACAAGTTTAAAAAGCACTTGATTATTTTTGAGGATTTAATTCATCTAGACTTAGGTTCTCGGTTTCTGCTTTTTATAAAGCCTTTTTGTATATGTTTTTACTTGTACTGTTACTTGTGTGCAATCAAAATCAGAGGAGAATCTTGAAAATGACCAACCCACAAAAAACCAAGAACAAAACGCAAAAGGCATCTGTAATACAGCAGTCGCTTGCTGACATTGTGTTCGATTTTGTTCATCCTGGAAGTGGGTCTGGCTTTTGTTTTCCCATTTCCTGTCTCAAACCCTCTTAAGCAGTTGCAAGCCTCCTTCATTTCCATCCAGGTCAATAGTTTCCAATGGTGCTTGAACTTGAAGATGAGTCTGCTGTAGTTCAGGTCTTCTCTGTAGCTGGTCCTGTCTCACTAACGTAATGAGGCTGGTAGTCAAGTGTTGGCTTCCCACTGCTGGAATGATAACACGTTCTCTGTTAGCTTGATTATGAACTCTCATGCCAATCATAATTTTTGTAGCTTGATAGTCACCTTTCATGCTGCAGTGCAACTTTCTGGTTGAGGTCTATTTGTGTTACATCCTGCGGTGTTTCACACTGACTAGGTACTTTCGTTTCTTCTTAGGACTTGTATCAGGGAAGTGGGAATTAGGCTACATCAGCTCTTGAAGTATATTCTGGCAGTGGCTTCATTGCTAACTGTGGTCTGAGAATTTAAATGTCTCCTGATTAACGCAAAATGTATGCACAAATCCATCCAATGTAATGGGTTGTCGTACATGTTTTAGAATAATTCAGGATATCTAGAGTTTTACATTTACTTTAGAAGGAGGAAGAACTTGAAATGACAATTAAAACCCAAGCAACAACAAAACTTGTAACAGTATGTCCAAATTTGAGGAAAGCTAGGTAAGCACAGGGGCCCTTGAGACTTCAGTGGAGAACTGATTTTAATAAAAGACAGAATGACATAAAGCGGCTTCACAACATAAAACTACCTTTCTGCTGTGGTCTGAAGTACTTTCTACTAAAGCATGCAAAAGTCTGACAAGATAATTCATATGGTAGAATGTAAAATTCTAGTATAATTGGAAAAAAATACTGCTTATGCAAAAGTAAGTATTGAAAATTTTTAGAAGTACTGTTTATTTCTTCAACTTTTTGGCCTTGGCCCAACAAAACTGCTTTTCATGTAAATCTCAACTTGTTCAATATCCCAAATAGCAGGTTGTTCTTTATAGCTAACTTCTCAATCTATGGTTCAGTAACTTACGAAGTCATTGACAAATGTGGATGAATAGGAGAAGATCCTTGAGAGAGCTTAATTTCTAATTTTGTAAGCTGAGCAGACAAAGCTACCCACTCGTGATACGCACTTCTCTTTTAAGGTGTATTAGATTAGCTGCATGAAAAGTGAAACATCTAAAAATTGCTAATCTGAAAATCTACACCTAATACTTAGTTGCTTGCTTGAAAGATTCAGCTCTTAAGTCTTAAGTTTTTTGAGTTTTGATTTTTCCAGGATGGTAGCTGTAGTAATTTTATAAAAACAAAAAGCAAGAGAGCCACTTAAATTCGGAACAGTTTTTTTTTTGCCCCAAAGGCAAAACAGATTGTTCAGAAGTATTCTTTCTTGTGCAAGATTAACTAAACTCAGAGCTCTAAGTTTCTACTCTTCTGCTTTTCTGATGAAGAGGAGAATCGATTTGGTTCTTTTCTCTCCTAGGCTGTCTGCAGCAAAACTCGTCTGTGCATTGTTATTAAGGAGCATCAGCTCCTTTCAGCAAGTACTATAATGAGTTATACATCTTATCAGTTCAGTCAAGCACAAAGTTAAACTTTAGCTGCCTTTATCAATGCTGTTGAAGGGTTAACTTCTCTAAGGTACATAAGCTATATAACAGAAGGAGAGGGGGAGAGTGAGATCATGTCATTTATTTTAAAAGTCAGTGCTTGACAGTGGTTACAAAGAAAGGGGTTAGAAGTTGCTTTTTTATTTGAGAATAGGAATTTCCTATTTTCAAGTGTTGATTTCATTAGTCAACGTGTTGAGTTAAAAATCATTACACATTTTGGCAGAAGATTGAATTTCAGTAGAGCTTCTAAAATAAAGAGCATTTAATCATGACTTAAAATTCGATTGAAATTTTGTTGTAGCTACTTACAAATATTTATGTTTCTATAAGAAAACCTACAAACTTTTTCAAATAACAGCTAAATTTATGACTGACTGAAGTGCATCAAGGTTTGTATGGTGGCAATTATAATGTTGACCTTAGTAAGATTAGGAGATGAGGTACAACTGTAACAATGCTGTATTGTGTTAGAATTATATGGCTGTTGTGACACGCTACAAAGTGTCAACTTCTCAAATATACTGTGTCCAGAATCTTCCACTGTATACAGAGAAACATGCAGCAGAGTAATCTACTTTAAGGTTGAATGGATAAAGTCCTAATGGCTTCTAAGAATTTTTGGCATCGTGACGGTTCACTAAAAACTAATTCTTGCCGTCTGACATGGGTTTGTCTGACATGAGTTTTTTGGCTTTCTACGCCTTCAGACACATCTTATTCCTATTTTCCTTAATTAGATTCCTGATTTTTTTTCTAGTTTGTGTTGTTTTTTCTATTCTTTTTTATTATTTATATCATTCTAGTGCAGGGCACTCCTGATCTGCAACTGTTCTGGTCTTTGAAAATGTTTTACAAGAACTTTAACACGTAGTCATTTCCGTCAGAAGAATTACTTAATTTGAATTCTTTACAATTTTCAAAAACTAACAAATTAGTAGCTTGCAACTTAGAATCGTAACTGTGAATTAGTAACTCCAATGCAAGGAAGTGCTAAAATTATTAGATCCTTTACTACAGAGCATTTTCTAACTTTGTTGCACAGAAGTATTTGCAGATCAGCATTGCTGAATACTAGAGAGATTATACTTTATTCATCATATCCTCAGTTGCGCTCTTGTATCGCTGCAGTAAAATTCTGTGCATCAAACAAATTACTTTCATGTAGCAAATGTGGTGTACTGTAGTTACTCCTTCAGTTTTTATGGATAAATGCAAACTGAGTGAATTTTTTTTTCCATGCGTGCTAATTATCAAAAGATTTTTAGTAACATATGTTCAAAAGAGGAAACCATTTTATTTGGAGTCTTCCATAGCATTTCTTACAAGCAAGAATCAATGCAGTGTTTCTGACATGCATTGTCCTTTGTGTAAATATTTCAAAATGCCATGCTAAATTGTTTTTGGGCAATGATTAAAAATCTTATTAATGTTTTCTTACTAAAAGCAGCTACAACATTTTTAGCTGTGCATGGGAATAAAGTAAATGTTAGATAATCTATTTAGAATAGTTTAACACTTCAGTATGGTAGCTCTTCTGTACTTATCTCTTCTAGTTAAGTACAAGAATCCTTTCTGGTAACTGTATATTTAAGTGTGATGATTATAATTGGAGAATTAACAAATTTCTCCATGTAATTATCTGGTAGTTTTTAAATAGGTTCCCTTAGATGCTCTAACTGGCAATGGCTATAAAAAGAACATCTGCTATATGTTTTCAAAGGTACAGGGTTTTAAAATTTGAAGCCACAGTATACATGTGACTTCAACATCAGAACATGTGAAATTCCAGTGCAAAGCACTGCTGACCCTTTCTGGGTGAAACGTTGGAATGTGAGAAACACATAACAGTGACCAGGAGGGTGAAGGGGTGGAACAGGTGATAATGATAGCTGGTATTATATTTTTGAGTCTCTAAAGGTGAGTCTAGGTCATTAAAAGTGTTGTATGCTCTAGAGTCACTGGAGAGTTTTAGAATAACGGAGCAGAGGTATTTTTATTGCAAGCTTCTCTGTTAAGTACTATACGAGAGCTGCATTTTTTTTTTTTGTCTTGAGCATCTCTTAAATGTATTCAACTAATTTCAAAGTCTTAACTCTAGGGTATTCCTAAAAGTCCACTGTTTAAAATAGATTTAAAACAAGATTTATTTTTAGTAGTAAAATAAAGTATGTTTCAAGTTCTGCCATTTAAACTACTGAAGTTTCAGTGTATAATTTTATTCAAAAGAAAAATCTGTAGTCTCAATGGGATAGTACATTCACTTCATGGCTTAAGCTTTGCTACATGGAGACAGCTTCCTCTTCTGCCAGCGTGTATTTGCTTCCTTTAGGTCTGTCCTATTGATTGCCTACGTACTCTTCTTGCCCCAGAAAATTTTGATAGTTTTTGACAGTATCAGCTGATTGTAAGAGTGGGGAAAAAATAACAAGTGTTTCCCAGTAATATGCAAAGCTAAAAGCAAGGAAAAAAAAATAAGACCCCCAAACCCTACAGCGAGTCCTTGTCAGACAGCTTGAAATTTTGATTTAGCTAACTTAAGGCCGATGAAACTATGGAAAATGTTCACCAGTTTGCTTTCAGACCAACTCTGCTGCATGTATTCATAAGTTCCATAAAGATTGCATGCTTTCTGTTTAATACAAACTGTATCTTTTTTTTCACACCCATCCTTGCTTTTTATATTTTATTTTTGTTTCCCTTGCCTTGGTTGGATGCCTGTGTGTGTTTAATCCAAATCCCTGTCCAGTCCTGGAGTTTGAACTGCGGAAAGCCAAGGAGACCATACAGGCGCTCCGAGCCAACCTGACTCAGGCTGCAGGTGGTGTACATAAACCTTTTCTTAAGTCTCTACTTTGAACAATGTAGAAGTAGCTGAGCTCATCTTGTGTGAAAGAGTAAAACTTAGTTACTTTTTTTCTTCCTCAGAAAATGAAGTTCCTTTACAGGAACGAAAAAATTATAAATCAAGTCCTGAAATTCAGGTAGGTGGCTGGTGATCACTGCTCCTTGCATGGACTTTAAGATGGATGTGCTTCTATAGTTGGAAGGAAGTTGAACCAAAGATGTAGTGTATTGTTTTCTTTTTTCCAGGAGCCAATCAGACCTCTTGAGAAAAGAGCTCTAAACTTCCTAGTTAATGAATTTTTATTGAAGAATAGTTACAAGCTTACATCAATAACATTTTCAGATGAAAATCATGATCAGGTAAAGTTTTCTCGTGCTTTTTTACATGCCTGCTTTCCATATTCTGATCTTGTCTCAAGAGAACTTAAAGGATATTTCCTGTCATGTAGTTCACTTCATACATATGAGTCTACTAAGAGTTAAATATGTTAGCCTTTTCATTTATAAATTGTGGTTTGAAAACACATCACTTTGAGGCATATTTTCCCAAAATTTGTAGGAAGGAGACAGAATACTTGCATTCTTTAAAGGAAGCAAAACAAGGAGAAAAATATTGTGAGTTTAGGTGCCTACACACGTTCTTGGATTCTGATGGACACCCTTTCAGTTAAACTCAAGGATCTGGATGTAGTAAATTTTGAACATAATCTTTTCCTTAGATTTTACTCAGTTAGTATTTGCAGGATATACAAAATAATTACTCTTTGTTGTCTCCTGGGCATATATATGTGTATGAGTATACTTAGTCATACTGTGGCATTGTGTCTTGGAGAAGCTCTCAGTAATAAGGTGTTATCGTAGATATTTCCAAGCATAGCTATACTTCAGTGCGTTTTTCTTAAGATGATCAGTTTTATGCCTCTATTGGCTTACGTTTTGTGGGAGAAATTTCTGCAAATGTTTGTGAGATTCTAATCACATTCTAACTGTTAGAGGGTGAACAAACCACCTGATAACATCAGCGCTCAATATATATTCAGCACAAAACTGTAATATTGCCAGGAGAATTAAATATTGAATTCAATATAAAATACTGAGTTTCAAGCAGTTCTTTCTCTAACTAGTCCTCCTATATTTTTCCTACAATTCGTATCCTAATCTGTAAAGAAAATGGGTTGCCAAATAAAGTTTCTGGATCATCCACTTAAGGTTTGAGTTTAACACTTCTAGATTTCATGCAAATACTTGTGAGGATACAGCCCCGAAAAGAGAAAAGATGGATAATTTATCCTTACTTTTTATGTGGTCTCAACTGAAAATGTTTTCTGTTGTGAGACAATTAGCAAAAAAAGGGGAAAGTTCTTAAATCTAAAAAGTAACTATAAGCATACTACAGTTAACGTATAGAATGCACATTTTTTTTCTAGATTATTCACATCATTATTGGAGAAAATAATCTTTCTTCAAATAGGTGTATTAACAAGACTACGCAAAAACTCTAGTAAAAATTGTGAACAGTAGGAAAAAAGTTAAAGAAAAAAGTTAAAAATTTGAAATGTAATGTCATTGAAAAGACCATCAAAATTCCTGTATAGATGCTTATTTATGTATGCAGACACGGAATAATCTTGTAATAATAGGATAGTAACATGTCAGTCAGAAAAGGAAGGACTTATAGTGATGGTTTGAGGCAGTGTTGTTTACATCTCTACACAATCAATACAAATACATCCACATTTCACTGAGAACATGCACCCCATCTTTCAGTCATCTGGAAAGCTGTTTTACTGTCTGCTTCTCGAAAATGACATCTGTACTTGTGCATGAGATGGGAACAAAACGATACCCCTATCAGTAGAAAGCCTTCTGTCAACTGTACTGCCTTCTCCTAGAATTTGATCAGTGTTATATCTGATTCTAAAAAGCGTTCATGTCCTAGAAAAAAATAAAATTGCAATCTATGTGGTTTTGGAAGGTCCTTTCATTAATATGTTACTTAGAGCTGACTGAAACTGCTTTGGGTCATGAAATGGATCCTGTTTCTACTTTTGTTTCTTGTTATCTGATTTAAGCTTTCATCTGCTTTACTACAGTGCAATCTTGATTTGATTATTTTGCTGTTGTATAACATGCTCTGGCATACAACAGAGGAAGAGAAATGAAAATAAAAGGAAATATATTGTATACTTTAGTTTCTCTTATTCCTTTGAAGGATTTTGAACTTTGGGACGATGTAGGATTGAACATTCCAAAACCTCCTGACCTGTTACAACTCTATCGTGACTTTGGAAACCATCATGTTACTGCAAGAGATATGGTGGATGTATCAGTTGGTGTAGAAGATGATGAGTTAGAGGCTGCTACTCCTGTACTTGGGGGTGTCCCTGCATTTGAAACAGCACCGCAGTCAATAGAAGTAAGAGATTGTACGGAAGAAATGTTTCAGCTGTTTGCAGTTTTGCTTAACGTTGCTTGTACTAAACTCTTTCATTTCTATCTTGTATTTAGCAATGTTTAATAGTGCAAAAATTAGAAGATCAAATTAGTGTGTTAAACAGTGAGAAATGGTCTTTGATGGAACAAATCCAACGACTTGAGAGGTATGTATTTATCAATCTGCTCAACTGCTGATAAATGTTGGAATAACTTCTGAATGTTTTTCTAGCACATATATGAAAACACACAACTTCACATTTATAAAATTAGGAGTTCTTCAGAGTAGGGTAGTATTTCTCTTTTATTATGTGATATTTAATTTACAAAAAGGAAGAGTCTTCAAACTGACTATTTCCCTTTTATTGCCCACATAATTTAATTTTGTAAACAGTTTCATTCTTTCAATGCAACTTCTTTATTTACTACTTTGAAAACAGAATCAGTTCTGATGTGTTTTGTGTAGGTTTTATCTGCAGTCAGCTTTATTTCACTCCTTAGTACTGTGGTGTGTACTGCTTGCAAACACTATTAGAAAGATGTTTCTTTTAATGACTTATTTCAACACAGCTTTTCTTCCTACAGAGCAAGACTAGTAGAAATGACAGTATCTTTAACAACAAAAAAAAAAAATCTTTAAAAGTTTGGTCAAACCATATGAGTCTGTAAGCTGTAAGATATTGTTCCTCTTACACCAATGCAACATATGGGCAAGTGCATAATTTTTAAGTGACTTGCATCACTTAAACCACAACATAACAATTTTTATTGACTGGCATAGTTACCACTTCAAAGCCAGATGGATACTATATATAAATTCACCACTATAATATTTTAAGCTTTGCATCCCAGATAGAGTTTTGTCTCCTGATTTCAGCCAGGAACAGATAACACTATTGTTATTCACTTATTTCATTGATTCACTCACTTTGCGTGCAACGTTTTTCCTGCTACTGATTATTGACTAAAGAACTCCATTAAACCAGTGCCTATATGAACAGCTTGTGTGATATAAGTTACTTCTATTAAAGGATTTTTTGAACGTACTGGAGTTGAAGCTCTTCAGTATGTTATCCTTATTTCTGTGCTGCAGTCTTGTGATTTCGACAACCTTCTCATGATAGCTACAAAAATTTCATTCTTTGTTTTTCCTATTTTAGTGAAATAGATTTTCTCAAGAATGAAAACTTTGCTGTGTCAACAGTTTATGGTGTAGCTCCCCATCCTTCTTTAAAACAAGTGCCTCTCACAGTCTCAGAGGACAATGGACGGTACTTGGATATCAAGAGCTCTGAGAACGACAACAAACATGGAAACACTGAGGAAACAAACCTTTCCTTATCAGCTGAAGTGGATTCAAGGACTTCTAAGGATGATACACTAAATTCTGTGCCCTGTAAAGAAACAGAGAAACTGTCCTCTTGTGTTCCGTCCACTAAAGCTGCAGTTCACTTTGATAAACCTAATAGGTTAGTGATAAGTTTTAAACTGGAATGCTTTAATTAAAATTTCTTGTAAAGTGGATATATATTTTTTTTCTAACAGTGAAATTCTGCAGAATTCATAGATCATTTCTGTTTTGAATGTAAATAAAAGTCTTAACATACCTTTAGGGTACAGTGCTGATATTTTCATATGGTTCCTAATCTTTGTAGGAAGGAGTACATTTGACAAACCTACATTTTTAGTGTTAAGTTTAAGGGTTTATTTTCACCTCCTACTTGTTTCTAAAACCAGTCCTGTTTCTTGCAACAACAAAAAAAAAGCTGAAATCAAAATGGTGAGTGGGAAAGCAGGATATTTCCATTCTCTTGTAAATTTTAATTTCATGATGAAATATCTTCTGTTCTGCTTGAAAAATGGTTGGGAAAATTTTTACTTTTCCTATGTAGAAGTGTATAACTCTCTTAGAATATCTAACAGAGCTGTATAAATTTTTTCTTTTTTAATAATCAGAAGGGGTATCCAATGACATTTTGCTTTTTGAGTTTTGATTTTAGGGCAAGTCTTCACTGGGTAACTATGATTCTTTTAATTAAAATATGGTGTTCATGTTGTGCTATTACATGGAGACTGAGTTTGCGTGTCTGGGTGGTGTTGAGCAAGCCGCTCCTATCTACGCAGTCTTTTTAAGCATTATATTGAAGAGAGAAAGTAATGTGTTCATTAAGTAATAGATAAACCACTGTGTAGCCATCAGGAGTAACACGGGCCACAAACTTTATGAGGGTATGTACAACTTCTAAAATTATCATTGTGAACAAAGGTGCCCAAGCAGCTCACCTTATGGTCTCACCGTTGCTATTCTTAGGGGAGCGAATAGCCATTCTCTTTGTATTTTTTCAGTTCCTTAGTGTCTTTTTTGCTGGTGTTGATACAGTAATATGTTTCTAGAATTCTCTTCCGTCTGAAAATACCAAGTAGAAATCTGGGGAAGAAGGAAAAAAGAGTTACTGCCCTTACTTGTAATTAACTTTTTTTGCAATCCCTAAGTATCCTCTTTTCTCTGGATTTCCTGGACTTCTTGCATTGAGTCCTAGGGGCAGGGGCAGTTTTTCAGTGCAGTCTTAAGTTTAGAATTGAGCAAGAGGAAAGAGTTCTGATCTCTGCATACAGTACCTTAGAGTTGTACTACAAATTTCTTCTGTCCTAGTTGAATATGCTGTACCAGTGTTTTAACAGGGAAGTAAAACTTAGATTTTTCTGGAAAGTTTGCAGTGGTTCCATTTAATGTTTCCAGATATTTTTTCTTTAATTTCTTTCATATCCTAGTTGAATACCTACATTATGTAATAATAAAAACTTATAGCTGTCATACATTGCTATAAATTTGTCTACCTACTTTAATCTGTCGCTTGTTGCAAATTTCTTTTTGCTCAGAGTAATTGGGAATGCTGGGATGCATTTGAGTACATGAATATTAGATTGATAGTTTGGGGATAGTGAGGTTGGGTATCAAAATAGGATGAGATCACTGAGTGAGGAAGGAACTATAAGTGTCTCCAGTGGGATTTATGACAGTAGTCTCTCGAAAAACAGAATTTGCTTTGCTGTTCACAGCTCTTTTCAAATATAACTGCACGTGGATTTATTTGAAAAGTAGTTGAATAAAGCCTTAAATCCCCATTGAGTTAACTTCAGAGGTCCCTTCCAATGCAGTTCACTGCAGAAATAAGTAATGCATGTGTAATATGTAGCTATTTTTGTATTGAGTTTTGGGTTCAACATGTCAGTGAAGGGTGACCATATTTGATACAGTGTTTTATAGATCCCTATCACTAAATTTTCTTCCTGGATTATGCACTTGGTTTGTAATAATACAGTAAATTTTTTCATTAATATTTACATTATTTGTTAAGAATTTTGACGTCTGTGGGAGAGGAAGCATGGTAGAAGTCCTGGACGTTTGTTTATTTCAGTCCAAGGGTGGTTATTTGTAGAAGACATTAATACATTCTGAATAAATTGTAGTAAAGGGGATTAAAAACTAAGACTATCCTAAAAGGCAAGATTGTTACTAGTGTAGCTACAGAGTGGATTCTTGGCATAAATCTTGCCCAGATGGGAAGAGAGGATAGAAGAGCAAGTGAGCCTGCTTTGTGTGACTGCGCTCAGAGCAGCTGTGCCTGGATGCCCGCAAACGAGGACATGGCCATCATTGGAAAAGTGCCTTCTCTAACAGATTGCAGTAGGAAACACTAGCAGCAGTTTAAATAGA